>BSBM01000696.1:9000000-9600000 GCA_027924585.1 Larix kaempferi | reverse complement strand
ATGACCATTAGAGGGTTATGAGTGTTACCAAGACAAGATTAACCGCCATAACACTAAGATCCAGTGTGCTACCTATTTGGTATTAACAATTGTCTGAGTATTGGAAGTTTTCAATATCATCCTAATGTAGAAAAAATCTTCAAAATGTCTTTGATTCACATTATTAAAGGTTATTATTTTCTCCATGGTTGTTAGTGAGACTCATTAAAATTCTGTATTTAAATCTTGCAAAGCAAGAGCAATTTCCTTGTTTTTTGAACTTTGAAATGTTTAAAATATTTGAATTGCTTTGCTTAAAGATTTAATCAATACTGTGCAAAGCATGTCAACATTTATTTTCTGTACATATTAGCTTTCTCTAGGTTTGTTATTTATGGTTTTAAAAGGGAAGAAGCACATCTTTTTTCCAGCTGAATCCAGGAGAACTTCTTTTATCTTTTCCCCATTCTGTAGAAAAAATTGACTTGGATTTTTGAAAAACATGGTTCATATGGATTGGGAACCTCAATTATTTGTCCTTACTTGAGTTTCAAGTAATTGCATTCAAACTGATTCGGGATCAAGTCTTAGTTATATCAATTGTAAAACTTGCTTTTGCTACTAGTTCTAATATTTCTAATTCTTTGGATGTCTGGCAGGCCAGAGTCACTTGGTCTTGTAACCGGAGTTGTGTACTTGGTGGTTGCTATACTGTTTCAACTCTTCAATTTTACATCAGATTCCATTGTATGTATCAATTTAATACAGGCCATCTTTTTAGGTGATTTATGTTTTCGTATAGCTCATGTTTTTAGAATTGGATAACTAGATATGGCTCCGTAGTTCCATCAATTTTAACTTGTGTTGGGGCTGTGTTTCCCTAATAAAAACTCACAACGTCATTCATAAAAGAGAATGTACTTATTGCACCTAGAGAAGCGAGGTGTATTTGACAACCCAGTATGGATGAGATGTGTAACGCTCACTTGTAATGCTTATAAAATAAAATAGAAAAAATTAAAATCCATAATATAAAAAAAAAGCATTAATATATATATAAACAATCCAGCATAGATTTTGATGTCTCTTGGTGCTTAATAGATCTGATATTAAGATTGATCTATACTGGTGGTAAAGATGCATTTTTGTGCATAAAGGAATCTAGATAATGGTTTTGTTTGCTTTTGTTGATCAACTTGAATTGAGATTATGAGAGTTTTGTAAACAAATTGTTTTAGTTTGCTATTTTTGCTGCCATAATGTTTTCTTTTTTTGATAAGATGCTCGATTCTTCCTATTATCACTGTGTGACAAACATATCCTTCCCCATTCTTGGAATATTACAATGGATAGCCGAGTTACAACACTCTAGAAGGATCCCCTTGACCTAAATGCTGCAAGGGGGGGGTATTTATTCGGCTAAATTTGCATAGGATTTGCACCTGGCCCCAATCACATGAAATGACCTACTTGAATGGGTGAGACGGCTCACGAGGGACGAAATGTGCCCTTGGGGGATTTGGGCCTTGGTGGGGGGGCATGAAATACCCCCACTTTACCAACTAATCAAGAAACCATTGACAAACTACCATACTGTAATCCACTTTGCTCATATAAGTTCAATTGATTTAACTGTTAACACATCTTAAGAACTAATGCGCTATTTAATGACAAATAAACAAGGATTTGTGGTACATGTTGCAAATTCGGTTTCTTGTCTTTTATAGATATCAGTGGTTTTGGGTAGAGTCTGATTAGTTTTGACTTACGTTGTATATTTAGATTTTTTGAGGAGAAAGCTCATGAAAGACATTATTTACACTTTTTTAATATTAATTGTACAATTATTTGGTGAAATATTTCCTCGGGCCTATGAAACCCTATCAACTATCTTAGGAGATCATTCAGACTACTAGCTGCATTGAACCCATTTATCTGCAATTTTGAAATGCGTCATTTGTTGCTTGCAATCAAACCCCCCTATAACTTGTCGATAATGGGTTTGGTTGCATCATGTTTCCACTAAACATACTTACAAAAACTTAGAAGGGCTCCTTTCTTGAAAATGCCATCTCAAACAACAATGGACTAGGGTCTTCACCTCTGGGGGTCACTTTTTGTTGCATCTATAGCTGCTGGAAAGTCGGGATTGTTTCAAACTTTTTGGCATTGCAAATGCTTTAGGATATCTTTTCTAAAAGTGAAATGAAAGCCAAGGGAACATCCCCAATCATGAAAAACATTAGTGTTGAGATTCACAAGAAATAGTGAGAGAATTAAACGGAGCAAACACACCCAAATTTTGCAATAAAGAGAAAGCAAACCAGCACTAAGGCAAGACAACACTTGAAGTTAAATCAGCCAAGATGAGCACAACCCTAGATAGAGTAAATCCATGAACAATTGTACTAGACAGAGATATAAACCCGTGCACAAGAGAGTGCACTACGCTTGATTGGTGTCCTCAGGGAAAAGACTTCATTAAGAATAAATGAATGATCACAAGATGGATAAAATTACAAATGAGAATTATGCATGTTACAACTTGAACTAGCAGGTAAGTTAAAGCCCCAAAGAACGCGGCTAGCTCAATTGCAACCTAGAGGTGTTACCCATTGTTAGCTCGATAAACACCTCTCTGCACTTCCTGTTGGCTATTTTCCAACTCGAGGGGGCTTCCCTAGATAGGATTGCTAGGCTATGGTAATGAGGGCACAAGGTGATTTTGAAGGGTTAGCCTTAGCAAAACTTGAGGTCTTTCTTTGCAGTATAGGTGATGGGAGGACCATGAAGACCAGTGCCAATCCCCAGGGAAAATGTAGTCTCAAGATAATTCCGTCCCAAGGGACTTGTTCACATGTGTTTGGCTAGAATCCTAGAATGACACTAGAGAATTCCCTGTCTCAAAACTATTCAAGCTTCATGCCAAATTTCACAAAGGAAGGGCGATCACTACTACAACACACCTTCAACTCATGCCCTAGCATGTACTCTAGCTTATGCCACCAAATCTGCAGACTCTACAAAGGTAGGAAAACTACAAACCAACAACAAAACTAAACCACAAAATGATAAAATCATTCTGTTGGAGTAATCATACTCTTTCAATGATAAAATAACATGCCACCTGAATATCGAGCCATCCAAGCAAACCCAAGAGAAAAGAAAACTCTTAAACTTCAAAATGCTCCATGAAAAGATGTCATTAGGCTCCAAAAGAGAGAGAGCTCTCAAAATCCAACTGTTAGAAATGAGTGAGGGCCAACCTTTATATAAGTTGTAGCCTCTTCTCGCTTTACAATTAAAATTATTATTTTTGCCCTAGATCTAGCCGAGGGTGGAGTGAAATAACCAGCTCTAACCAACATCCTATTAAACCTTTAATATACTATAAAAGGTGGTCAAACGACAAGTACATTACAGGAGATACAAAGAGCCTCATTTTCCTCAAACATCTCAAAAGTGGTTAAGTCCACCACATTTTCTCAATAAAATATTAAAGCCCCTCTAACCATATGGTAAAAAAAAGTTCGGTTATCCTCCAAAGAAAACTCAACCATGCCCTGTAAGCATATGAGTTCAATGACGTTATGGTTCAAACTTCATCACAAAACCTCGGTCCTCGACCAAGCATGTTGTTTCAAGGGGTAAAGGGGTGGCCCCGTTATGATGTTTGCTAACCCCCACAACTTCAACAAGCAGCTAAAAAAGATATAGGATGCAACCTCAAATCACGAAACAAGGGCATCGACCCCATCCATGAATGGAGGGTCCATGTAGCAGCAAAGATTTCGAATGTGGGGCCACCTTACAAAGGTTCCCTTGAACGAAATGATTCCAACAAGCACATGCCTGCTAACCAAACCTCAACTGGCCACTTCATAGATGAGTCTGCTTGCTTTGTGCCCACAAATGCCACGATGACTCCCATGAACTGATTTGTTGTATTGTTGATATTACCTTGATATCAATTCTCTTTTAATGCCATTGAGAATGTGTTATTACCATGCTTGCTTTGAGCCAGAAAATGTTCCCAGGTGTCATTTCTTCATGAGGGCGAACTTGCTTCTTCTTTTCAAATTTTGCAAACATCTCTCGGATCAAAAAAATACTGAGTTTTGCCCAAGAAAGCACGTTCATGGAAATCTACACTATAGTCATTGACGGAATCCCCACCACCTTTTCTGAAATGACTGATCTGTAGCAATAGTGATCAATCTGATGGAACATACCAAAGTAAACGGCCAATTGGGTATCCAAAAATGTGTTTGGATTGAAATTATACCAAGTACTTCTCAATATATGGAATACCCCATTTGACCATCCTGGGACATTGAGAACTGGCACTGGCAACCATGTACAAACTAAAAACTTTTGATATACTGGCTAGATGATGCCTATCTCTCTCATATGTCCCGGATGGACCAGCAACAAAGAATGTCCATGTGAACAGATACACGAATACAAGTAATCACCATGGTTGACTCTTCACATAGCTAGTCATGCCCTGCATGATGATATACCACCACATAGATATCTTTAAACAAGTTTGTGGGTTGCATGATTTATCCATTAATCAGTACTAAGACAACATCAAGGCATTGAAAAGAGCTATTTTCTCCTTTGGGGTGGAGTTAATTATGGTTAGACAAGGTTAGTCAAGTGAAGTTCTAGTGCAAGGAGATTGATGGATTCCATACAAGAGGGAAAAGGGTAACTCTGAGTTCTTCGCCATTTGAACAACAACTAGGGATGTGTCTCACAAAGGGAATCAAGTGTAAGGAGGTACTACCCCCTAGGACCTTGGCAATCAAACTCACCACCCCCTTTTTACTTTATTTGCTTGGCAGCGTCAACTTGGACTTGGTCTTCAAGGACTAGTTTTCATTCAATTCCGGGACTCTTCTTTCTTCTACTTCTTTTGTATTTGGGACCTTGGCCTTTTTATTTTTTTGCTTTTTGAGGCCTTTTTTTGTGGGCAAGTTTTTCTTGCCTTGATCCTTTTTGGATTTGACATTTTGTTTCCATTGGTCTTCAACTTTGACTTTGACTTTTTGCAGGTACAATGAGTCTTCGACTGGAAGTTGCTTAATATGCCCTCATTTATTTTTTGGGCATAGGGGAGGAAGGACTTTCATGCTTCAAGTCTAAGGGGGGAACAATTCCTTCTGCTGGGTGTTAGTAAAGCCCTAGGAATCTACAAGGAAGCCCACATAACCTGTCACATTGTTCCTCACAACAAATGATTGATCCCGAGACACCATGGATAACTCGGAGGTCCTTGTGGTGAAGAGGTCACAGAGGGGAGAGCTCTAGAAGGGAAACCGTAAGAAGGGAGTAAAAGCTCTTAACAATACCAAAGAGTAACCTTGGTGCCCTGGCTAGTAAACAAACCACACATCAGACAATCACTAAACATTCCTGTTCATTCATTTATTAGGTACACATCATCTTTATCATGATTGTATGGCATACAACAGTTCATACATATCCTCTAATCATCCATTATGCAACATTACATTCATATCATGGAGGGTCCAAGAGCAGCAAAGATGGACTCCCATCCTTTGGGAAAAACAAAAATAAGTCTGAGATAGTGGTATGCCCACAGAATGTGGCATAACAGTTACTATGCTCAAAATTGGTAACACAAACGTCTCAGTAATGTTCCCAAGGTACTCAGAATTGACAATTATAGCATGCTCTCCAGAATGCATGCGGATCCATAATTAGGGCTGTTCCCCTCCATAAAACTAACCTCAAAACCAAATTTTAAGGTTGCTTTCATGCCCAGGATGCTTGTTTACCACTGCTTAAAAGGGAGATTATGCCCAGGAGCAGAGGTATGTTGCAATTCCAACCCACAAACTCATTTCCAAAGTGCTCAGGATGGCTGTCTCTGTCCAAATTTATGCCCAGGCTTGAGTTTCAGTACCCTTACCACTGTCATGACTGCCCAGAATTTGTTCAACAGCGCACAGAATATCTAGTGAGGCTTGTTATGACTTCAAGTTTTACCCAATGCAAATAGGGAGGTAACAGTTGGCTCCAACTGCAGGACATGTGCTTGATCCTGAAAATGATAGCATATGAGAACCCCAGAATCTCTGCATGTATTTGTTAGCTTTGACTATCAAAAATCAGAAACAAAACACTACATCACACAATCTTTATTCCACAACGGCACATCAACCTACTGTTCATGAAAGAAGTTATTCATCCTACCTACCTACCTACTCTAATCAATGGGCAAGAGTAGGTTAGGTCAAGTCATACAACCAGTGAATCCATCTTAGCATTTGATCCATGCTAGAGCTTCTCCCTTTGTCTTTGGTGATAAACCAAGACAAGATGAAATCAATGATGAGCTGAGCATATGCAATTGTCTTCATGGAATGAGGGCTGAAAAACTTCATGAGATCATGAGCATGTGGAGAATCATCAAAAATCCCAAAGCCTCGTCAAGGAGGGTTGTCCCTCTCACAAGCCTCTTCTACTCAAGACTGGATAGGGCTTAAGAATACACCTTCATACTGAAACTGCTGACAAATTGCCCCCGGCAAAGCTTTCTGTTCTGGACCTGCAAAAATAAGGTTTTCCTGCTGTCCCAAATCTGCAGCGAACTCAGAAGAAAGTGGCACAAAACAATGGCCCAAATCCACCCCATGAGAGGGCAGAACAGGCTGCTCCATATCTGCAATAAAAGTTCCTTCATGTTTCTCCAAATCAGCATGCTCAAATGGCTGGAAACACTCAAGGATTTTTTCTTGGACATGTTCCTCTTGATCAATCTCATCAACTTTGTCATGAACCTCTTCAAGGCTTTTCTCAAAAGCTTGATCACCTTCTTGGGATTGTTCATAAATTTGCTCTTTGAACACATGATTCATGGTTTCAACATAGGGCATCCATTCTTTATCATTACTAGAGCTCTCATGCAAAATGCTTCAATCAAATCTATAACAGATGAGAACCCTCCCCTCACCAAAGCTTTCCACCATAACCAAGTAGCATCATTGTCAAGAATAAATTCTTCAGAAATGGTTCCATCATGCTTGTTTGGAGATCCAAGGATATGTGAGAAATCAAAAGGAGCAAATAGATCTTCGAACCATGGAGGCCATTCCATTTTTTATTTCTTTTATCTTTTTCGAAGAGAATATCAAATCTGAAAATGCATATGGCATACTTATTGATACCCAAATGTGTCGAGTCACCAAGGTGAACCTTCATTGCCTTCAAAATGCTGCTTGCTTCACCTTACAAACAAGAAATCTTCAAAATCTGCAAGGACAAGGGCTTTGCCCTTTCATGGAGTCGCCATGTGAGAAAAAAAATCTACAATAGTAACCTCCCACAAAATGTTATGAAGCATGATCTTCAAATTTATGGGAAAAGGGCTTTATCCCCGGCGACAACGCCAAAATGTTACGGCTTGAACTGGCATGTGTGATTAAAACCTCAAAGAATAGGCTAGCCTAGTTGCAACCTATAAGTGTTACCCATTGTCACCTTGATAACTACCTCTTTGCACTTTCGGTTGTCTCTTCTCCAACTGGAGGGGGGGCTTCCCTAAGATAGGATTGCTAGGTTATGGAAATGAGGGATCAAAGGTGATTTGAAGAGTTAGCACTAGCAAAATTTGAGGTCTTCTAGTAGTATATGTGATGGGAGGACCATGGAGACCAGTGCCAATGCCCAAGGGCAAAATGGAGTCAAGAGGAAACAAGACGAATGAAAGATAGGGAACAAGTTCATGAAAATGTTAGGGAGAGTTAGAGCTCTTGCAGTGCCAACCAAAAAACCCTAACAAGTTACATCACAATGGTAGAAATCACTAGGAGTCTCCTTTCGGTGCCAACTCAAAACAATTGTTAATAGGGTATGCCTTATACCATGAAGAATTCCAAGTTCCTACTTGTTACCGGACAAACTAGTAGGGCTAGTGCCCAGTAAGCACATGCAAGGAGTTGTGACCCAATGTCACCTCAGTCACACCCCTTTAACTTCTTGGGAGAGTCTTGACCTCCAAGGGGAGAGCCTGTCAATGGTGCCTGCGAAACAACTTTAGTACAAACAAACCACTCCAATGCCTTTTAGATCAGTGCCTTGGGTTGGAGTCAAACACAGAGTAATAGAGTTAGGGTTTCAATCCTAGGGCATAAGGGATCGATGACTAGCATCCCTACAAGAAGAGTTCCTCTAGGCTTGCAAAATTAGGGAATCCACCAACAACCCCCAGGGTTCGTTGGGAGAGCCTAACAAATAGCAAAGTAGAGATCCAAGGCGCTTTACAAAGAAGACTTCTCCAAGAGAACGTCTTCTAACCATACAAAATTGACAAAATCTCGAATGCACTAGCATAGCATCATTCAACAAAGATAGAGATATTCTTACCAAGATTTAACAAAGATGAACAAAGAAAGATCAGAGTTCCATCCAACCATTCTAGCATCAACATGTATGTATAAAGAAAACCCTAGCATTCATCCACACTTCACTTCACAAGCCAAAGAAGAGACTCTCCAAGAGGTGTGCATCACATCATAAGCCCATATAACAAGAGAAAAAGAAGAAGTATCATATTTGATCCCAAGTCTTGTGATTTACAAATGAATTAAGATGGTTTATTTATATTCATCTTATCACAAGACTTTTAATTTATCCAAGCCTACATGTCATTTTGAAATTAAAACAAAAGTAATATTAAAATATTCTAATACATGGGTAACTTGGGGTATTTTTCCCATAGTTTACCAAAACTGATGAAAATAGCTAAAATTGAACAAATGGCTCCACTCTGAAGGATGGAGTGAGCAGGGGGGCAACATCATGCCCCATCTAACCCCAAATGTGCTGAAAAACCCTCAATGTCCCCCCCCAATCATGCATGCAGGCCTGGGCATCAAGGATGACGTCATCATTGCTCTGGGCCCAAGGAGAGAGGGCGGTGTGCTAAAAGGAGGCCAGGAGGGGTGCCTGGGGTGATTGGAAGAGGAGGCAAGTGCCTCTGAGTAGAACGCTGTCACCTGTTTTAAGATCAAGTAGGGGAGTCATGTGACCCAGTGACTTGCCCCTAGGATCCTCAGACACCAACCTCAGGGCTACAAGTCCTAAAATGAGGCAGTCAACAATGCCACCAAACGATAGTACTCCTAAAGGAAGAATCAAGGGGTCCGACCATAACCATCCCTCAAAAGGTGCAGATAACACCCCATCCCAGTCCCGAAAAAAAACGACCCCTCTCCCTGGGAAGATATCTGAAAGTGAGCTGGTACTGGTACAACGTAACACTACTCACTAAAGACACTCAGAACCATGTAACATTCATGCATAAAACAACAAAGGATGGAGGAAACTTCTCTCACAATCCTTCCAATGTGACAATATTGTCCTTCTATGGCCCTAATAACATGTTCTAGCTATTCCATATATCATTAGCAACAATAAAGATGAGAACCAGAAACCACTTTACAATTGGAGAAGAAAAGCCTTGAACTTCAAACGCTTCACAAAGGTATAACATTGAGGCTCCAAAAAGAGAAATGTTCTCGTAATCCAACCATGAGTTCAAATGAGAAAGTAGCTCTCAATTTATAGGAGAGGCTAAAACTTCCTTTACAATAAAATAATCATTGTTTCCCTAGATGTAGCCTAGGGTGGGGTAAAAATTTAAAATAATACAAAAGCCCCACTGAATCAACTAACTCCCAACAAGTTACATCAAAAAGGTGGTCAAAGCCACTTGTACATTACATAAGATACATGGGGCCCCTAAATGAGGGGATGTCTCCATCAAACAAGGTAAGAAGTGGTAGGTGATGATGCCACATGGCCTCTAAAAGGCTCCAAGAAATGTGCATCAAAGGAAATGTCCACGAGACAACCTCAAAGCCCCTTTCCAAGTGGGGTCTTCCACAAGTCAAGTCCTCCAAGCAACCAAGATGTCCACCCACTAGCCTCCAAAGGCTTGCTTCAAGGTAACTTGCTCACCATGCAAAGTCTTCAAGGGGTTTGAAGGCCCTCAAGGTTGTCCACTAAGCAAGCCATTCCAACCTTCAAGAAATTTGTCCACATAGGATGACCACAAGCTAATCAATATAGGCTCAAGATAAAAGGAATGCCCACAAGGCAAATCAACCATGCTCCAAACAAATGCATTAGGGCTTCCAAAGGGAGGTTATTCTACCAAGAGTTGCCCACATGTAGCCACCAAACACAACTCCAAAAGGAAACGTCCCTTCAAGGAGTTTCCAATCATGCAACTAAGGAAACCCTGAAAGAATGGTTGCTGCACTTCAAGTTCAATATAAAAGAAAGCAAGCTCCCATGGATTTAAACTTTCAGACCTCCACAAATTTCGCCCTCCCTCTGAATACTGTGCTGAACTGAGGCTGATCTGAGGCAGGAAGTGCATCCTTCTTCAAGGCTGACTGCTTCAACAAAAAAAAGAAAAAGGTGCAAACCTTCCACCAACGACTACCATGCTAGATGCTTCAACAATGCTGATCTCAGGACGAGGACAGAACTGCTGGTTTTGATTGCTGAAGTCGATGTCTGAGATTAGGGCTGAGCCTGCAGTCTCTTCTACAGCTTGTTTACCAATCCTTTACCCCTCAACATTGCCACGGCGAGGTCCAAAGATGGATCAGCCCCTCTTCAAACAGATGACGGCCTCAGCATTGATGATTCCACCCCTTTTCCATGGTGTTTTACTCCTCCTGTTGATGATAACAGCCCTCTGCTACAGGTCTGCTAGTGCGGAGAATTTTTAGGGCATGGTCAGAAATATTGAAGGAGAAATATTGGAATAAGGTCATCTTTCTCAGGTCTGAATAGACTGTAAAAACTTCAAAAAACTTCCACATATGCTGAGCCTTGGCTGCTATAGGTTTCATCTTCTAACTTGCTGGTTCTGCCCACAGAAAATGCTGGAAAATGCGCCATCTGTAAGGTTTTTTTGCTCTGAATTTGCCACAGGGAATGCATTTAAGGTTGCCACCCAAAGGCTTATAAATACTGGTTGGCGTCCAGATCACCTTGAGTCGGCACTAAACCTTTAAAAACACAGGTCGGCCCTAGTGCCCAGAATTTTTGTTTTAGGGCAGTTTAGGGACTGAGATATGCCCAGAAAAGCCTGAAATGTACCCAGATTCCTCTTTAATTGCTGTCCAACATTTTTACTGCTGATAAATGCCAAGAAAATAAAGATTTAAGGCTGCTTCAACCGATATACCTTGACCAGACTTGGATTTGCTACTGTTGTGGCCTCAATCATGTCCAGAATTACTGTTGCTATGCCCAGAATTCAATTTTTAAGGCTGCTCACTGCTTATTGAGATCCGCGATATGCCCAGGACTGTCTTCCATTGTTTGAAGATGACTTCAAAACTTACTCCTACAAGTAGGGGGTAACACACATGATTCTTCTAGAGGAGATGGCATAATTTCCAATTTCACGATATTTTTTCAGATATGAATTTTCTAAGTTTCTAGGGTCTTTTCAATAATTATATCTTTTGTTGTTGGTATTTTTACAATATAGATACAACAGAATTTTGATTAAAAATAGAAGAGAAGGGGTTATGACCTTAGTCCTCAACTGTGGGAAAATAAGAGATTGAGTTCAACGTCCCTACTCAATTTGGCTATTCAAGATTTACCAATTAGGGCAAAGGCTAGTAACCCTAGATAGATCAAAGTAGCCAAACCCTAGTTAGGGCAAACAATGAATCCCAAGGCCCCACTATGGAGAGCTCCTTCAAGAGGAGAGTTTCCTCAAACAAGATTAACAAGATTGCAATAAAACTCTAATTTACTTTGCTTAAGGTGCAAACGCAACGTAAAACAAGAAAATGGAAAGATCTTACCAACATCTACCAAAGAAAGAGCAAGAGAGAGAGAGAAAGAGAGTTTTCTGAGATCCTCCTTAGTTACGACTTACGAGTTATAACAACCATTCTTTGAATCAACTTTGTAAGATAGCAAAACCCTAAAATTTCATCATTCCACCATTCATCACAAGATAAGCATGCCAAAAAGAGGTGTGCCTAGCTCAAATGCGCCAATATACCCAGAGAAAAATAAATAAGTACATATTTGAACCCTTGTCTTGTTTGCAAATGAATTCTAGGAGCCTTTATTTATACGAGGTGTCCTTGTTTTTTCTAACTTTAGAGCTTGTCTTACTAAAAAGTAAAATAACTTAAATTTATGGTTTGTCACCCACAAGCTGGGGACTAAACCACAAAAGACTAAAAATACTAATAAAATGATGTAGATGGATTCATCCGAGTGAAGTGATGAACCGAAGGCAAAAGGGAACCCCTGAAAACCACGATATATTTCACAAACTAACCACAAGAAAAGGGAAACCCTGAAAATCAACCATAAAACCACCTAGGGTGCACTTTCTCAGCAGAGTAGAATTTCCAATTTCATGATATTTTTAAGATATGAATATTCTAAGTTTCTTGTGTTTTTCCAATTATCATATTTTTTTGGTATTTTTACAATATAGATACAACAAAATTTTGATAAAAAAGAGAAGAGAAGGGGTTATGACCTTAGTCCTCAACCCTAGGGCAATAAGAGATCAAGGTCAACATCCCTACTCAATTTGGCTATTCAAGATTTACCAATTAGGGCAACGGCTAGTAACCCTAGATATGTCAAAGTAGCCGAACCCTAATTAGGGCAAACAATGAATCCCAAGGCCCTACTATGGAGAGCTCCTTCAAGAGGAAAGTCTCCTCAAACGAGATTAACAAGATGCCAATAAAACCCTAATTTACCTTGCTTAAGGTGCCAAAGCAACATTAAACAAGAAAATGGAAAGATCTTACCAACATCTACTAAGGAAAGAACAAGAGAGAGAGAGTTCTTAGATCCTCCTTAGTCATGAGTTATAAAAACCATTCTTTGAAGCAACCTTGTAAGATAGCAAAACCCTAAAATTTCATCATTCCACTATTCATCACAAGAGAAGTATGTTGAAAAGAGAAGTGCACTTAGTTCAAACACTCCAATATACCATTAGAAAGAGAAATAAGTACATATTTGAACCCGTGTCTTGTTTTCAAATGCATGCTAGGAGCCTTTATTTATATGAGGTGTCCTAGTCTTTTCTAACTTTAGAGCCTACCATATTAAATTTAGGGTTTTTCACCCATAAGCTGGGGACTAAACCACAAAAGACTAAAAATATTGATAAAATAATGTAGATGGCTTCATCTAAGTGAAGTGATGAGCCAAAGGAGGACGTCATGCCCCAACTAATCCCAACGATGTAGAAGATCCCTCAACGTCCTCCCCTTTAGCAAGGTAAGGCTTTCTTGAAGAAGATGACTTCATCATGGATTTTGCACATGTAGACCAAGAGGAGGGGTAATACATGAAAAAAAAGGTCCAAGAGGGCATAAATGAGGTGTGCTAAAGTAGGTATGGAAACCCTTACACGCGCAATCATCTTCTACATATCATAAACATGAGTGTGGCTAGGAGCCCCTAAGCCATGTGTCCTAGTGGGTCGATCCCAAGAAGCACTGGAGAACCAACCCAGGGCACAAAGGCCCAACATGATTTCTTTCGTCCATCAAGGGGCAGTCAACAAAGCCACTAAGCCAATACTCCTTAGAATGAAAACCAAGAGGACCTGCCATGACCAAACCATGGGTATTAAGCCCAACTAGACCAACAAAATACCTTTCCATAAACAAGCCTAGACTTGGCCTTTTACAATGGCAAAAGACCCCTTCACTCTGGTATATCCTTAAAGGCACGCTACAGACAATCTGGGGCGTAACAATGCCCAAGCAAAGGATCAAGTTGGGAGTGGGACAGGTTGGAAGTGGGGGTGGAGCTACCATTTCATCCATGTCTACTAATTTGGACAACCAAGCCAATGCCAACCCACCAAGGTCATTGGCTAAAAATGCAAAGGGGACATATGATCCCAAAAAACCACTTTTGTTATATGTAACCAAAGTATTGGAGCCCCAACCTAGCAAAAATCTAGGAAAGCGAAGTGGTGGGTCACATCGTTTGACATGCAATGTTTGTGGCCATCCTTGGGTTGGAAGTTACAGTCGAGATATGCAACACCTTTTGGGCATAGATGGAAAAGGGGTTAATGTATGTTCAAAACTAACCATGCTGCAAAGATCTAAGCTTTTGAGTATGTAAATGGCTGCAAATGCAAAGGGTACCTTCTCTAGCCAAAATGTCATGGCCCATGCTAATGACAATGTGGAGGTAACTTCTAGTTCCAAAAGGAAATCTAGAAGTAAAGCATCCACCCTTATGCCTCCGTCTCCTATTATGACATCATCTAGAAAGAAGGGTTTTGGTTCTCCTTGTGCAATATGTCCAACTCTTACAGGGATGTAAAGTAAGTTGAACCATGATGACACAGCCGATGCCACTTGCAAATTCCTTTTTGCCGATGGCATTCCATTCCTTGTTAGTCACTCTCCTTATTATAAGGAGATGGTCTGTGCAATTGCAACATCGAGACCTTCATATGTGCCACCGAGGGAACATAAGTTGAGGACAATGATTTTAGAAAGGAAAGTGTCCAATATCATTGTGCAGAAAGAGAAGATGAGACGGATATGGGTGTGGCCAGGTTGATCTATTATTATGGATGAGTGGACAGACATTGCCAAACGTCCCCTTATCAACATCATAGTTACATGCATAGATGGGCCTTTCTTTCTTAGAGCTATTGATTGTTTTGGAAAGCACAAAGATGTAGATTTCCAATTTGAGCTTCTTTGAGATGTTATAGAGGAGGTCGGGCTTGCCAGTGTCGTGCAGGTTGTGATAAATGCAACCGTAGTGTGCATATTAGCTGGATTACTAGTTTAGAGTAGATACAAGCATATTTTTTGGACCCCTTATTGTGTGCATGCACTCAACAATGCACTGAAAGACATTGGTATGCTTAAGTGGGTATCCTCCTTAGCCATGTATAGGGCTCACTCAAGAAAGGAATTGCTCAAGGCCACATACACTAGATATGCCAGCTATTATCTCTTATTGGAGAGGATGTTGGAGGTGCAATCAGCATTGCGGGCCATGGTTGTGACTCCGGATTGGAACGAGTGGACATAATCCAAGACAGATGATGGGAAGAAGGTTAGGCTTCGGGTATTGGATAATGATTGGTGGACAGATTGCAGTTATGTGGTGTCTTTCCTACGCCCTATAGTTGAGGTCATTCGCTATGGGGAATCAAATTCTCCTAGTCTTGGAGAAATTTATGAGACTTTTGATAGCATGTTGGGTGAAGTAAGGGAAACCATTCCTGAGAAAGAGCCCTCCTTATAGTTCTATATGACCCATTATTCAGCTTAGGTGGGATCTAATGAACACACCTTTGCACATGGCAACATATGCACTTAACCCAAAATGGTATATTGACAAGCCTAGTAGAATTGCTCCCATTGATGATCTAAAGATCAAGAAGGGATTTTGAGCCACCATTACAAAGATGTATGATGGAGATGGGGCAGAAAAAATTCGAAGACATTGGATTCATTTTGCATGTCTCAGTGGTCCCTTCAACAAACCTGATGCGAAGGAAGACTGCATTGACTTAGGCCAAGAAGATCCCATTGGTTGGTGGAGGATGCATGGGGATGATGCTCCAGAGATCCAACATCTTGTAACTTGCTTATTGTCTCAGATTGCTAGTTCCTTTGCAACAGAGAGGAATTGGTCTACATATAGCTTCATCCACTACATCAAGAGGAATAGAGTTACCTCTAGGAGAGCAGAGAAGCTAGTTGTAGTGCATGGCGTCCTATGAGTCTATGACTTGCACATAGGAAGACACTAGAGTATTAGAGGGGACCGACGACACGATGGGATGTGGATCTAGAGGACGATGCGATAGATGAGGAGGAGGGACCAGATGATATGCAAAATGGTTTGGTTCGTTTTCCATTGATCACTCATGAGAGTGATTTTGACTCATATAGTGACACTCCCATTGATGGTCCAGACGGCTTCATGCAGCAGATGCATGAGGAGGACCGATCCATGGAACTATCTCCTTGATGATTTCTTTTAGCTACTTTTATTTTCAGTGTTCATTGTCCATTATTAGTTTTTAGTTTAACTTTTGACTCTAGAAGTAGATATTGTCATTGATGACCTCAGACTGAGTCTTTGACTCATCACTCTTTACTATTTTGAGTAATTTTAATTTGCTATTTACTTTTAGTATTTTTGATTCAGTCATTTCAAACTTCAACATTTGATGAGTTATATAATATATTTCAGATTTGTAGGTGTAGTTCTAAATCTCTGATTCTCTGAATACTAATAGTAGATGTACTATTTCAAATTTCAAATTTGTAGGTGTTTATGTGACATGTCCATGATTCAGATTTATGATTTTATCTACTGTTTATGTCTATGATTCAATGTTTTAATGGAAGATGTGCATGTATTATAAATTTAGAATTTAATATTTATCAATGTGAAATCAAATACTCAAATGAATCAATGATAGATGATTCATGAATCAATGATGAATTGGTGATCATGTTTACAATGTACATTGCACAACGATGAATTTAGTATTTAGTATGTAAATGGTGGTGGGATTATGTTGGGATTCATATTCAATGTTTTAATGGAAGATGTGTATGTATTATAAATTTAGAATTTAATATTATCAATGTGAAATTCAAATACTCAAATGAATCAATGATGAATTGGCAATCATGTTTACAATGTACATTGCACAATGATGAATTTAGTATTTAGTATGTAAATGGTGATGGGATTACGTTGGGATTCATATTCTTTTAATAATTTTAGAAATGGGCCCCCCCTATGTTAGGGACCTTGACACCCCCCCATCCCCCATGATTTTTCCTAAAATTTTGGGTAGTCTCCAGTTCCACACATCCCCCATGTGCGTTTCCCCACTCTTGCTTCCAGAAAACTTGGTGGAACATTGATATATATATATATATATAGAGAGAGAGAGAGAGAGAGAGAGAGAGAGAGCGCAACAACAATAATAATAAACAATTAATGAAGTGACATAACCTAACTAAAGTTCATGACCTATGCATAACTTGCTCAATAACACATTGGTCTAAAATAGCATTAAATTTATGAGGCTTACCTTGTTGGATGCCTCTGGTACAAACTACTGGGCTTGCTTCTTTGGCGATGTTGTTCTGGTTGTTCATATCAATGTTGTCAGACTCGGACTTGGCAAAGACTCGGCTGGATTGGGACTCAGTTGACTCGACGACTAGGATAAGACTCGACAGATAGAAAACAATTTCAAAATATAGTAAATTTGGTGCACAAAAAATATATTGATGACATTTCTAATCCATATAAGTTATAAAACCACATTCTATGCAGGATTTCATTAGATCATCTCATATAAAATGATGATGCAACATTTGACTTTCCATATTTGTATGCAAAATAATGAACTGAAAGATGATTCTTGACCAAATTCACAAATAGTACCAGGTTCAATTACATAACTCAAAACATAATTATTCTGTTCCTTGCCTTGCTATTTACTCATGACAATCCCTAAAAAAAGGTAACCCTATCCTCCCGTTGCAAACTCATCCTGTAGCTGCTTTCAAGTTTCAACTAAGCCAACCTCCTCAAAACAACAACTTTCATTCCATAATCTTCGAAGGGAAACACGTCATGCATGTCTGTTTCAAATAGGCAATCCATAGCCAATTAAACCCTCCAGTTAAAGCAAACAAAGCAAACTCTCCAATATGGAAACCTCCCAAACCCTGCAATGCATGGCATAGTTTGTTAAGGACAAAATACAAAACAACATAGGTAGGATATGATTAGTAACTTCTATGCACAGACATGGCATTTCCTTCTCCATCTAATCACCCATAAATTTGTGCAGTAGGTCAGCATAACCAATACTCTCATCCTCATGCTATCTGAGTAACCTTCTTCTCGAGCACACATCTCCCCTTTCTATCTGCCTGGGCATAACTTCAAAGTTCAAACCTCTCCTCTGCCTCAGGAAGATCAATTTTATTTAATCCTATGAGCTTGTCTTGTCACCACTCTTCATCGTGATCACTATGGTTATCCTGTAAATGAATGGTGAAGATCTTCATGCCTGTTTGCAATTTACTGTGGAAGGAGATCTCTGTCAACACAATGACTCTGTAGACCCCTAGTAGCTGATTTGGGTTACATTTATAGAGTTTCTCTCCAAGAATTATGATCTTACACAAGGTCGTCTGCAGATGTATCAACAGCATGAACCAAAAATTGAGTTCTGTGGAGTTGCCTTAAGAATTTTCTGCAGATTGTCTCTGGCGAGTCTGGCAAGTCTCAGCCGAGTAGGCAAGTTACAGTCAAGTTTGGCGAGTTTCAGCCGAGTTTGACGAGTGGCAAGTCTGCCAGCGATTCTCTGCCGAGTACTCGTTTTGCAGCACATTGGTGCAGACTCACCAGACTCGGCGAGTCTTTGGCGAGTTTGATAACACTGGTTCATATCCATTTGAGGAATAACAGAGTCAACAATCGTGGCATGAGTCAACAATCGTGGCATGATTTCCCATAATACTTAACTCAATGTTAAATCAATGCTTTGATACTATGAATTAAATTGGAATTAATGCCAGGAGAAATTTAGTTACATGACTTACATTCATGTACAAGCACATAGAAATGGAGAGAGAGATCTTATACTTGGAAAATCCTTTGGTGGTGCACTGCACGAGATACGGATTCATTCTCTCATTCTCCTTGATTCACATATTGTGTATTTATGGTCTTGTGACTTTGATCCATGGGATTCACTGTAACCTTTCTTCTCCCATGATCTCATCACCTTTAATGTGAGATATGTTCCTTCTAACTCAACACTTGTTCATACATCCTGGCACATGGACACTTGTTCATGCATCCTCTGACGAAATTCTTACCTGCAGGACTTGGGCATCTGTATAATATTGCAAAATCACTTGGAAGCTCCTCGCATCAGAAGTTAACCCACATATGTATTCACTGAGATATTGATTCCTTGTCCCCCCACAGGATTATCCTATTGAAGCCTTTGGGTCCTCGTACATCCTCAATCCTGGTCCAAGCTGCCAACTCATAGTGATCTCTGTAAATTTTAAATTTATGACTGGCATTGGTGAATTCGAAGTTCCTAACTATTCAAGCTTCACCACCTCAATTATGTTTACAGCCTTTTAATGATTGCAGATTAACTGGCATACATTAGTAAATAGGCTTTACATGAGCAAATTTTCATTTAAAAACCCTTTGTTCACAAGATGAAAATTCTAAAAGGCAAGACATAGTATATGTGAACTAACTAGGCCTTGTGTGTCTTTCAATTAATGCTGGTTTTTATTTTGTGTAGTTAAATTTATATATTTAGAGATGGTTGTTTGATATTTTTCTTGCAAAATAGTCTATATAATTGGTGTCAGTAGCTGTATTATGCTATTATATTTTATCTACAATCCAATGATGTATTTTGTGCTATTTCATTTGCACAGTGGCTTGTGGAGTATAATGCGGCATTGGGATCCATTTGCTTCATGCTTTTCCTTGGGTTTGTGGATGATGTCCTTGACATTCCTTGGCGTGTGTAAGTTTTGATTACAATTCTTCTTAAACTTGCTTTGTATTCATATTTATCATAGAAGGGAATGCCCAGGACTATATTATGTTAAGTGCTGTGCTATAATCTAAGTTTTGGATGGCCTCTATTTCTGTAGCCATTTTGTTTTAATAATTTCTTTACAGTAAATGACCTGCTTAACTATGTATTTGTTGTGGAAAACAGGAAATTGTTCTTACCTTCAATTGCAGCACTCCCTTTATTGATGGCATATGCGGGTCACACTACTATTCTCATTCCGAAGCCTCTTCACTCATACCTCGGAATCACAGTACTCGATTTAGGTAAGACTGACCTTGAGTTTCAATTGCAGTTTTTCAAAGGATAGGAAATGATGTTGACACATCAATAAATCTAAAGTACAATTTTTGCTAACTTATTCATCTTGACCCTTGGGTACTCTGTTATAGCTTGAATTAGCACTTTAGTGGGAAAGTCCCAACTCACGAGTGCTACCCCTAGATGCAACTATAGAAGAAAGCACCACTGTCACCTTAGTGCTAACTTCTCTCACTTTTGACCTGCTCTCAAGGGTCAAGGGGGTCTTCCATAAAGGTCAATTGATTCTTAGATTAATCCTAGATGAAGAGAGCTAAGAGGGTTGATTTTAAATCTGGTTAATTTGCACAAGTGTATTGCAGATTTATTGAACCCAAAAATGCCAAGGAAATTATTGGAGTACAAAAGTGAAACAAAGACTTGAATTACTAATGAAATAATGCTTGAAAATGAATTTAGAAATGAAGCATGGCAACATTCCAATTAAGGACTTGAACAAAAAACGAAGAATTGACCACAATAAAGTCTTTGAAAATCTGGAAATTAAGTGATAGATGCAAAAATAAACTCTTGAAATTTATGAGTGATTAAGGTCACTCCCAAATGACGCTTAGATGAGTTTATTTGTTGCAAATCTTATTTACATTATCCCAGACTTGGATAAATGAAATGATTGTCAAATAAATGTTAAAGCGCAAGATTTAAGCAATGTATGTAGAGGAAAGTGAAGTTTTGCTTGGAGAAATTCTTAAGCAAGATATCACTTTGAAGATCCTTCAATTAAAAGTAAATTGTAACCAATTAATCTTTCTAAATATGGAAAAAAATGAACCAATGAAGCATGGAAAAATTCCAATTAAAGACTTGAACAAAAAACGAAGAATTAACCACAATAAAGTCTTTGAAAATCTGGAAATTAAGTGATAGATGCAAAAATAAACTCTCGACATTTATGAGTGATTACGGTCTCTCCCAAATGATGTTTAGATGAGTTTATTTGTTGCAAATCTTATTTACATTGTCCCAGACTTGGATAAATGAACTGATTGCCAAAATAAATGTTAAAGCACAAGATTTAAGCAGTGTATGTAGAGGAAAGTGAAGTTTTTCTTGGAGAAATTCTTAAGCAAGACATCACTTTGAAGATCCTTCATTTAAAAGTAAATTGTAACCAATTAATCTTCTTAGATATGGAAAAAAATGAACTAATGAAGCATGGCAACATTCCAATTAAAGACTTGAACAAAAAACGAATAATTAACCACAATAAAGTCTTTGAAAATCTGGAAATTAAGTGATAGATGCAAAAATAAACTCTTGAAATTTATGAGTGATTAAGGTTACTCCCAAATGATGTTTAGATGAGTTTATTTATTGCAAATCTTATTTACATTGTCCCAGACTTGGATAAATGAAATGATTGTTAGAATAGATGTTAAAGCACAAGATTTAAGCAATGTATGTAGAGGAAAGTTAAGTCTTGCTTGGAGAAATTCTTAAGCAAGACATCACTTTGAAGATCCTTCAGTTAAAAGTAAATTGTAACCAATTAATCTTCTTAGATAAGGAAAAAAATGAACCAATTACACTAAAATTTCAGAATTATGAAGTGATGAGAATCACTTGTCAAAGAGTAAATTAGATCAATTGATCCAATAAAACATTTGCTTAAATAAGTGCTGTCTGCTTGATTAAGACAATCAATTAAGAAATGAACTAACAAATTTGTTCAAAAGATAGTAAATCATGTTAGTTTTTGTATCTCGGGCAGGTATTTCTACATTGGCTAAGGTGTCTAGCATGTAGAAGTCGTCCAGAAAAGTGATTCTTTAGAAAAATGTACTTTACAATACTTTATGTAAAAGGTCAATTGTATTAGTTAGTGGTATTGGAGGGCCCATGGTATTTGAGGTCCATGGTATTGAGCCCATGGTATTTGCATAAAGTGAATGTTATAAAAGATTAGTGAAGAGTTAGTAAGACACTACCAGTGAGAGATCAAGAGTGTGTGGTATCTCTTGGTTGTATGATCAGTGAGGTCAGTGTTGATCAGATCTAAGAGAGGGAGTCTCTTAGAGAGTTGTTTGATTATGATTGAGGGTTTGAGTAAGAGTCTGCAGTAAGGATTTTGAGTCTACCTGGCAGTGTGAGGAAGGACGCAATGTTCTTCTGCTTGGCACATGATCTGGAGAGGGTTTAGTGCAGCTGCAGATCAGTTCGTACAGATCTGTACGATTGAGTACGGACTGCTATACAGCCACATAGATCTGAGTGTAGTAGTGTTTTGGTAGCGTATGGATGTTAGCAACCTGCTGGAGCCTGGGATAGGTTTGACGAGAATCCGAGGTGTCCTCGCTGAGATCCAGTGTGTTATATCTGGAGGACTGTAATGCTGAAACAGATCTGAGAAATTATAATAGAAAGACAATTGATTGATGGTTTTCCCCAGGGGTTTGGGGTTTCCAGGGTAAATGACTTGTGTACTGTAAATGGTCTATTATTCCGCTATGTATTGTCTAGTTAGGATCTCAGTGTATTGCTATTTCTGATTCAGTGATTAATGTGTTAATTTTTGCATTATATATGTGTATAAATCAGAGAACAAATAGTAATCAGATCTGAGATCATTATAAATTAGTGTATTTCAGCTTGTTAATATTCAGATATGCAATAGTTTGCTGTGTTAAATCTGGGTATACAATATTTAATTGATGACTGAAATCAGATCTGGTTTATGGTTTGAAAACTAACCTGGTATCAGAGCCGAGACACAAAACAACAGGAGTCTATCCAACATAGAGGCATAAGTGGGGAAGTCCTCAATATCACAGGCTGAAGTGTAAGTCAGGATAAAACCAAATATGGAAGAGAGCGGATGGATGGGGAAAGGTGACAGGTGATGCCATAACTAGCAAGCCATAAATGGTAGGAATGACCAAGTCCATACTGCTTAAGAGGGTAAGACCAACGAGTATACACAAGAAATTCTGATTCCAAGTAATTAGACCACTTTAATTCCAAACAGTCAACCAATAACCATATCTATATATATAATATCGCCAGATCATGACTACTAGATACCTAGTCAAGATTCAAGCTACTAAGATGAGTAAAAGAGCACAATAAAAGTATCCAATGCACAACCATATACCTGTTGGGCCATATACCTGTATCCATCATTTGAACCATCAACTGTCACTAGAACACTGCTGCTGCATAACTCTGGGCACTATCACACTGCTCTGTATGGAAGGAAATGGCCACCTCAGTCATCAAATCTGAGGTCATGAGGCTCAGTCATGGCATAAGGCTGTAATGTCTGCTCTGGGGCTGCTGAAAACATGAGTGATCATAGAATAACTGCTCATCAACTGTTGATCTCAGGCATCTCATAGTAAAGGATTGGCTCATAAAAGTACTGGAATCTGGTCTGAAGACATGGTAGCCCCGGCTACTATGAATGTGATGCATGTCCTAGAACTGAAGATGAACTTGCTTTCAGTCTTAACTCTGGAGGACAACGGGTATGGGGTCATGTTCCAGAGTGGACATGCTCATACGTTCAGAGGGAGCTACCTTGGATGCAACAGTAATGCTTGGTGTCAGAGAGGGTAATTTGTATAAGTAGCTGGACAAACCTTTAGATGGGTCCAAGGGATTTTGGATCGTGGATTGATGTCAGAGACAGTGTAGTGGGCGTGAAGCCTTGTCCAGTTCTGTCAAGACCAGGAGTTGTTATGAGAAGACAATGATGGATGAGGAGAACAGGTCATCAGATCAGAGTGCAACGCAGGTAGCAGGAGGGTCTTCCAGTTCAGAGGGAGCAACTACAGTAGCAACAGATTCGGGAGGAGGTTCTTCTAGAAGCACCTTCCTTGCTAAGCGGGAGTGTTAGTTTTTGTAGCTCGGACAGGTACTTCTACATTGGCTAAAGTGTCTAGCATGTAGAAGTCGTCTGGAAAAGTGACTCTCTAGACAACATGTACTTTATAATACTTTATGTAAAAGGTCAATTGTATTGGGTAGTGGTATTGGAGGGCCCATGGTATTTGCATAAAGTGAATGTTATAAAAGAGTCTAGTGAAGAGTTAGTAAGACACTACAAGTGAGAGATCAAGAGTGTGTGATATCTCTTGGTTGTATGATCGGTGAGGTCAGTGCTGATCAGATCTAAGAGAGGGAGTCTCTTAGAGAGTTGTCTGATTATGACTGAGGGTTTGAGCAAGAGTCTGCTTGGTACGTGATCTGGAGAGGGTTTAGTGTAGCTGCAGTTCAGCCCATACAGATTTGTACGGCTGAGTACGGATTGCCGTAGAGCCACATAGATTTAAGCGTAGTCTGAGCGTAGCAGTGTTTTGGTAGCGCCTGGATGTTAGCAACCTGCTGGGACAGGTTTGATGAAAATCCGAGGTGTCCTCGCTAAGATCCGGTGTGTTATATCCAGAGGACTGTAATGCTGAAACAGATATGAGAAATCATAATAGAAAGACAACTGATTGTTGGTTTTCCCTAGGGGTTTGGTGTTTCCAGGGTAAATGACTTGTGTATTGTGAATGGTTTATTATTCCACTGTGGATTGTCTCGTTAGGATCTCAGTGTATTGCTATTTTTGATTCAGTTATTAATGTGTTAATTTCTGCATTATAAATCTGTGTATAAATCAGTGAACACATAGTAATCATATCTGAGATCATCAGTGTATTTCAGCTTGTTATTTTTCAGATCTGCAATAGTTATGTTGTGTAAAATCTGGGTATAAAATATTTAACTGAAGACTGAATTCAGATCTGGTTTATGGTTTGAAAACTAACAAATTAAAACCTACAAATTTATGAAATTTGGAACTTGAAAAGATATAATATGCACATGGAAATTCCAGAATTAAAATAAGTGATTAAAATCACTCTCAATGGATAAATTAGATTAATTAACCAATGGAATATTTACTCAAACAAATGATCAATTTAAAGAATCACTTCAGAAAATAAAATAGATTTGCTTTAAAATTGTTTATGAAAGAACTGAAGCAAGTTCCTACTTAATAGGTCCCACAAGAAAGATGATAAATTGCTACAAATAAAACTTGTGAAATCTGGAAATTAAGATGTCGTAAGTGCTCATAAAAATTTCAAAATTAACAAAGTGATAAAAATCACTTTCTAGATTATTTTTTTCAATGGAATACACATCATGGGGAAACCCTTCGGTTGCATTTTTTGTTAGCCTAACCTGGCGGAAACATCGAGTGAGGCCATCAAAATTCACATAGATAGCCAGCCTGGGGATTGACCTCGTGACTTCCTACTTGCAGTTCACAGCACTAAACCATTCGAGCTAGCCCCCTGGGCTGTCACTTTTTTTTTAAACAAAAACTTAATAGATTTGTATTAATATGCTGAGCACAACAATTCTTTACATCATCTAGTCCCACACAAAATTGGAAGCAAAATGCTACAGAGTTTTGTTCGAGTCCATCCTACATCGCTTCCTGCTATTTGCCAGAGTTCCAAGAGCTTTCTTACTGATTTCCTGTCTACTGCTGTTGACTGAGCACTATAAACTCTTACAAACTGGTTACAAAGGAAAACACAAAAATACATAAAGACCTAATAAGAGTGGCAAAAAACTAACAGAATCCAGGGCCTATTCATGCCTATCCAAGAGGTCCACAGAGAGGCTGGGTGACCGAGATATCATCCATTGGACGGACTGCCTCTGATAGCGAGTTCTGACCATAACATCCTTGGCACATTTGCATCACCTTTTGGAGGTCCTTTCTTACTTCTTCAGTTAACGCAATTTGCTCCCTCATGTTGCCATCAATGTCCTCAATGCGCAATTCCATACATGCCATCCTACAACTATTGTGTCGTTCCTCCTCTGTGAGCACTGAAATCCTATGCAGAATGACAGCAACTCCTTCGTGCACTACCTTAGCATTTTCTTGAAATCCTCAAGGTGCCCCCTGAAATTCACAAAGATCTCCTTCCAGTACGACATTGTTTCTGTGCTTCCAACAGTGATGTACTCAAGGTTCTTCTCCCTTAAATTGAAAGCTTCATACAGCTGTGAGAAAGGGGGCTTGTCATCTTCCTTCCTCGAGGAGGAGAACCTGAATTGCAATGCCAAATCTTCGCAGATATCATCGATCGAATAGCCTTCCTGAGAATAAAAATCCGCAGCAGCAAAACCGGAAGTGAAATCCATATGGCGGTGGAGCGAACCAAAAGGCCTGGCCTCGCTTGTGTGAGGCTGTTTCCCGAAACGTTTGATGAGACCAAAGTGCTTAATGCCGCATTCAATGAGCCTTTTGGCTCTATTAACTTCACCGCTTGCCTTTGCATGCAAGAAACCAATGGTCTACCACGTGTACTGTGTGTCGGAAAGATTGCTTAGGGAAAGCGGAGACCACCGCCCTAGCATCAAGGGAGAGGAATGGAGGGGACCAAAACCTTGCATCCCATGGAATGAGAATGTCCCAACACTTCTAGGACTTCTTATTTGATTCAATCTGCCCTTTTTGACGTTCCAAGCGATAGTTATCATGGAATCCAGGACTTTGAGAGAGGATGACCATCTATTACAATCGTTCCATGATTGAGCCGAGCCCCTAGATTTGCTTTTTGATCTTCCTGATCATTGTTTTCACGCTTGATATGCATAAATTCCACATTATTTGGGAGGGGGAGATTCATTACACGCCTTTGAACTCTGCTGCAATAAGAAGGACTCTCCTTGAAGGGGCTTCTCATTTTTTGAATCACAAATCGTGAGTCACCAAAAACAAGGAGGTTTGGATTTTCTAATCCTACTGAGAGCTCCAGACCTTTCAGAAGTGCCAACCATTCTGCTTGATTATTTGTTTTTTTCCCCAATCCCCAAGCATAGGTTTTCACTATTTTTCCATCAGGATCCATGGGGACCCCTCCCGCTCCTGCCACCCCTCTGGGCTGTCACTTTTTAGATTGCTCATGTGAATCAATTAACACTTTAAGATTACTGAAAATTTGTTATAAAATGCAGAAGGAAAAACCAGATTTTGCAGTGAATTATTTAGCTTAAAACCCAAGTAAATAATTGATGTTCAAGTGCAACTTAGGCCTAATTTATTTCTATTTTTAAATCTGTTATGAAATGATAAAAACTATAAATAAATTGCTGATACTTAAGTCTAAAAAATGATGTTATAACTGAAATAAACCTTAGGCTTGGAATGATAAGGAATCTGGAAATGATGGGCGGCAAGATGATCTTCAGATTTCTAAGAGAAAACATAAATGAAAAAATAAAATTTTAAAGGGTTTTGGTTGATGGTTTGGGAAGAGGACAAGTGCCTTCAATTCTTGGGCTTATGGGATCAAGAGGACAGATCTCTTTGGGTTGTTATAAAAGGTTTCTTAGGGCTGAAATCACCGAAAATTTCATGCCAAAAACGACCTAAGACTTTGGGGTTAGATGCAAAAATCTATCTTAGGAAGTGTCACCCTTAGTCATACACCTCCAACTAGATCTAGCATATACTCAACAAATGGAAGGTTCAATCTACAAACACTCCAAGAGGATGCCAAATGCAAGCAATTTACCAATACTACAACATATACGAAAACACATAGATTTTCATTTGCTTACTTCCTAATAGTAAACTTTTAACTCTTTATGAACTAGATCTACTAACCTTACAATGGACAAAATAAAAGCATTACCTCGAAGCTTGAAAATCACAACATATGCCTTACAATAGAAGATAGGTTTCAGTACACCACAATAGCTTGAGACAAAAGGAACTTCTAATTCTTCTCTTCACTCAACAACAAGATACAAATGAGAGGGGAGCCTCTTATATAGAGGGGAGCCTCTTATATAGAGCTTTGGTTCAACAACCCTCCAAATAAAATAATAACATTTTGGACCCAAAATCCTAGATCTATCTAGATATGGTCAATAATACATAGAAAATGAGGTGGTTTGATTGTCTAACCTCAAAACTAGATCCATGTGTCAAATATATGACAAAAACAACATATGCTCAAAAATAGAGAGAGCCCTCCTAGATATGGTCAAACAATAATGGAAAAGGCTGAAACAACTAACAACCTCCTTAAAAATGTGCCAATACATGTGGAAAACCTCCAAGTGTAACCTCCTCCATCAATATGGTTAAAATCTCAAGTGCACCCCTCAAGGATGTAACATGCATGGCATGGAAAGACTCTCCAACATGTAACAACCTGTCCTCAATTTGTGCCAATGGTCCAAGCATGTGCAAGCAAGGTCAAATCAAGTGCCAACTCACTCCCATCTGCCAAGGAAGTGTCATAATCAAGCAATTGGGAAGGGGACAACCGCATCCTAGAGTCTCTTTGTGCCATGTGAGTCTCCAAATACATGTGAGCCCTCATCAAGATAAGCCTAAGCATCATCAATATGTGCAACATATAGATGTTAAACCATAGAAAAAGCTAAAGCGCCCATGTGCTAAGGGTTTCAACCCACATGTAACTAGGAAATGCATCAAATATGAAGAAAATACATGAAATAATTAACATTTATACCCTTCTAATGCTTCAATGACTTATTTAATTTTTACCCATTAAAACATTCGGTTAACCATGGTGGGACCAACATTAAACCTTATTACATGTAAAAACCTCTAAGTCAAGGTGCATTACTTATATTCTTAAGTCAGGTGAGGGCAATGGAATGAATGTGGTACTTAAAGAACAAAAGAGGGTCTTTGCAAGTTAACCATCATAGCAACTTAGTGTAATAGGTCTACCCCTTAGCTTTCGAGAGCTAGGGGTTATAGATTTTTCTTCCACGTGTGCCTTATGAAAGGGAACACTTTTTTTAATCATGAGTTGACCTTTCCTTGCGCCTCTGTTCTCCTTGGGGACATGTATGTAGACTGGACAGCCAAAGATCCGAAGATGGCCCACTTCTGGTTTCATTCCTGTGAACGCTTCTTCCAGAGTCATGTTCTTCAATATCTTATGTGGACATCTATTCTGTACATATACAACGGTTCTGGATGCTTCTGCCCACAAGAACATTTGAAGACTCTGGTCATGTATCATAGCTTTGGCTGCCTCCACAATTGTTCTATTCTTTCTTTCCGCAACCCCATTTTGTTGAGGGTTGTAGGGAACTGTGAGCTCCCTCTTAATTCCTGCTTCCTTGCAGAAATCATTAAATTCTGTAGAGGTATATTCTCCACCATTATCGGACCTCAAAATCTTGATCCTCTTCCCTGACAGATTCTCGACTTGTGCTTTAAATTCTTTGAACTTGCTGAGTACTTCCTCGGATTCTTTAGACTTGAGGAAGTATATCCAAGTCTTTCGTGAGTAATCATCAATGAATGTTATATAGTAATGATATCCACCCAATGAAGCAACTGTCATGGGTCCGCACAAGTCAAAGTGTACTAGATCCAAAATCCCTTTGGATCTACTCTCACTATTTGGAAACGATCTCTTGGCATTCTTTCCAAGTGCACATCCTCTACATGTTCCATCATGGTCTACCTGGAGCCTTGGTAAACCTGTCACTATATTCTTTAGTGCTGAGAGAGCTCGATAGTTTAGATGAGCTAGTCTTCTGTGCCATAATTCTCCCATACTTGCAGCATCATGCACTAGAGCTTGGACTGGTGGAGTGTTTAGTCTATACAAGCTCTCTTCTCTTACACCAATAGCTTTGGCTTTGTTCATGCTTGAGTTCTTGTGCCAAGCAAGTACTTTCCCTTCGGAGAAAGCTACTTTATATCCTTTGTCTTCCAAGGCTGAGATGGAGACAAGGTTTCTTTTCATACCAGGTACATAGAGCACATCACTCAGGCGCAATGTATCATTTAATTCTAGTTGAAGGGAGGTGGCTCTAGATCCCTTCACAGCGTAGTTAGCATCATCTCCAAGTACAACATAGAGATGTGAATCTTTCTCAACTAATTCTGAAAGATTTTCTTTGTAACCTATCATGTGTCTAGAAGCACCACTATCTATGGGCAAAGTGTCACTAGTGGTGGGAATAGTACCTGATAAAGCTGATATGAATAGAAATTCTGTATGATCTTCATTCTTGTGCTTCTTGTGATGATGATCTTCTTCTACATCAACGGTGGATGCTTCATGCTTCCTTTTACTTGAACTTCGACAGCTACTGGCGTAGTGTCCATATTTCCTGCACCTATAGCATTGAACTTGAGATATGTCCTCCTTCTTTTGTTCTGGGCGAGGACTTGATCTCCTATCTTGGTGCTTATGTTTCTGGAACTTCCTTCCTTTTCCCTTACCTTTCTTGGCATGGGTTACAAATGCTTGATTCTCCTCAGGTTGAGTACCATGGAGTCTTTGTTGTGCTGCAAATCTTGTCTCCTCCTGAGTGCAATCTGCCCAGAGTTGATCAAACTTGGGTAGTTTAGATCTACCACTTATGCTTTGAATAAAGGACTCCCAAGATGGTGGAAGACCATTTAGAGTGGTGATAACAAGCTCCTTATCATCAATGGGATCTCCACTGGTGCTAAGCTTGTCCCTTAGTTCTACGATCCTCATGAAGTATGAGGCAATGGATTCTGATTTGGATATCTTCATATTTGAAAGCTGGTGCTTCAATGTAATGGATACATTGATGCTAGTGTGTTCAAATAACTTCTTTATAGTCTTGAACATTTTCCTAGCAGACTTATTCTTTGAGATTTGTGGAACCAAATGATTTCTTACTAAGTCCACTGGATTTCTTCTTGCTTTGGCATCATTCTTCCTCTATCGGGATTTGTCTTCTTCGGCTTCTAGCTCGGGGACCTTCTCATTTACATATTGTAGGTCATTTTCTTCTAGAAGTAGAAGAACCCTAGACTTCCAAGAGATAAAGTTGCAAGCTCCTTCTAGACGATCTTCAACCTTCATCCCAATCATCTTGATTGCAGATTTGGTTCAGAAACCCTAGCAGGAGCTAGGTCAAAAATGAAAGTTGAAAATTTGAAAAATTGATTCCACAGGTAGATGCGCCTTGGCAAGGCGAATTGAGTTGAGGTAGGGCTGGTCCAAATCTGTGGAGAGAAGTAGGCCAAAATTGAAACCCTAATTTCTGCTGCAGCTGCAGAATTAGGTCAAAAACTGAAAATTCTCGGAATTGAATTCCATCTTCACCAAAAGATGCGCCTCCCTAAAATCGAAATTTCCAAGGCTCTTTTTCTCCAAAATGTTGGGTGAAGGCTTCAGAAGATGAAACCCTAGTTCCGACAATGGCTTCTTCTAGAACTGCTCTGATACCATGTTAGATTTCATACATTCATAGCATGATAATTCAAATGCATAAACAAGATCACTAGAAGAAAGACAAAGCACAAAACAATAACAACAGAGTTTATCTTGGGACACCCAAACGAGAGAAAACCCAACAACCTTCGTATAGAGATGATAATCCCAAGATTAGAGTACAATCATAAAAGAGAAAAAGTGGAAATGCTTTCCAAAAAGTAGAAACCCCAAAACAGTGTTCTTCTCCAGTAGATGCAAACTTCTCTCTCCAAGTGATGCGAACTTGTATTGAGTAGATGAGTGAATAATGAGGTGAGCTCACCTCTTATTTATACAAGTGCGAACATGAAAAATTCCCTAACTGGGCCGACTTCTCTTGGGGAGCAATAAATAATTTTTATTTTTATTTTCTTTTGCTTGCTTTTCATCCCAAGGTTTACATTGATTCTTTCAAGGGTTTTACATAATTAAATACATCAAGTTCATCTCCCTTAGGAGGTACAATCAAGCACAATAAAATACAATAAATAATATCTTCCGAAGCAAGGTTACTTGGGAGCGGGAGCGGGAGTGAAAAGCGAAATTTTCAAAAGCTTCTGGTTTGGGAGCGTTGCGGGAGCGGTTTTGAATCCACGTCATCCCTACCACCTTGGTCAAGGAAATTTGATATTGTCCTGCCACGTGACTGCCCCATGGGAGAGAATCCACTACCTTGGGTGGATGGGCCTCCGCTTCTCGGTGAGAAAGAGTGGTTATGGTCATCCATTGATCGTTTAAAATCTTTTGATTTGTTTTGTGCTTCATGTTCTTCCTTCTTATAGATGGCTCTTTGTGTTGATGTCACATTTGGGCAAACACAAACTCCTATAGTTTTTTTGTCATCACATGGCATGTGCCCACATAGATGTCTTCTCACACGGGTATATGAACCTGTGTACGTCTTTTTACAATGGGGGCAACCAAATTTGGTGGTTCCACCCCCTCTACCTCCTCCCTGCTTTGTGACATGTTTCCATAAGGGTGTGGGTTCCTCTTTGGTTTTCTTTCTGTTTTCCTCCTCCTCCTCCTCTTCCTCCTCCACCTCTCCACGGTATGTGCCACTCCCCACTTCTTCATCCTCTCCCTCATTCCTCCTCCGGTTTCCAAGCACCATCATCAAAATAACAAATGGAACCAAGAAAATAAACCACATACCCATCATCATGTTTGATGGAACTAGAGATTCAACCTGTTGCCTGCAATAGAATGAGGGAGGAAGCATGGGAAAGAGTAGGAGAGGAACATCTACAATGCACATTCTAGTGACTACATTCCAAGCATTCATGATTAAATCAAAGTTCAAACACAAAAAAAAACAACAAGGAAGGTTTTAGACCCTACCTCTTTGGCTCTCCAATGGTAGTGACAAGTTCAACCTTCTTCAATCTCCAAGGATGGTAGCCTTCTCCTCTCCTCTTCTCCTCTCCTCTCCTCTTCTATTCTCCTCTCCTCTCTTCTCCTCTTCTCTTCTTTTCTCTTCAATTCTCTTCTCAAGCAAATGCAAGTGAAAATGAATATGGAGGAGAGGGCGTTATCCCCCAAAGCCATACTCCTTCCCTCCAAAAGCCCACAAGTGGACCCCATCCATCCTCCTCGTCTTTCCTTTGCGCGGGCGTCATCCTCCAGCGGGAGCTAACCCGGGAGCTACGGGGAGCTATCTCGGGAGCGTTTTTTAAAGAGGGAGAGCGTTTGGTAGAGCGCTCGAGAGCGAATTAGGGAGCTATCGGGAGCGTTAGCGTTAGCTCCCGATAGCTCCCTAATTCGCTCCCGACAGAGGCAGGGAGCGTTCTATTCACCCACTGAAGCGCACTTTACAAAACGCTCTGGCCTGGGAGCGAAATAGGGAGCGCGCTCTCCCTTAACTCCCGCAGCGCTTTGGCCAGAAGCGAGCTTCCGGAGCGGGGGCGAGGGGGGGGGGGGGGAGGACGCTTCCCCGTAACCTTGTTTCGAAGTTGCACAAAATCGAACATGTACATCGGATTCCGTGTGGACAGATACATACATGTCCATACAATCATATGGATAGGTTGCACATCAAGAACTGTACAACAAGTTGTTTTCTCATATTCCTGCAAAAAGATTTTCCTTAGTAAGTGTGCAGATCTGTTTTGTTTTCGGTGTACAATACAATTGTTAGTTTGGTAGTTGTAGAGGTTTCCTTGTAAGATTTGAATAGTTAATGAAAAGCTGATTTGAAGGGGTAATTATCCGTGTATTGTGTTTATGCTTCCGTTGTTTATTTTGCAACTATATTTGTGATTACTGCTATGTGAAGAATTTAATTTCCGCAAATTTAAATAACAACCTTGTTTAGTTGAGAACATAAGGACAGTAATCTCCTATGGTTTGTGTTATCGGATGAACTAGCAGGGCTAGTATCCGATGAACAAATCCATGGAAAATGTGACCGCTGTCACTTTAGTCACACCTCCAACTACTTTGGAGTGTTGTAACCTCCAAGGGGAGAGCCCTTTGATGATCTGCAAAACACTTATGGCAAAGAGACTATGCCTTCCGGTTGACCTTGTTAGTGACCAGTGCCTTTAACCAATTACTTCTATGAATGAAGAAGACATACTATGTTGATTTAGTGCTTGTAGATGCAAGTGTAAATGTGTCAAATCAATGTAGGATTTCAAATATTCAATTCAAGATGTATGTGGTTAGTAGTAGAAGGATTCAATAACACTTTAGAGAGACCATTCACCAATTAGAAACACTAACCACTTAACCATATATCATTCAATAACAATGTATATCCAACCAATTATTCTCCAATGACAAAAGAGGACTGATAGTATGGCAGAGTTAGTATGACAGTATGGCAGTCTCTTTATGACAGTTAGAGCAACAATGCACAATATGCCAGTTTCTTTACGACAGTTAGAGCAACAATGCACAGTATGCCAGTCCTAAACAATTGTGAACAACGGTAATCAGTAGTTAAAAAATCAAGTAATGTGTTAAATATGATTTCATAAATTCAATACCAACCACATCACTTCAACCAGTATCTTCAATAGTATATGACAGTCAAGATTACGAATATTTTTCAGGCTTATATTCTTGCCAATAATGTGAATTTTCAGACCTTGTATTAACCTTTTATCCAATGACGGTTACTAACTATTGTTTGTTATTTGGTATAGGTGTTATGGTAGGAAGGAAGGACTGTCCAAGTTTGACAGTCTCCAACTATTTGCAGACTGTGGCAGCAGTGAAGAGAGGGCTGTCTTATGGCTGTTGTAGCCTAGGACAGGCCCTAAAACATGAGACCGAGGCCAAGAGAAGGCTTAGAGGGGAGGACTGAGTCTCAAAAAGGGAAGGAAAGGAAGGGAGAAAGGGAGAAGAAAGAGGAAAAGAGGGAGAGGTGGAGGAAAGAAAGGAAGAGGAGAAGAAGGAAGGAGGGAGGAAGGAGAAAGAGGAGGTGGAAGATGATTGTTTTAGGTCTGATTTTTAGTAGTTTTTAGGGTTTTTCTAGGAATTTTTGATATTTTTAAGTTTTTAGTGCTTCCTAAAATTTCGCCCTAGGGTTTTTAGGGTTAAAGAAGGTAGGCCGAATTTGTAGGAGGGAGGGCCGAAATTTTAGGGAGGCCCAAAATTTGGAAAAAAAAATATTTTTTAAATTTTCTAGGGTTTCAGTCATAAAATTGCAGACCTAATTCTAACCCTAATTCTACCATGAAAATGCAAATTTACACATGCATATGCAAGAAAATTTGGTAAAAGAGTGACGACTTAGGGTTTTTTGTGGATATTACCCTTAAACCCTAGCCTTAGAGGAAGGTGACCAGCCTTCCTCTTGGAGGTATTTCTCCTTGTCTACTAAATTAGGGCTTCTTGAAACAATCTCTAGGGTTAAGTTTCAAGAGCCTAATCTAGGGCAATGTTGGAGATCCAAGGCTAAACTTCGTAAAAACTTCCTCTAGGGAGCGTTTTCACTATGCTAAGAGGATAGAAAGGCAGATAAAAGACCCTATTCAGAAAAAATGTAGCCCTAGGGCCACCATTCAATCATTCAAGAAACAAAAATTACCTACCATTCATTAAGCAAGGCTAAAAATGGACTAGACTTACTTGAGCATGAGTTCTTCCAACCATTCTAGCATCCACCAAGTATTAACAAAGCAAAAGAAGACCAACTTTCATTCAAAGAGCAAGAAGACTTTCCCTCCCAAGAGGTGTGCATCACTTCATAAGGCTATCTTGGGTAAAAAAGTAACATTATGAATTTTGTCCCATGAGTTGTGATTTGGAAATGAAGTGAGGAGAGCTTATTTATAGCCTCACACTCACTTTTACATAATAACCAAGCCGACATGCCTTTAAAATGTCAATTTAAAAATAGAACATGTCAACTTAAAAATATAACAGAAAAATATAAAATAATCATATCTTTGGGTAACTTGGGGCATTTTCTCCACAGTTTACCCAAAAATGACTAAAATAGCTAAAAATGAGTAAAATACTCCAAACTAAAGGATGGAGTAAGCAGGGGGGGACGTCATGCCCCATCTAACCCCAACAATGCTGATAATCCCTCAACGCTCCCCCAAAACAAGCAATACGGCCTGGATGAAGAGATGATGTCATCATTGGAACTGGCCCAAGGAGAGAGAGTGTTCAATTGAGAAGGACCAGGATAGGTGCCTGAGGTGATCCAGAGGAGAGGCAAGAGCCTCATAGTTGGAAAAGATGTCAGGGGAGTAAGGAAACAAGTGGGGGGTCATGTGACCCAGTGACCCACCCCTAGGAGCCCCGAACACCAACCTCAGGGCTACAAGCCTTATAATGAGGCAGTCAACAATGCCATTAAGCCATAGTACTCTTAAGGGAAGGACCAAAGGGTCCGACCATGATCACCACTCAGAAAATGCTGGATAACACCCATCATGGTCCTGAAAAAAAATGGCCCCTCTTCCTGGGAACATATCTGAAGGTGTGCTGGTACTGGTACCACGTAACAGTTTGGAAACTTACACTTCTCCCAAGCAACAAGGGCTTAGAAGACTCTTCAACATTGCAAAATAGCTAAGGCAGTTCTCCACATTAAATGAGCATAAAATATGACATGAATTTCCATACTTAATTTTTTTAGGGTCAAATGTGGCGCTTGAAAATTTCTATAGGAAACTCCAAATTAATAGCTAGCTGCCCTATACGAATTTCCGTGTTAAAAGAGCATTTTCAGCTGAAGATACATGGTCAAAATGAGAAGAAATGAAAGTGGAGTGGTCGAAAATATCTATCACAAAAATCTTGCTGCGCCATATGATTTTCAGCCTTTAAATCATCTTTCACAGTTGAAAAACTAGGCATGAACATAACAGAATCTGAGTCAAAATATGGCTGAAAATGTTCTCTGTTTTCGAGTGTAGAAATCTGCTGGTCATGGCTAGAAAGATCTGCATTAAAACTTGCCAAATATGCCTGAGAATCACACTGAAAAATCTGCTGCAAATTAGCTCTGGAATGTAGAGGAAATGGCTAGAATAAATATACAAATATATGCTCACTATGATGCCCAAAATTTGCATTACTAATGGGAGCATATGGCTGCAAATGTTGGAATCGATTTAATACTGAGAAGGAGGGGGGGGTGAATCCGTATTAGCACAGTTATCGACAGTTTTTACCTTCTTTAATAGATTAGTCTTAACTTAATCTTGATCTTTGGTTATGCATCCAATATAAATAAAACCAGTCATTCATATATGCATTAAGACAAAGAACACAGAACACACAGGATTTTGACGTGGAAACCCAACCAGGAGAAAAACCCTGGAATGCTCTTTTGTAATGAAAAGATTACATTTAAGGGAGCACCGACTTCCTGTGTTTACCAACACCAACTGGAAGGAGGCACCAACTCCCTGGTTTTACAGGCATAGACCTGAAGGAAGCACCAACTCCTTGTGTTCTCCAACACCAACTGGAAGGAGGTTACGACCTTCTGATGCTTGCCCCGTCCTACCGCCCAGATATCCAAAATAATATTCTGCCTTACAGAACTTCCAATATGCGCACACTTCTGATCTTCTGATGTTCGTTCTGTTGTGCGCACCTTCTGTATGCAGTCGTATTGCTGTCACTCCCCTGCATACATCACTTGAATTCTCATTCCACTCAATTCTTCACTTCTGCTGCTGACTCACTTCATATATCGTGTGCTACTTCATCTGCTGCAGTCTGCGCCACTGATTAGCTGTATCATTCTGCTACTACGCAACCAAACTAACCAACTGATACTGTGCTTCAATTGATAGCTTGCTGATATGAGATCGCGTACCGGTATTAGATGGAACTGCGCACTTACTTAGATGTGTCCGTTCTGTTTAAGTGCCACAGTCTTTCAGACAATCTGTGACATGCTGTGCATTATATGATTTGTCCTTTCGGTTTAACGCACTTACTTAGATGTGTCCGTTCTGTTTAAGTGCCACAGTCTTTCAGACAATCTGTGACATGCTGTGCATTATATGATTCGTCCTTTCGGTTTAACGCACTTGTTTCAGATCATCCTCATTATGAGGCGCATACAAGATTCTGCTGCTATTTTGTTGTCGCGCATTTGATGGACTTCTCTACTTCGCACACTTCACTTCAACCTTTGTGCATCAACCAAACTTCTGTGCATCTTCTAATATGCCTCAATTCTTTCCCTGTCCTTCTTCCTTTAAAACATCTCTGACTGTTTGCGTGCTGCTTGTGCTACTGTCATTCAATCCTCACGCACTTGCGCATCTTTTGCATTCTGCCTTTCTGTCTTTGCGGAACTGTCACAGATCTACAACATCATTCTGCGCACCATCAGTTCAATCATTCCTCTGCTTGTGTGCACTCGACTTCTCGCTAGATCATACTGTTCTATGCCTCGAGCCCGTGATGCCCCGAATATAAATCTGTATTTTCCACTTAGAAGTTCTTCAACCTCGCCATCAAGCTTACTTCAAATCTCCAACTTGCTTCCCTATTTATACATGTCCTTCATGGATTGTATGTCCACAAGTTGGTTGTGGTATTCCTTCTTTCTTGCCTCACGGATTATGCCTATGCCACATGTCATGTTCTGCGCCGCTCATGTGTTCTTCTTTGTGTGTTCTGCGCATACATGGTCCTCGACTTGGTGGGACTTCCGCCTTTGTGGTACCATTACTTGTGGGTCTTGCGCATACGTGATTTTCGATTTGGTGGGGCTTTGACCCTTGCAGTACCATCACTTGTGGGACTTGTGCACTTGCTGTGTCTTCGGCTATGGAATTTGCGCATATGCTGACATCAACTGCTACACCCTTCTTGAAACTTATGCGCCCTTTATCAACTGAAAGCGTCTTCTAATTGGTGATGACCTGCTCGCTTTCAGGACTTGTAGAGGTGTTCAACCATCTCTTGTTCCATGCTGCTTGCGCACTCCACTTGACTTGCTTGCACACTCTTGAATCTTCTCTTGAGTTTCTTGCGTAGACTAGACTTTGTCCCATGTATTCTTTGGCTTGCTTGCGCACTCTTCATCCTTCTGTCCAACCAACCCTTTAGCTTGTGCCTTGAAGGACTATGATTGGATGGACTTGTGACCTGATCAAGTACATGTGCCTTATGTACCTCTTCACATTGGATATTCATGATGTACCCTTGGATGCAACTTCTAGATATACTTCTTCACATTGGCATCCATATCTTTCACCATCTTGCTTGCGCATATACTTCTTCAATGTGGCTTTACTAGACTTCTTCAAGCTGGCATGGGAATGCTGAAACCATTTGACTTCAGTTGACATCAATGACTCAAACTGAATTAGTTGACATCTTCTTTGATATTAGTTGATATCAATGACAACCAAAGTTCAACAACAAATTCTCTACTATATTTGGCTGTTCCAAGTCTGCAATTTCCTCACTAGATGCATCACTACATGCGTCATAGATGGAATCAAAATCTTCAATGGAATCCACGTATCTAGTGTGATTAGGAATCTGAAATATAACATTTAGGTCTTCATGCAATGGAGAGACATGCACTACCATTCTCATTATCAACAAGGGTCTGCCTTGAAGATTTACTCTCTCAACATCATCATAACAGGTATCATCAACTCTAGAATTTTGAGAAGGGTTATAAATTAGCAAATCCTTGTCTTGATATGGAGGAGTGGATGCTTCCATGCTTTCTTCACCATGTTCATCATCTATTTAGTCTTCAATGGAAACTTGAGGTGTTTCCTCTTCAATAGCAAGGGTTCCAACATTCTCATGATACATTCAACATAGGGCATCCATTCCTCATGATGGTTAGGTCTCCATTTCCTACAAATGTTTCAATGAAACCTGTAAAATATGATATTTCTCCTCTATCGAGATTTTGAAACCAATCCCTTGCATGCCCTTTCAAACTAAGTCGAAGCAACCTCATCAAAACATCTTCATGAGTAACACCAAAATTTGAAATGAACAACATGAAACATGTGATGTGCATTGTCGTTGAATCAATATTCCCATGAGATTTTGGAATGTCATCCAAAAATGACTTTGGTAGCTTGTTAGGAAACCCTGGGGTGTTTGAGAAATAAAGAGGAGCATACCAATCGGCCAACCATAGAGCCAATGCCATTTTTCTTCATTTTCATTCTTCAAATGAAGGCTACAACTCTGAAAATGCACAAAAGCACACCTTGGACCAAACCTGAAATGTGTGGAGTCGCCATGGTGAATCTTTAATGCCTTTACAATGTTTCTTGCTTCACCCTCCAAACAACAAGTCTTCAAAAATTTACAAGGAACAAAGAACAAGAGCTTCATCCCTTTGTGGAGTTGCCAGATGAGCTATTAAAATTGTGAATTATGTGAAAGCCCATCAATTGATTATTGGATTTAGGATGCCTTTTTAAAGCCTGGGTCAAATGAACTTGTCCCCAACAACGGCACCAAAAATGTGTTACCCCTAGACCAGTAGGGGTGACTCTTTGCAACTAGAATAATATGCATTAATTTAGCTCCATACTAGTTTTCAAAATGATTTCACTGTAACATTATTATGTGTTCTATTTCAAATAATTATGCAGGGTTCATTATACAGAATGGAGTTAGAAAAAAACTCTTCTGTTTGCACAGAAAACAGTTACAAATATTATGTTTCCTTTTCGTTCGAGTTTTGCCATATATGTGTTGTTGTTTGGATCATGCCAATTTCTATATATTGCAAATGAAATGCTGAACGCAGCAGATAACCCACTACCTCCTAATTTGCATATTTAAGGATACAAGCATTCTATACACTATTGTTTCTCATGTAACTTGATGTTACAAACTTTGTTGCACAAGATTGTGGGATTTGGGTAGGGGTGTTGGTTATGGCTAGAAGCTTTGCCTAAATTTGCAGGAAATGATAGGTTGGGAGTGGCAATATAGTATATGAAAAAATATCTATAAGCAAAAAAATCAAACCAGGTTGAGAAAGTTTCAAAAATTGAAATAGACTATAATTTTATAAGTTAAACAGTAAAATGGAACAGAGTAGTTTTATTGATTCTTGATTTTCTAAATACCCTGCTGATATGAATGCACGCTCTCATGAATGTCAGCAAGAAGAACAAGATCTAGTTGCTGGAAAGTGGGAACAAAATCAGATTCAGTAGTATTTTAATTTCACAATTTTAATGCAACTCAAGCAAGGGAGAGGGAGAGATCGGCCTCTAATTCTAGCATGGATCACATACATGCACCCACATTCATGAATAAAACAGAATTACTTGAGCAGGCCTCGACTCTGCCAGCTCTATAGAACTGATTCTGTATTATCAAAGACTAATACAAACACTTACAATGAAAATAAATAATTAAAATAACAAGATCAAACATACAGATGGAAGACACACTGACAATCTCCAACAGGCAGGTATAATTTTATCATTCAACGGCTTTGACTTCAATACATAAAGTATACTTTCAATTACATGACAAGCACAAGAAGACAATGGTGAAGATCATTAGTGGTTCCCTTAATTTTCAATTGTTCACATCATTTACAATACAGCCACATGTTATGCATCTGTTGTTAAAAAGTTAACCAGGAAAGTTATTCTTCAGGATGCATGCAAAGTTTTGCATGCACATCTGTTAATTAAAGATGCATGCAAAAGTGAGTTTTTGCATGCACTCACATTAGGTTTTTGGAAAACCTAATTGGCCAGTGAGATGTTACAAGGAAGGCAGGAGGTTACCAGTAGGTACACAGAGCAGACAGATCAGAGTTAGATCAGTTTGTGAGGTGGGCGACTTTCCTGAGAGAGGAGGGCGCACTTTCTGAGGAGAGCAGCTCGTGGAGGATCCAAATTGAGGATTGAGCAGCTGAGATTTTCGGAGTAGGCCTTTCTTAGTGATTGAGGAAGAACGGTGACGATCAGAGCTCAAATCTGTTGAGATCTGATTCAGTATGAGTTTCTGGCAGTTGGAGGAGGGTGCACACTCAGATTTGTGAGAGCAATCATACCAGATCTGTGTGGTGAACTCAGCTGGATTTCAGATCTGTGGAGAAGGTGACCGGATCTACCAGATCTAAAGAGCAGAGCTCAGATTTGCAATTGTAGAGGTCAGATCTATCAAATCTGTGTATTCAGGTACCTTTTGAGATCAGGAGACCATGATTACAAATATGAGGGATGATCAGGTTACTTGCACCTCATGCTCTTTAGCAGATATAGATTAGTATTCTACTGAAGAGATTGACAAAGAGTTGGCTCTTAACACATGCCAGTCATAAAGTATTTCTACCTCTAGTATATGGTATATAGACAGCGGGGCCTCCAGTCGCATGAAGGGTGTTCAAGGGCACTTTATAGATCTTGCCAAGGATGGGCTAGATCTTGAGATTGTACTTGGAGACAATTCTACGGCCAAAGCAGTTGGACGGGGAACAATCTCCTTCCAAAAAGAATCAGGAGAGTCTATGAGAGTTCGTGATGTTCTATATGTTCCGGGTTTAAAGAAGAACTTGATCTCAGTTTCTATTATTGAAGATCGAGGATTGTGGGTGATGATCAAAGATGGGAATGTTCTAGTTCATCCCAAGGGATCCAGAGATACCTCTGCTGTGAGGATTGGAGTCCTCAGCGGAAAAATTTACAGGCTTAATTTTCAGCTTCTTCATGCTTTGACTCATAGCAGCCGGGATGATGATTGTGATCTGTGCCAGCTTTGGCATAAGAGGATGGCTCATCTACATCATCCAACTCTGAATATCTTGAGGTAGATTGTGACAGGAGTGCTTGACTTTAGCATTGAGCATAGTGATGTGTGCAAAGGATGTGCTCTTGGTAAGTATGTCAAGACAGTCTTTCCCAAGAGTGACAACAGATCTGCAAGAGCACTTGATTTGATTCATTCCGACCTTTGTGGTTTGATGTCCACCACATCCTTGAAGGGTTACGAGTACTATGTATCCTTCATTGATGACTACTCCAAGAAGACCTGGATTTATTTAAAAAAAAAGGAATCAAAAGAATTCTTGCAGAAGTTTCAAGAATTCAAAGCTCTTGTGGAAAATCAGACAGAAAAGAAGATCGATAACTTGAGATCAGATAATGGAGGTGAGTATACCTCCCAAGAGTTTATTGAGTTTTGCATTCAGGAGGGCATTAAGAGGCAGTTAACAGTTCCTTATACACCTCAGTAGAATGGGGTTGCGAAGAGGAAGAACAGGGCAATTGTTAGTGCTGCTTGATCTATGTTGTATGATCAGGGCTTGCCATTTTTTCTTTGGGTTGAGGCATGCAACACAGATGCATATTTTCAGAACAAAAGTCCTAATAAAATCTTAGAGAACAAAACTCTAGAAGAAGCCTTCTCTTGAAAGAAACCTGAGGTTGGGCATTTCAGGATCTTTGGATGTCTTACTTACTCACATGTCCCCTCAGAGAAAAGGACTAAGTTGGAACCTACAACCGAGAGGGGGATTCTTGTTGGTTATGATGAGACCTCGAAAGCCTATCGCATTTACATTCCTTCTCTAAAGAAAACTGTGGTGAGGCGGGATGTGAAATTTGAGGAGGATAGGGCTTTCAGAAAATCATGTGAGACAAAGAAGGGAAAGCAACAGGTTACTATACCTCAGGATGATACAGGTCAGTGTGTTGTTCCACAACCAACTGGGTCCCAAGTATCTGGGGTGACAGATTCTCGGATGACTGGTTCCACAGGCACAGAGGCAGGAACTGGTACAAGATCTCAGGAGGGTGATCAACCAGGATCATGGTCTCAAGTTACCGGCTCTCAAGCGATAGGGTCAACAACTACAGGTACTTCTACTACAGGTATTCAGTCTCATACAGTTGATTGGGATGGGGATGAGCAGTTCCCCTCACAGGAGGTTACATCAAGGAAGAGGAAGCCCAAGTGGCTTCAAGATACCCTGAAGGAAGCTCAGACTGTGGGAACACCCAAGAAAGATGTAAGAGAGAGAAAGGCCCTGCAGAGGTTTTGTAGCTACTTGGCTTTGGTGAGCAGTACCAGTGAGTCGGAGTTATCTTCCTATGAGCAGGCAGCAGCTGAGCAGGCATGGAGAGATGCCATGTTGGAAGAATATGCTTTCATCATGAAGAATGATGTTTGGGAAGTTGTCCCTAGAGCAGAAGGAAAGTCGATTATGACTTCCAAATGGCTCTATAAGATGAAGCATGCTGCAGATGGCAGCATTGAGAAATACAAAGCTAGATTTGTGGCTAGAGGCTTCTCGCAGGTAGAGGGAGTTGACTATGATGAGACGTTTGCTCATGTGGCCCGATATACTTCCATCAGGACTGTGATTTCTGTTGCTGTAGAGATGGGGTGGAAGATTCACCAGATGGACGTGAAGACAACTTTTCTCAATGGACTCATAGAGGAGGAGGTGTACATTGAGCAACTAGAGAGCTTTGAGGTCCATGAGAGAGTCTCATGTATGCAGGCTGAAGAAGGCTCTGTATGGTCTGAAACAAGCTCCTAGAGCTTGGTATTCTATGATAGATACTTACTTGCAGTAGTTGGGTTTTCAGAAGAGCGAAGCTGACACCAATCTATACTTTATTGTGGTAAATGGGGATCCGCTTATTCGTGTTGTATGTAGATGACTTGTTCATTACAAGGGCGGAAAAACTTATCAGTGGTTGCAAGAAAGATCTTGCTTCAGAATTTGAAATGAATGATATAGGGTTGATGCACTACTTCTTAGGCATGGAAGTTTGGCAGGACGATGGGCATATCTTTCTGGGTCAAGGTAAGTATGCAATGGACATTCTGAAGAGATTTCAGATGCAGGATTGTAGACCCATGGCTACACCTATGACAACCAACTGGAAGAAGCTGGTCGCTTTTGAGGGTGAATTAGTTGATCCCACCAAGTATCGACAACTTATTGGATCCATGATGTATCTGGTCAACACTAGGCCAGATTTGAGTTTTGCTGTCAATACCTTGAGTCAGTATATGGTGGAACCCAGAGATGTTCACTGGGTGGCACCTAAGCATGTGCTTAGGTATATCAGAGGAACAACTGAGTATTGTTTGAACTATGTGAGGAAGGGTGGAGTGCAGTTAGTTGGTTTTACAGATTCTGACTGGGCAAGTAGTGCAGGTGATAGAAAAAGCACCTCCGGGTGTTGTTTTAGCTTGGGATCAACAGTTGTGCTTTGGTTCAGCAGGAAATAGAAGTCTATAGCACTAAGCTATGCAGAGGCAGAATATATGGCGGCTAGTTAGCTAGTTGTGAAGCCATTTGGCTTCGCAAGATGTTAGTGAGCTTATTTGATCAACAATTGGATTCTACTGTGATTTACTTTGATAATCAGAGTTGCATCAAACTCTCGGAGAATCCAGTCTTTCATGATAGGTCCAAACATATAGAGATCAGATATCATTTCATTCGAGATCATGTACAGAGAGGAGCAATTGAGATTCAGTACATACCTACAAATGAGCAAGTTGCAGACATTCTCACAAAGTCCTTGATGAGAAACAAGTTTGTGTACTTCAGAGAGAAGATGGGAGTGGTTCAGAATACTTTCCTGGCTAAGAGGGAGTGTTAAAAAGTTAACCAGGAAAGTTATTCTTCAGGATGCATGCAAATTTTTGCATGCACAATTGTTAATGAAAGATGCATGCAAAAGTGAGTTTTTGCATGCACTCACATTAGGTTTTTAGAAAACCTAATTGGCCAGTGAGATGTTATAAGGAAGGCAAGAGGTTACCAACAGGTACACAGAGCAGATAGATCAGAGTTAGATCAGTTTGTGAGGTGGGAGACTTTCTTGAGAAAGGAGGGCGCACTTTCTGAGGAGAGCAACTCATGGAAGATCTAGATTGAGGATTGAGCAGCTGAGATTTTCAGAGTAGGCCTTTCTTTGTGATTGAGGAAGAATTGTGACGATCAGAGCTCAGATCTGTTGAGATTTGATTCAGTACGAGTTTTCGGCAGTTGGAGGAGGGCACACTTTCCCATGCAGAGAGGGGCGCATTCTTCAGATCTAGACAGTTGGCCTTCTTCCTTGGTAGAGTAGATTAGGGTTGTGGAGTGAGAGAGATACTACGGACAGAGTTTGACTTGTAGAGAGATCCAGATCCGTATTGACAGTTAGGGCACATTTCCCAAGTGCATGCATCAGTCTTTGCATGCAGATCTAAGGTTTTGATACCCGTCAGGTTCAGTTGTTTCATCTGAAGTATTTGTATGTATTTATCTTCTACTTGCTTTGCTTTGGGATCGAGATAGAAGATAGCCCCACAAATTGCTGGTTTTCCCTGTTTGGGGTTTCTAGGGTACATCCTGAGTTATTGTGTGATTTCTTTGTATTTTCATTGTGGAGGTGTTAAGAGATCTATAGTGTTTGTATATTAAGTCATTATTGTATTTTTGATTTATAGAGACTCAAACCCCTTGAGATCTCAAGGCATTTAGAGGGAGTAGTGATCTCTGGATAAATTAACATCTGTCACATACATGACTTCAACAGTAGACCTGGCTTGCACAATGCATACAAGTTTATAACACAACTGACATTTCACTCTCAAGTTTACAACGCAACAGGGTTATTGTAGGTCACCTCTAAGATACGTATAGCAGCATTCTAAAATGATTATTGTAGGTTACCTTATGGCTATAAGTATCTTTTAAGAAAGTGCTACAACAGGCTTATTGCAGGTACCCTCTAAGGCTATAATGACGAAGATACCAGGAAAATACACTGAATGATAGCTCCTCAGCACTCCAAGAAGCTCCAATCTCATCTTGCTTATAGTCTCTCCAAGCACAACTTGCAAACACAATCTGAAGAATTGTGTCTTTTTCATAAGGTGGCAAGCATTCTTATAGGTTTAGATTAGGGTTTTTGATGTTTTAAGGTTTCATGAGGGTAGGTGGGCACACGTGAGAACTCCTCTAAAATCTCCAAGAATTTGTGCAAAAAGAGTCATGTTTGGGGCTCTATGTGTTCGGGAGCTCATAGAAGCTCTCTACCTGTCAAGGAGCATGTGGGAGCTCCTTGATAGACAAGAAGCTTCTACAAGCTTCCAAATGCATGAAATGCCAAAGATAAGTTTTCCAGAGTAGCTTGCTAGTAGCTACATGTTAAAACTCTCTTGCCAAGCTCTTGACTCTCGTTGTACCATTCCCATTGTTTTCGAAACGTTTCGTACCAATTCAGAGGCTTTTGAAAATGTCAGGGGCTTCTGCATATTCGAAGACGAGTGGTATACGAAAGTTGGATGTCTACATTGAAGAGTGCATCAAAGGAGAGAGGCAAGATATGTTCAAATATTATTAAATTTTATGAAGTTCAGAAAATTGAATTAAAAAATAATGTTGAGTGCAAAATTCGTCAACTTTGGAAAATATGTATCAAATCTTTTGAACAACATTGATTCTTGCACAACAAATGAATACCTCTACAACACTTGAAGTTGGAGAGGGAAAAGGATTTAGTGAACAAGTAGATGCCAAGAAAATTGAGAGAAACTAGACGCTATGAACCAATCAGGCATAGAAAATTACAAGAGTATAGCACTTGCTTGGGTACAAATGTGTTGCTGACACCTTTGCAGAAATACATATGTTATAACAAGATAGGATAAGATAAGATAATTTGATTAATGTCCAACAAATGATAACAAAAGTAGGTCAATGGGACTGTTGAGTACAATATTGCCGATACAATGTGGGAGTGCAAAATTGGTTCTTAATAAAGCAAGATGCAGAATGTAAAACACTGATCTAAGCTAATACCTGAAGCTTGTACATTGATAGTGCAGACCAGACCTGGAAGTAAAATGTACAAGGAGAGTTGATCTAGAGTATGGAATACAAACAATGCAAGTGTATCAGGGACTACTAGAGCTAGCTCCCCTAATATTTAAGCTTAATGGAGGAAAATTTGATTTGAAGACTATTTGGAAGAGGAGTTGGAAGAAGATATGGACTATGCAAGTTGCTGCTGCCTAGAAGAGGTATCCCATTGTTGAACCGTGGGTGAACTCATCTACCTACTAGTGTGGGGTCTAGAATGACAATGTCACAGGGGTCTTTAGGAAGTAGAGATGCTCTTTTAGGTCCTCATTGATTTGGAATCGGAAGCAAGGATGCTATTTGTCTATCTGTTGGTACCCCTAGCAAATGCGAGCACCGCAAGAAAGAACTTGATTGTCCTAGTGGAGATTGGTGTTAAGAAGAGGCCAAAGAATTTGGGAACAAAGTCAGGGGGCCTGCCTTGTGTACCAAGCCAGACATTAATGATTGAGATATTGAAAGAAACTATAGACGGTCCGTGACTTCTTGAACATACAATGGAACAATCCTCAAATCTTGTTATAAATGGGGTACCAAAAGATGAAGTGCTCCTCTATCTCAATTTCTTGAAGATGGTGCAATTGGTAGATCCTGTTTGATCGATCGAGCTAGTGATCGTCCTACATTCAAAGTCTATGGGATCCCACTTTGAGTTGACCCAAAAGATTATGAAGAGCATGCATCCAATGATGACGTGCATACGAAGGTCAAACAATGAGGCCATCCCTCAACTACATGAAAGTGCTTTGCATAAAGGGCCATCTTCAGATGTAACCTGCTCGATCGGTCTATCCAAGTGACTTGTATACATTGCCTGCATATGTCTTTTGGGGTGATCCTATTCAACTCCTACCTAGTAGGTATGAGGTGACTCGATACATTAAGTGAGAATCTAAGTGGAGGGAGGTTGTCCATCAAAATACCCATAGACTCCAAAAAAATGAGACCGCTACAAACCAACAACATGCCGCCTTGGGGGCTAGCCAAAGGTACCCACAATCAAAGACAGTCTTAGATGTGAAGCAAGTTTATAAAAATTGAGATGGTTAGTTTTGTCCATCCAATCATTTAAAGATTTGTAAAATGGTTGTAGGAGAAATTCAAACCTTTTAAACATACATGTCTGTGGACAAAATGTTGCAGCATTGCAGTTCACAGACTTCCAGTTCAGGGAGTCAGCCTTTAGGTGAGGAGGAGGAGTTATCTCCTCCTAGTTATGTCAGGAGATCCAGATGGTTTGAGCAGACATTGAGGGATGCTCGAGAGCATGTTGAGGCTCCCAGGAGATCATTCAGGGAGAATAGGCCTTCGTGAAAGTTTTTGAACTATATGGCATTGATGAGCAACATCATTGATTCCGAGCCTTCCAGTTATGAGGAAGCAACCGACTAGCAAGTTTGGAGGGATGCCATGGTAGAGGAGTACACCTCCATCATGAAGAATGATGTATGGGACATTGTTCCTAGACTAGTGGGGAAGTTTGTGGTGACATCCTGGTGGCTCTTCAAGATCAAGCATGCTACGGATGGAAACATCGAGAAGTTCAAGGCGAGGTTTGTGGCAAGAGGATTCTCTTAGAGAGATGGAGTGGACTACGAGGAGACATTCGCTCTAGTCGCCAAATATGCTTCCATTTGGGCTGTGATATCTATTGCCTCAGTCATGAGGTGGAGGATTCACTAGATGGACGTGAAGACAACCTTCCTCAACGAGATCATTGAGGAGGAAGTATACATAGAGCACCTCAAGGCTTTGAGGTACATGGGAGGGAGTCTCATGTGTGTAGGCTTAAGAATGCCTTGTATGGACTCAAGCAGGCATCTAGGGTGTTGTATTCCAAGATCGTCCGATACTTGCAGAGCATGGGCTTCACCAAGAGTGAGGAAGATCCCAACTTGTACTTCATACTTGTTGGAACTAACCCACTCATCTTGGTGCTGTACGTAGACAATTTATTTCTCATAGGTGCAGAGGAGCTTAGAGCAGGGTGCAAGGTAGATTTGGCCACAGAGTTCGAGATGAAGGATATCGGCTTAATGCATTGCTTCTTAGGGTTAGACGTATGGCAGAGATCGGGTGAGAACTTTCTTGGTCAGGGGAAGTACAAATTGGAGATCCTAAAGAGATTCTGGATGGAGGACTGTCGATCGATGGCTACACCTATTGTTTCCAACCTAAAGAAGATTAATTTTTCAAACTCATAGTGGGCGGATCCTAGAGTATACAAATAGTTGATTGGATCATTGATGTATGTGGTCAACACCAGGACATATATATGTTTTGCTGTGAACACCTTGAGTTAGTTCATGGTGGAGCCGAGGCAGGTGCATTGGGTAGTAGTGAAGCATGTGCTCAGATATTTAAGGGGTACAGTGGAGTATTGATTGAGGTATCTTGGAGGTGGAGTGGAGCTGTAGGGTTATTCAGACTCGGATTGGGCAGGGAGTGTAGTAGATCGGAAGAGCAGCCCAGGGTGCTACTTCAGCTTGGGCTCAACAGTGATTTCTTGGTTCAGCAGGAAGCAGGCTTTTGTAGCACTTAGTTCAGCAGAGGTAGAGTACATGGCAGCGAGTATAGCGAGTTGTGAGGCTATTTGGCTTTGCAAATTGCTCATAGGATTATTTGGTCAGGAGTTGGATCCTAGCGTGATTCACTATGATAATTAGAGTTGTATCAAACTCCCTAAAAATCTAGTGTTCCATGATAGGTCCAAGCATATTAAGATCATATATCATTTCATTTGAGACAGGATCCAAGAGGGAGCAATCAAGCTCTAGTACATTTCCATAGATGAGCAGGTTGCAGAGTCCAAACATTCTCACCAAGCCCTTGGTGAAAGGGAAGTTTGTCTTCTTCAGAGATAAGTTAGGAGTGGTGGAGAATACCTTGCTCGCTAAGAGGGAGTGTTGATGTTTGTAGCTCAGACAGGTATTTCCATGAGCTTGTGTCTTACTTATGGAAATCGTCATTAATACCTTCCAGGAACCTAGGAAATTCACTTTATTAAAGTGATTGTCTTTTTAGATTAATTGGGGTTAATTTGGAGAAATGCCTAAATTTTTGGCATTAGTGATTTAAGTTAATTAAATGAATCTCAACCATTGATCTCAAGTGAGTGAGATCTAATCTCAACTATTAGAATTAGGGTTTTGGTTCATCTCAATAGTATAAAAGACCACCAAGGTGAGAGGAGAAGACACATCATCACAAAAGTGAAACTTAAGCATTGAGTTGGAGAGATGAAGAAGGACTTTCTAGTTTTGGTAGAGAGAGAGAGACAACAATCCGGGAAGCAGTTGCAGAATTGTACTAAGCAGGCCGAGGCTTATAATTTTCTGCACGATCATCCGTACAGAAAATCCCTACAACTGCACAGATTGGTTGTACAGGGAAGTACAGTATGGATCCATACAGTCATACGGACCGCACAGAGCCGTACAACAGGGTAATTTTTAGGGGCGAAATTTCACCAATTGGCTATTTTTGGGTCTTTTTTTCAAAAAATAAATTCGCTATTTGGTCATTTTTAGTCTCTAATATTGCTTCTATTTACATAAAATATGTTTTTTTATCATAATATTCGCCAAAATTTACACATTTCAATTGTAAATTGTATGTTTCATATTTAATATTTGCCTACCTATCTATATGCATGTTTTTTTCAATCCAAAATATTTGCCTAGGATACTACACTTAAGTATAATATTAGGGCAGTAAATTCAGTAGAATTTTGCAGGAGGTTTTCTGGGGCGGTTTTGCAGTTGGAGATTTTTCTTCTGTGGGTTAGAATTTGCCAAGTTTGCTGTTGTATTTTTTCTCGGGCCATTTTCCTAGTAAGGGAGCCCTTGTAAGCTTGAAAATTAGTGAATGAAGAGCTGATTTGAAGGGTAGAAATTCTATGTTTGTGATTTACTAAGTAGGTATGTTTTCCATTGTTATTGCTTCCACTATTGAAAATTCTGTTAATTAATCCCGGTAGTATAAATTAATCAGTGAGCTTAAATTTAATATTTGAGCAAGAAAAATCACTAGGAGTTTGTTTGTCTAGATCTGGGGTTTAGAAATTAACACCAATTAATTAACTAGTTGTTTGTTTCAGGTTAGTGGTTCTAGTACAAACATCTAGTAGAGTGTTTCCAGTCAAAGGACACTAGATATCTGCAACGGTTACCTATGGATGTGTGACTTAAACCTCTTCCTTCAAGTTTGAAGGTTCAAATAGCTCAAGTTGATTGATGTTGACAACATGAATACCAAGTTGAGTTGGGTGATCCAACCGAAAGGCATTGGCACCAACTTGCTGAGTGAGAGTCTAAGGCCCATACTGAATTGTTTTGAGGTTGTGATGCTGTTGGTAGTTGGGTAGATCTTATGATGAGGTAGCTTCTGTGTGTGACTTCATTGCAAGGTCATGCAATGCTATCGTCTTTTTATTATGAGAAAACATCAAATTTTTATCCCTTAAGCTTAAAGCACAAGTATCCAATGTTTCCAATCATGTCGAACCTAGAATTATGTTCTCATTTTTTCCACATAGACGTAACTTTAAGCTAGGATTTTAAAATATAACTGTCAGTTGTAGATTCTTTATTTCATAAAATTTTCACTTAAAATTAGGTTTTCAATCATATTTGGCTCATGAATTTGTAATTGATTATCCAATTGATCTTTAATGCAATTATCAATTTCATAAGTTTTAGTAGCAATTTTAATATCTTTTCCTTCAATAGTCCCTTTAATTTTTTATAAAGCAGAAATGACATTTTGAAAACCAATGGGAAATCCTCCCCATTTCCAATTATTGCAACCCATTTGTTTATCTTTGTCAAAAGATCCCTTTTTAAGTTTCACTGAGATAGTGGCCTTTAGGAATTTTAAGTGATACCCTCAATTCAATTTAATTGGGACTTACTACTTGGGATTGTTAATAACAAGATTGTAGTATATCTTCTAAAATATCAGGGACTAACGCTCAAATATCACATCTATTCACTTTAAATCATATCAAATGATTTACAGTTGATAGTACTTTCGCTCATAAGGGAAACTTATTATTTTGGGTTCAATGCAGTGTATTGTCAACTCTAGGAAATAGTGTTGCAGGTGCACCATTATGAGGTACATCCTTTGACTCTAAAGACCCTCTCATGTGCTCAGGCATCATGATTCAATGTGAACTGAATTAGGATTGATTCACAATTTATGCTCAGTAACCACCATAATAGTCTCATTTCCCTTGAGACCTTGAGACAAGTATAAAGACAACTATTCTATAATAGGATTGGCATAGCCTGTCTGTCCATGGATGATTTTCCTGGGCTAGTGTCTGACGTCTATATTGGGGAGTGTTACGATGGTACCAGCACCAACGTACCTGTAGAGGTACCCCAGGGAGAGGCCAACATTTTTTTCGACTTGGAGGGTGTGATACAACCACTCTTCATAGGTGGGGTCATGGCCAGATCCTCTGGCTCCCGCCTGGGGGTACTATGGCTTAATGGCATTGTCGATTGCCTCATCAAAGGGCTTGAATCCCTGAGGTTGGTGACCGAGGCCCCTAGGGATGAGTTTTTGGAGCACACAACCCCCCCCATTACTTTTATACTGGTGGCATGCCTTTCTTCAGCACCGGGGCCCAATTCATGGCCCTAGGTCTTCTCCTGCACCCTCTTGATGCTCCAGAGCTCCAGCACTAGCTCTCCCTGAATGCTTGCTTTGAGGGGGGGTGTGGAGGGCTTTTCACTATTTCTGGGGTTAGTAGGGGTATGACGACCCCCCCTTTGCATCTCAGCCTTCAATTCAGCCCGATGTGGCCTTTTTCAATCATTTTTGACATGCAAGGGTGAATACTGGGGAAAAAGTCCCAATTCACCCACTCTTATCATTATTTTATATTATTTTTGTTTTAATTTTAAGTTGACATTTTTAATATTAAATTGACCTTATTTTATGTAAAAGTGAGTGTGAGATCATATAAATTCAATCTCCTCACTTCATTTTTCATCGTCAACTTTTGGGATAATTTCATTATGTCTGCTATTTGCCCTAACTAGGGCTCTTTGAAGGGATACACACTCCTTGATGAAGGTTATTTTGCAAGTTTGAAGCATTTCTTGGAAGTTTTACTATTGTTCATGCCATTGCTAAGGTGAAGCTAGAGTTGTTTGCTTAACACATGCACCTGGAGGTATCTATACTTTTGGTTTGATGTCTCTTAGTCAATTTGTATGAAAGTGATGCTTGTTAGGGTTGAATGGAAGCCATTGTTGCTTCATTTTGTCTTGATTTGCATTTCATTTTTGTCATTGGTCACCATTGTATTCAAGCTTGAGCTTTAGGTCTTCAAGTTTTGCTAAAGCTAGGCTTTCTCTACGAATCCTAGAGATTGTGGAGGTGAGCCCTAGTTAGCCAAGCTTGCCAAGTACCATCTCAAGGAGGGTTGCTCCTCTCATTGATGCCCTAGGGTTGGGTGACTAGTTTTCTCTTGAAACCCTAGTTGTTCACCCTTTTTTTCAACCTAAAATCTGAAGTTGTAATTACTATAAATATTATTCTTAGGTTATATTTTTGTTTCTCTTAGGTTTCAGGTTAATTTTGACATATTTCTTATGTAGTTTTTTTATTTTTATATTTTATCAAAAGGAAGCCGTAAAAACGTTTTTCTGTTGCAACCCTAGCTGCAGCAACCTTTTGGCTCCTACATCTCTTTCCCCTTCCCTCCAATACCTTCGCCCTACCTCTCCTTGGACTCAACATTCCTCATTCTCTTAGTGTGCACCCTCAGCCCTATCCTTCAAGCCTTCGCTGCCCTAGGTCGCAGCTCCCTTTTCAGGCTTGCTTCATCCTCCCACCATCCTTTTCTTCCATCTCTCCTTCGCAACCCTTGAGCCCTTCTTCCTAACCTATTCTCCTTCACCCGAGCCTTCTCTTTCCTCCTTCTGCTGCTCCTTCTCTGCAGTAGCTCTACCACAACCCTCGGCCTCCCCTTGCCATAAATCGGTCCTGCTCCCTTCACCACCCGATCCTCCTCCTTTCTCCACTTCCTTTTTGCAGCCCTTTTCTCCATCATCCAAGGAACTCTTCTGCTGCTCTTCTCCATCTCCCTTGTCCTCCCCAAATCCGTGGCCCTATCTTCTCTCCTTCTCCTGGCTCGTCCCCTCTCCGTCCACATCCACAAGCCTTCTCTCCAAGCCCTTTCCTTTATACACAGGCCTGCCCTTTGGGCAGCCCTAACTATCTCTTCTTCACCTGTAACATACACACAGAAACAAAACAAGAAATCAGAGTTGAGTTAGTATCTTAATCAGCATAATTACAAGGTCCGATTTTGGGTTATCTGAGTGCATATTTGGTTAACGCTGATCTGATTTTCTATGGTTATCCACCGTGTAAGCATAAAACTCAGCTTGGTAAAACTACATCAGTTTGATAAACAGAATACTACATTTGATGAATTGATTCCCTTCTTAGGTTTCATAGTGAATGCTGGTTATTGAACTGAGATGTGCTCTTACATGCTGAATGCCTTGGTATGAGATTCCTTTGATGATAGATGAGTTGGATACATCTCCTAAATACTTGACACTTATGATGTTATTGATGACCTATACACACTCTCTACACTAATATGCTTACAGCTGGTTATATCTTGCTAATGATACATCTTTGCATATGCCTGATTGGTGAATAAAACTTATATCTACTGCTGCTATAATTAAATACAGACATTGGAAACACAACTCAATGTGCACTTGGTTATTGATTTCATTACTTAGTCTCTTTAATAATTACTATTGGTTATGAATTATCATGCTGCAATCCTGTACCTGACTAGTGAATGATATTGAAACTACAACTCAAGGCGTATTTGGTTAATGGTTGAGATTTATTGGCAATATAGTCATTTGATCCAATATTGATTATTATACATGTGTACACGTTCTTACATTTCATTGAATGAGCTAAGCATTATTGGTTGAAGTTGAATGCACTGGCATTGATCACAATATTATTGACTCCATTTAGGCACTGGTTTAACTACAAGGTTGCATAGAATATAGTTGGTTGGTTGTTCTGGTGTCTTACAGGATTCCTTAAAGGATACTTCTCCTGGGAGGTTTCGACTTCCAAAGAAGTTAGAACGGTGACCGAGGTGACATTGGGTCACTTTTCTTATTTGTGCTTACTGGGAATTAGCCCTGCTAATTTGCCCGGTAACATGGACCAAGTAGTTAAAATGTGGGGTTATAGCTTACAGTCTTTTATGTTGCTTTTACAATCAATTTCTCCTTCATGGCTCACATTTAAGATTTCAATTAACCTCAAATTAATTGTTCAAGATATAAATTTTCTGGTTTGATGGTTATGTTTGTGTTATACTGAACTATGGCATTAAACAGATTTAATAAAATGTTATGGCTGAGAATAAGCACAACGAAAAACACCTTTTCCATGCAAATGAAAATTGTTAGATATCATCTTTTTGGATTGATAGAGTATTCCTGCTCTCTCTCTCTCTCTCTACTTGTGTTCTATGTGTGGTTCAGCGGGATAAGTAAGATACTTGTTCTTCAAATCAATTGTTTTTCCTACTTGGGCACCTGTACCAAAACAATATAATTATCCAACTAGATTGTTGAACAAGTAATAGCATTCATGATGACTAGGTTTCATTTAGGGCACAGTATTTTTCGTTATCACTTCTGTTCCTGCACATGTATTTCAAAATTTCTGGCATTTATTCATGAACCTTTTCTCTGAGAAAGTAATTTCTTACTGAAGAAATGATAGCATCTTACATGTTTGTGAAACAGGGTGGATATATAAGCTCTACATGTTTTTGCTGGCAGTATTCTGCACAAACTCTATAAATATTCATGCGGGTTTAAATGGTTTGGAAGTTGGCCAAACCATTGTTATTTCCTCAGCGGTAAGATTGAGCTCATACATGCTGTTTCTACTTCGTGGCAACAGGATATGCAGCACTCTGAACAAATATATTTGAAGAAAGAAGCAAACAGAGTAACATTCTCAAATTGTGTTGCAGATCTTGATCCATAATATCATGCAAATTGGACTATCTTCAAAGGATGACTATAAGCAAGCGCATGCCTTTTCTATCTATCTTATCCAGCCTTTGATTGGAGCTTCGCTGGGTTTACTTACTTATAACTGGTATGAATTTCTGTCATATTGCTATAAAATTGTTGGTTGGTTTTGTTATTAGGCATCTCCACTTATTTGTTATTTTTAAATACATCAGGTATCCATCTTCAGTGTTTGTCGGCGATACATTTACTTACTTTGCTGGAATGGCACTGGCAGTGGTTGGCATACTTGGCCATTTCAGGTGACTTTTCCTTCCCTTTATATTGTCACTATCTAAACTTCCTCTAGGAGTTAATTTTCATATTATTAATAGAATTGTCTTTCTGATTCTTTGGAAATATTGTGGAGAATGGATCATGGGAAATCTCTGTATGGGATCTTCATCTCTTTTAGATGAATATTTTTTTTCAAGGCACAAATGTGCATAGAAATGTCTTTCTGTTTGAGCATCCTGAATTCAACACACCTAGGTACATCAGAAAAATATACATTAGAGAAGCCTGCAGGGAGGAAGAAATAATTTTCAATTCAAACTTGGTTAAATGCATGGGTGATACTGGTGAATAGATACAAAGACTCTATACACGTCAACTTCAAGTGCTTTTACCTGCAGCCAACTTTCAATGAATAAATAATACTTGTATAAGGGGAGTGTTTGAACCGAGCATGCTTTATCACAGGGTCTCAGCCATAGTAACAGAGATTGATCAGGTTGACTAGGGATCATTGCTTTTTGACCTGACCCTAGCCCTAACTCTGGGTCGGCACTGGGTCAGTTTGGTCTGGAACTAGCTAGAGTCTGTTCAAACCGATCAGACCCTTGTTGACCCCACCAGTTTTGGAAAAAATGGTCAGTTCTAGAAAGACGGTCTATTCTGGAAAACTCGGTCACTTCTCGAAAATCATGGCCAAGTCAGGACGAAAATATTATATTTTTCTGCAAATTCTATTTTTAGGTATTTTTCTATATGCCAAGATTTTGTTGGGTTGGCTGGCGAGTTTTGGCTGAGTCATCTGTCAAGTTTGACCGGTATGCCAAAACATGTCTTGCACCAAGATCAGTCTGATGACGACTGTCAACATTTGAAAGATATTGTTAAATGTATGATGTCCAACTGTTGATGATTGTATCTCGGATATGTACTTCTGAATAGGTCAGGTGTTAGGCATACATGAGTCCTCCAGATCACCTCTCTAGGAACATGTTTGAGAGTGCAAGTGCCTTTTGTATCTCTTTCCTAATTCTAACTTAGGAAAAGCACATCAATTAACTTAATGTTGGCTAATGACTAAAAGTGAACTTAAGATTAAGTCACAACCATTGATCTTAAGTGAGGCTTGAGATCTAATCTCAGCCATCGATCACTTTGGATATTTAGGGTTAAGGTTTTGTTCATTGAGAAGATATTAAAGGAAGCCTAAGGAGAGGAGGAGTGTAATATCCCAAACTGATATTTTTCTTTTTTTGTTGTACTGTAGATGGCTAGTAGGCTTATGTCTCAATAGAATATGGAAGTAAACCCTGATCTCTGCATGCATGCAGATCTGTAACCTAGATAATACTAAAATGTTAGAAAGTAGGAGGAATTAATGCATGTACATACCAGTATATAGATCTACTGATGTCGATGAATATGATCCCAGCATGCAAGAATTGTGTTGGAGGAATAGGAAGATAATCCAAGTCGTCCTCCAATAGATAAGTGCGCCCTCCTCCAAGCTAAGATGGCTCCACAATAAATAATACTTCACTGCTAAAGGCTGAGATAAGGTGCAATAGGGTTATAATGCCCTTCTGGAGATGATGGAAGATGCATACAGAAGAAGTGATGGAAGATGCATACAGAAGAAGTGATGGCTCAATAGCCCAAAAGGTGGATCCCTTCCCAAAGAGATTCGCCCTCAGGCATGCAAACGTCCTCCAATAATGGTAAGTGATGATAACTCCCTCAAACGTCCAACTGAGGAGCCCTTCTTCCAGGGGAAGGGTAATATGGGTGCTCTGAGAAGGATAGGAGCAACATGCAGAGGTTCTACTCCCTGCAGACTGGAAAACGAATGAGTATATAATTGAGCAATGTGCCCAAGCTAGGAGAGCGACCCCCCAATCCAGTAATAACTCAATCTCTTGAAGCAACTGATGGATAGAACCTGATGGTGAAGCAATGCTGAATCTGGATGATCCAACATGATGATGAACTAGGGCAGATAGATTTCGTTGCCGAAATACACCAGTTAGCTGAGCATGCACTCAACCCCAACTTAGCTCGTTGAGCTCTCAAATTTGAATCCTCAAATCAATAATCATATCAGTGTATTTCTCCATTCACTTGACCTCTCTTTTATAACTCTCAACTGCAAATAACCTAACTTTTGACCTAATTAGGTCACTTTATCTTCTAATTCGCAGTTGACTTGCATGCAGGTGCCTGGAGACTCAATCAGGTGCATGCATCATGGAGTAATGCTCCGATGTCATGCATGCAGGTGGCCTTTGGCTCAGTTGGCCCCTGTCTACCTAATGATGATATAATATCAATGCCCTAGATCTTCTTATATGGCATCAATCCTCAGCTGATTCCCTGACTGTCAGTGCCCGCTCGAACCTATGGGAATCAAATAGGTTAGCGGGATGGTCCTCAATGCTTAAGCAGAAGAGAACATTACAAAGAGACACACAACAGTCACACAGAGTGAGTGAGATCTCATTGATTGGTTGGAGGACTTTCAAGTTTTCAACCAATTGTGTAGGTGCAGGGGCAAGGTTAGAGGAAAGGAGCAAAGGGGCAGTAAGGGAGATACCAGCCAACCAACAAGATCGAAGGACTGATCTTGAGGTTTGATAGGCTAGGCTATTTACTATTTTGTAATTCTTCAGTGGGCCATTTTCCTAGGAAGGGAGCCCAAGATTTTATCTTACATTGGTTGCTGCTTTTTCCCAGTTGGGGTTATCCAGGGTAAATCTAAGTGTCAAATGTGTGTGATTTTCTGTGTTTTTCCGCTGTGTAATTTGTTGAGATCTCGGTGTATTTTCCGTTAATAGTTTGAGTAATTATTCAAATAGTAAATTGGATTTGGGTTCAAGTAAAATCAACACAAACCAATATCACAACTTAAAACATTGAATGTTGGAGGCTTGGTACTATTATCGCAAAGTTAGTAGCTTCCACGAAAGGTATCCTATCCAGGATGGTAGAGGTGGGAAGCTAAACTAGTGACACTTGCAAGGGCCTTGTTCATCGCTTGATTCAAGGGTTGTCACACCGAACGGGCACTTGTTGCTTTAGATCAAGCTGAAGGAAAGATCAAGGGTGAGACCCTAACTAGCCTATGAGGGCTAGCGAACCTACTCAAGACACTCTAAAAGGTATGAAGGAGAATTGAGAGTGAGATCTTGAATGACTAGATCTAGATCTAGAGAATAGATGTGGTTAATAGGAGTTAGGGACCGGTTGAGGAGGCTTAGGAAAAGAGTAAATGCTTGTTGGACACACCGAGCACACTGAGAGGGGGGGGGTGAACAATGTGTATAGCTTTTTATTACTTTTTCAACTTTAACAATCATCAATTGCTTCTTCAATACATCATTCATTAATGTATTATCACATTATCATTATATCATCAGCATTATTAACAATTACAGCTCATCATCACATATCATCATATCATCATCACATAGGAAGCATAGCAAAACACAGTGCACAAGATTTTTACGTGGAAACCCAAGTACTGGGGGAAAAACCACGGAAGCCTATATAATAATAATTTACCAGCAACAACTGGAAGGAGGCAACAACCCCCTTTGTTTACAAAGACTTCAATTCTCCAGCTACAACTGGAAGGAGGCTACAACCCTCTGGTTTACAGGCTACAACCTGAAGGAAGCCTTAGCTCCCTCAATTTCCTTGCCCCGTCCTGCCACCCTGATATGAAGATAGAAACTGAATTACTGAACCACAAACTGCACTGATCCTGCGGACCTGCTATCCAACACCTGTACCACACTGCACAACCACTGTCACTGCTCATCAACTGACCACTGCTCATCACAACTGTGCCACATTGTTCATCAACCTGTACAATCAATTTGTCCAATCTAGCTGTACCAATCAATCTTAGCTATACCAATCAATTTGTCTGCATAAATCAATCTGTTGTTCACATCATTTGAATCAATCAATCTGAGTTCAACCAACTGTGTACCAGACCACCTGGGTCAAACCAACTGCTCATACAACTCAACCAATCTGAGTTAGACCAACTGCACATAGGACAACCTGTGCCAATTCTGCTCAATTGAACCGGTACCAAGTTTCTTATGTACCTGTACCAAACTGTGCCAATCTGATCTTTAGGACTAATCCATTCCCTTTAATCAACTTCATCGAGTAAGTCTCACATACGGACAGAGCTCACACAAGATTCTACCACAGTCAACTTTTAGCAAGACTTGATAGTCAAGCAACTAAATCAAACTTCAACCAAGTAGGATCAACTAGCCCCAGTCGTACACATGGACAACCTCAGGGTCAACAATCAAAGTTCATACTTAATCATTCTTAGGTCAATTATAGAGGGTAGGGTCAATTGACTTGAATAACTAATCCTTACAACATTGTCATGACAACTTGTCAACTCAATCAATGCCCTGCTTTAGTCAATGCTATCAGCTAGTCATACAATCCAAGACACTTACAGCTTGTCAAATCATACAAGGTTAGAATGTGAAACTCAGTCAATACAAGCTCTTGCAATCAATTTGTCAAATCACTGTCAAGTGATACTTACACATTCAATCAGCACTAACTTGTCAATTCACTCTGGCTCAACAATAAATCAATCAAGAAAGTAACAACTTTAATCAAATTAACTTATAATCAAGTACTGTCAAATCAAACTTAGAGCAGACATTTCAGTCCAGACCTGTCAACACAAATTCAACTTCAATCTGCTATTATCACTGAGTTATCATCACTATATTATCTGAGCATATCACTGTGCATATTGATCTACTGAACATATCACTTGATCCTACTGAACATATCACTTGATAAAATATATCATCAAAGTGTAGGCATCACTGTAGACTATCATGCATGCATTGCTGTGTAGATTACTGGCTGAGCATAGGTGTAGGCATTACTGTATCACTAAACATTATTAGCATATCTCACAACATTTCATCACTGTGTATGCTTCAGCTGCACAAATTTCAGACCTTGTCTTCACACACTTGTAAGGCTTCATCTGACAGTACTATCTAAGATTCTAATCAGCTCATAAGCTGATATCAAACACCCCATTGTCACTTCACTGTGACATTACTGTCACCTCAATGCCAATCGAAAATCAGAGCATAGATAATCAGCTGACTGCTAAAATTAAGTTCAGACCTGTGGCTGTCTTTAAACTGTCTCTGCGGCTGCCTCACTGATGCCCTAGAGAAGTCTGAAATTCTGAGTTTAGACAGTCCGAAATTTTAAGCAGAGAGACAGTCCGAATTTTGACAGAAGTAGCCCGAAATTAAGCAGGGAGACAGTCCGAAATTCCTCAGTAGGGATACCCAAAATCAAGCTTGATCCTTTTATATATGCCTGCTGCTGCCTCAGAACACCCAAAAATCAGAACTTGGTCATTTTACATATGTTTGCAACTGCCTGTTATACTTATACCCGAAAATCAGACAAGAAAATAGAGAATTCGCGTTTTTATTTTGAGAGTGAAATACTTGTTATTTATACAAGTCGTGAGGGTTAAAAATATAAAAAAAATGGCTTAATTTTAGCTGGCCGACCTCACATAGGTATACAAAATTCAATTAAAAAATTATTTCTTTTGGCAGGCCGACTTCAGGATGGGGTTAAAAAAAAACATTGTCAAATTAAAAAATTTATATCTCTTCAACCGTAAGGAACCACATGACATGCCACCTACCGTTGGAAACGGCATGACGAGGGCTATCATCTTATGAGGGGCTTATTTGCAAATATAGGGTCCTTCATTCTTAAATTCTTCAATTTGTACAGGACGTCAGAATTGACTTGATAACTTTTGGAATGTTTCTTCAGGCACTTATAAGGGCTTTAAGGCCATGCACAAGGGTTATATGACTTCATCGTTATCAAGCGAGAGGTCTTCTTTGAGGGCTATGTGGGTTCTATCATCATCAAATATGTAGTGGCTTCAAAGACTATTGAACCACATACGTTGGTTTCAAGACCCACATGCATTTCTCCTAGAGGTTTTCCACATCATCAAGCAACAGCCAAGGATGATATCATCATTCAACATGCATGGGGGCATCATAATCAAGAACTCCATGAATCTCATCATCAACCAGGGCGTCATACTATATATAAGTGGGTCATTATGTCAATGTGTAGCCAATTGCAAGGATATGATCATGCCATCAATTGTGTGGATCCTAAGCTACAAGCTTCATATGTAACCATGGTCTTCATTAAGTCAAAGGGTTATGTGTGTGGGGCTTCAAGGCCCAAACCTTCAAAGCAAAAGAACCATGATCCTTTGCATCAAATCATGACCACCAAGAGTAAGATGCCAAACCTTACTTTATGCAAGGGGCATAAGGGCATCTCAACCGTCTTCAAGAAGTCTTCATGTCTTCAAGATCCACATCTACATGGGCTTCATCAAAGCATGGTTGAATAAAACCATGAGCAACATATGCAAATGCTAATCTCCATCATATGCAAGGGTGTGAGGCCATCCCAAAGAAGTGTAGGGTTCCACCAAATGCTCCAAAGCACAAACCATCTGTGTATGGGAAACAAGGGCTATGTTACTACATCACCCATCCAAAAACAACCAAGAAGACCACTACAAGTTCAATGGACTCAGAGATCATCGACCTGAAGACAACCAGACTCAACAATGGATTTAAATGGGACCAAGATACAACTTAAGGGCTCTTAACCAAGTCAAGGGTAGCCAGGGCTTTTGCCATTGTCCCAAGGCCTCCAAGGGCTTCAAGCTTGGGCTTGGACAAAGTCAAAAGGTCTCCTCTTGACACAGACAACCACAAACCAAACACTAACCCTCAGGGGCTCCACAAGGTGCACCAAGACGCAACTGTTGGCATCAATGGCCAGGCACTGTTGGCATCAATGACAACTTAATCAACAATGCTCAACCTTGAATAAAATGTACCACAATAGGTTTAAACTAGTAGATCTAGATAGATCTAGTTCCCACAAGAAATACCCAAATAAGATCCGCCTAGGGTTTATGCAAATAAAAGTGAGATGAACCAATTTGGGAAGTTTAGAGGATGACAAGGCACTAGAATGATTGCTTGATGTTAGATATGGAGTTTTGAGGTCAATCAAGCAATGCCCAACTGATAGATCTGGAAAAATAACCACTAACCCAAGGAGGGCGAATTGCCTAGAGGAGACTAGTGCTAAATTTGTGGGTAAATGGAGTCGGTTTGGCCTAAACTTGGTCTCTAGGGGTTTTCAATGATTTTAGACTTGGGTTTTGGTTTATAAGCCCAAATGATCGCCAGATCTATCAGATCTAAAAAATTAGGGTTTTAAACTTTTAGATCCAAATGACAAATGCAATAGAAACATGAAAATCAAAACAAACCTTGTAGATCTTACCTTGAATTACTTGTGGCCGCCAAGCACATTGATGATCCTTTCACCTAGTTACAATTCAGAGCGAGATCCAAGTGGTTCTGAGCTAAAACGTGTAGATCCAAGGAGGAAGTGCGCCCTCTTCACCTTCAAATTCAAACAATTTCAAGTTAGATTTGATCTACGAGTAAAAGAAGAACTATGCAAGACATCTCAAAGAAAATAACTCAATGGATGAAATCACAATTGGCTACTCCCTAAAAGATGAAATGATTTGCCCAAGAAGAGATGGAGAAACCCTCACAATCGCCCCTCCAAGCAAGTCGCACCCTGCAAAAGATCAATTCGGCCTTTACAGAAACAATGTTGAAATCATATGAAACTCACTGAGATGTCTAAGAGAGAGGCATTCCAATCATTTACAAGAACATTCATCAAAGCATTCCAAGAGATTTGCAAAAAATTGTGTTTATTCCAATATTTTCGAGAGCCAACAGTCGCTTTTACAAATGGTGAGAGATCATAAAAATAGATCCTCACAATCCAAAACCCTAAACCCCAAAAGTATGAAGGGTTAGGATCACAAGATAAGACATCAAGATCAACGACTAACAAGTGTCGGATAAAATATACATGAGATCACTTTAGAAGAGGGGGATGCACTTCCTCAATGATGCCCTAGGGGGGCCATATGACATGACATAACACTAGGTACATCAATATAACATCATGGTGGGGGGCTGGGAGTTATAACACATCTCCACTGGCAACCCCATATACATCGTGATAAGATATAACATAAAGTGACCAAGGACACTAGGACGTGTGCCCCAAACATAGAAGATGACGCCCCCAAATGATGAGGATGAGGACGTGTGGACCCCACAAGTGATGAATACAAGGTCGGAAGATGTATGAATCATCAATAATAAGTCTTGGATCAATCTCATGCCATTTCCTTGCCTCACTGAGCCAAATCAATTTCCTTGTAACTTGTAAGCCATTCTTCCATTAATTTTCTACCGGAACATCACCCTGAAAAGATAAAAATGCCTGTAACTCATTGCCAAGTGCTCCGAGGCCCCAACCGAGTACAAAAATGAGTTCGGAGACATAGGAATATGGTAATGATGAGTACCCATACCCCATATCTCCTGTGTAGCGCCCTAGGAGAAAATAAATGATCTTTGTGAATCATCTACAGGCCATTATTACATGGCAATCTGCTGCTGGATAGTGAAATTGCCATATCACCAAGTACCTGTGCCCGAAACTGAAAACTGAGTGTGCCAATGGACTCAGAATGTCCAACTCAACTAGGAATGAGTGCTCATACACCATGTGTCCATCAAGGAATGCATCTGTAAGTCCATCCATGCTCGGATAGTAAAAATATGGCCTGTAACTGTTGACAATAATAAAAATAATACAAACTACCATATAAAACCATTGCCTGGAGCATGGAACCATCTAATGGACATCAAAGGGCCATGAAGAACCAAGATATAACACTGAAGGCCAAAACTCATCCTGGAACCTGCGGTTGACTTGGTCAAACTGGGTTGACCAGGTCAAGAATGATCAAAATAATGACCCAGATTGAAAATCATTGATCCTGCATGTACAAGTGGATGAAATATGCTCCCTTATTTATATTAGCAACAAGACTAAAGCATTAAGTGGCATTTAACTAGCGATCATGAATATAAAACATCAATAATAAGTCTAGATCAAAGCAACCAGTCACTCTAAACAAAAGCCTCAAGTGTATACTCATTTATAGACTTGACCATTTTGCTAGTAATGGGTGAGGGTGGAAGAAACAAAGCTAGGCAAAGAGGTTTGACTTGACAACCTCAACACTGTGACCTCTTGGATAAAGGATAAAGGGAAACCACCTATGCATATGTTGGATAGAGAAACACCAGGGGATGGCGGTGCCTCACAAATGGGTAGAGTGATGAGAGTGTTTCCAATAGACTCTAGACAAGCAACCTTTATTTGACTCATGGTCAGCCTTGCACACTTTAAGATTTACATTAACATTTTACTTTTGGATCAACTTTCGCTAGCCATCTTCCAAGAGCAGGTGCCTTGAATAGCCTTGCAGGCCTCAAATAATGACTCGGTATAACCTCCATTTTTCACCAACGTCCATAGGTGCGATGGAGTGACCACCTCGTTTCCCTATAGAGGCAAACAACCTTACATCATACAAAGGATGAGTGCTCGTCCCTTGGCAACTGACTAGCTACGGAAGACGTTTTATTTATTTGTAATAGTGTTTAGCAACACTGTTTTGTTGACTTTGCATCCATTTAGATAAGACATTTAAGTTCTGATGCTTTAGTGTCTAAAGACACTTTTGTTAGGAATACTCGGTTTGAAGGACTGAAGGAGAACATCCCTCTGACGAGAATCACACACTCCAAAGCCGAGACACAAGGTAAACATGGAGTCTATCCAACACAGAGGCAAAAGTGGGGGAAGTCCTCGATATCACTAGTTAAGGTGTAAGTTAGGATCATATAAAAAATGGAAGATAACAGATGGATGGAGAAAATGACAAGGTGATGCCATGACTAGCAAAGACCCTATGGGGGGGAATGACCAAGTCCATACTATGATAAGGGCATGACCAATGAGTATACACAAGAACCTCTCACTCAAAGCAACTGAATCACCTCTACTCTAAACCAACCAATAAAATCAACATAGAATATTGCCAAGGCATAACCACCATATACCAAGTCAAGCTACTAAGATAAGTAAATGAGCACAATAAACATCCAAGTGCACAAACCATATACCTGTTGGGTCAAATACCATGCATCTGTAACCTGTAACACCTGAATATCACTTGAATACTGCTACCATATACATCATGGGCACTTCCATCATATCTGCTCTGTATGTAGAAGAATGGCTAACTCAGTCATCTTCCTAGGGTCATGAGGCTCAGTCCTGACATGAAACTGAAAATGTACATGCTCTGGGTCCACTAAATGTAAGAGTGATCATCAATAAACTGCACATCAACTGTTGATCTCGTGCATAGCATAACAAAGGACTGGCTCAAGAATGTGCTCAAAACTGGTCTGCAATCATGGTAGCCCCGGTTACAATGGATGTGACAACATGTTCCTTGGATTTCCTTGGTTAGGAGCACAATGAAAGATAGAGAACACTAGTTGAGACAAAATTTATGCAAAGGGAGACCATAGAAGATAAGGAAAAACCCTAGAAAAGTTATCCAATAGAAATGGACCTTCTAGTTACTTGATGTCAATTTCTTTAATGCTTACACATAGATCATAATGAACACAAGATGGAGATTGTTAACCCTCTTTCAGCAGTGGTGATTTTGATCAGTAGTTCCTGAGATGAGATTTGTGGCTTCACCACAGATCCATAGATCATTGGTCAGAGGTCCTTCAACTTTGTCAAATCGTTTGTGTGCCTTGATGTGCCTAATCAGAGATAGTGCCTGGTTCCCTAGTGATGTGATATCTCTAACCCTCATTCACTCTTTATAGCATGTTTTATGGTATGACGGTATGTTAGCATGAGATGTTACTTGTATGCTTCTATAATGACTCATACTTAAACTGTTGATTGTCTCTTAGTCTAAACTTAGTGTTATTATTCTAGCTCAATAAGTGTGCTAGTACGAATGTTGATTTGTACCTTGGTGAACTAAGTCAAGTGATTTCATCCATTTCATAACCTTTCACCTAGCCATTTTTCATTTCGCTAGCCCATCCCCTTCACTTTCCTCTTTGTGAATGATCTATCATTTATTTTTAACAAGAGCAGTTAAAGGATTTATATTAAACAACTGGGAACATCAACCAAAAGTGCAGAAAAATTCACCCAGCATCTGAGGGGAGCAAATCTAATACAATCAGATTCCCAAAATTCCCCTTCCCTTGACAGTTCTACCAAATTTTTTCTAGTATTGATAGAAGTTCTAGTACTATAAAGCCGAATAAACTAGCCCAACAAAAAAGCACAAAAGAAATACATGATTAGTTATAAAGAAAACACCAAGCCAACCAAAACTAAGCTGGAGCTTCATCTTGCTTGCATCGAGGAGTCCAACTTTATAATTTCTTTCTTAGCCCGGCGCAAAGAGTCTTCTTCCGGGATCTTGATTCCACCATGGAATTGTTTAAGAGGTTTCCTTGCTGATTCATGTTAAGCACCTTGTCCACGTCCTCCACTAATTTGTTAACTTGACCCCCCTAAACTCAGAGTCTGTCCTCAATTTCATCAGTGCGCAAATCCAAAAGAGAGTTGATACAATATTTGCCTCATAGCATCCACCATTCCTTCCATATGGTACTGCAAATGACGCATTGAGACTTTAACATCCCGAATAACATTCTATACACCACATAATTTTGCTTTCCAGGGCGCCATAATTAACCCTATTGAACTGCTAGGAAAATTTTTCCAAGCTGAGTCGGGGGGTACAACCTAATACCAGACCAAACCCACCTTGATCCTTATTGAATAGGCCAAGAGCTGAGACCCACTCGAAGTGAGAATTACCCAAGAGCTCGTCAAAATGTAATTTAAACCAGAAATGCCAAGAACATTGAATATAACCTTCACCGCCACCATAAAGAGCTAGAGACCGCAACCAATAGGACGGAAAGATCACCTTTAAGACCACCCATAGCCTCCTCGCCACTAGAACCTCAATGGAAAAAGAACCGAACACATGGAAAATCTAGAGCATTGTGTGGATATCTCTTGTCAGAGATATCCCACAGGCTTTCCCATAAGACAACTATTATTTCCATAAGACCAAATCCGTGAGGGGAGATCGATATGAACGGGCTGAGGGCTCCGCATGAGGTTGAATTAAATTGGTTGTGGTGACTCATACTCTCCACGATTTCCAGGTGTCCGCCTTAATGATATAGTTGATGCATGGAATTAATTCCTTGATGTGATTCATTCAAAAATAAACTAATGTATCCACCTTCTATGTGGATGACCATCATTTTTTCCACAATGCCTTTATCCAGAGTTGCGCCATAGTTTGCCAAATGATCGGCTTGCTCATTGTGATTTCTTGGTATATGAGCAAGGCTTAATTCCTTAATCTCTTTAAGAATGCGAATGGTTCTCTTCTAAAGTCTTCCTTGAATAATCTCTGGCTTAACTAAACCTCTTCTTGCAGATCGAATAACCATCAAGGAGTCTCCAAGGATGATCACTTTCTGTAATTTGAGGGAGGAAACAAACTCCGCTCTTTGTAGATCACTTGCAACACAAATTTAACCATCCAAGGTTAAGTGACCGAAGATGGAAGACTCCCTTGTCTTGCACGAGTTTAAAGATATATTTTTGGATGAATTATATGCTCTTTTCTTTCTCCAAATAGGAAGGTGGGTTTTGCTATATCTGTTGTCCCTTGAGCTAAGCATGCATCCAAACTGTCATAATGGATGAGTACTATAGAATTGGTAGAGTTGAAAATGCAGTAAGAGTTGCTTGATAAAGGCTATATTTGGCCTAGTGTTTCGCCATGGGGAGCACTAGTTCTCTTTTTAAAGAAGAAGGATGGAACACTTAGGTTGTGTAGTGGTTAGAAGCATTTGAATAAGGCCATCATCAATAAAAAAATATCCTTTGGCAAGGATTGATGACTTGTTTGATCATATGAGAGGAGCTAAAGTATTCTCAACAAGATTGACTTGAGATCTAGGTACTTCCTCGTCCAGATAAAGGATGAAGATACTTGTAAGACTACCTTTAAGGCATGCCATGGGTTTAGTGAGCTTGTGGTGGGCTAGTTTGGGTTAACAAACGCAGTTGCTACCTTTATGTGTTTGAGAAACAAGGTCTTTAGCAAGTACTTGGACAAGTTTGTACTTGTATTTCTCGATGTCAACTTAGTCTATTAAAATTCAAAGAAGAACATGAAGAGCACTTGTGTCTTGTTTTATAGGGGTATTAAAAGAGCATAAATTATATTTCAAGTTAAGCAAGTGTGAATTCAACCAGAAATAAGTCCAATATTTGGGACACATCACCTCTGAAAAAGGTATATGGGTTTACCTTGACAAGGTTGAGGCTATTATGGAATGATCAACACCAAGAGATGTTTTTGGTGTTAGTTTGTGCATGGGTCTTGATGGGTACTACAGAGGTTTATTGAAGGATTTCCAAAGATTGCCTATCCTATCACTTCCCTCCGTAAAAAGTGAAAGTTTGAATGAAATCAAGTTGCAAAGAAAGCTTCCAACTTTTGAAGACATTGCTCACCAGTGCATCTATATTGAAGATTGTTAATCCAAATGAAATTTTTGGTGCACAAAAAGACAATGGAGGTTACCTAATGTAGAAAGGGAATGTCCTATGCTAAAAGTCTTGGAAGCTCAAGGAAAATGAGCTTGAGGAAGGTGACTATGTTGTGGAACCAAATAATTGTACAAGTCACGTTCCAAAGGAAACACCACAAACCAGGTGAGGCGACAAAAGTAATTCAACCGTATCCTTTGTCATCTTGTAGCCCCACATCAAGGGTGCCATTCGAATAGAGTGTCTACTACTAGGTGGTCAGTGCTCCATTGGAAAACAATATCCTTGCTCAACATTTTCGCAACGTAAATGTTGCTTTGATGTGTTTATGATAGCAAAACCCACCTTCCTATTTGGAGAAAGAAAAGAGCATATAATTCATGTTGCTATCATAAACACATCAAAGCAACATTTAACATTAATGTGGGTTTTGATGTGTTTTTCATAAACACATCAAAGCAACATATAATTATTTGTTGTTGAACAAACGACTAATAATTTTCGAGTTTTCACTCATACCTCCAAAGTTGGGGTGGTCGGCATGGTGTCTCGGCCTTAGGAGGTTATTAGAGCCTAAGTGTCAATGTATTAGACCATGCTAGGCATTAAAACTGAGTCATATGGACATGTGCTAGGTTCCCCCAAGTTTTTTTTAAATTATGAGAAAAATATTTTTTCCCGTAAAATTAGACTATTTTTTAATAGTTTAATTGGAAAAATTAAAATTGTAATAAAAGTATGGTTTGTGGGCATAATTTGTCAAGTGGATAATCGTTTTCTAAGCCAGAGCATCCACTAAACCCATAAACCCACTTATCCTAAGACATAATAAAGGCAAATCCCAATCCCACGGATCAAGGAAATGTGTTGGAATCAAATCTCCTTTGATTGGCAATCAAATCAGGGAGAATTTTGAGCAAATAAATGATGATTTGATTGAAGATTGGAGATCCACCAAGGGGGGGGGGGGGGCGAATTTGTGGTTGGAGAGGTGTCAAGTGGAGGTTGAAAAGTGTCAAATGGTTGGCGAAAGGTGTCATTAACCTCCCCAAACCTCTCACATGTGTCAACAAGCCTTTTCCAAGTGTATAAACTCATTTCTCGAAGTGTCAAAGAGGATCCTTCTTGGTTTTGCTATATAATGAGGCTCCATTATGTCATTTCACTGGTTCGAGTTGGAGTAGTGAGCCTATGCTATTGTAATTTGCTCATTGGCATATTTTTGCTTGATAATAAAGAAGCTTTGGAGGCTAATGGTGTTGTGCTATGGCGTGGGCCAAAATTGTCATGATCTCATGAGGTAATTTGTTTCTCATTTCAATTTCTTGCTTTTGCTTTGTGTATCTGGCTTAAAGGATTGCTCCCAATCATTAGAAGTAGAATAATGTAAGTAAGTTGACTTGCTTTTTCTACTTTGAATACATATTTTTAGAGATCTAGATCTAACATGTTTTATAAGATTATATGCATGTTGCTTTAATCTCAATTTATATGCTATCACTTGATCTCACGGGTTTTGCAAGTTTCTTGAGTGGTTTTCAGGATATCTAGTTTGGAGGAGGTGTGGATCTAGTTTGAGTTCATTCCACTTCTAACATTTTCCAAGACATAGTCCCTCGGCATCCCACTACAAAGTCTTTGAGCAAATCTTCTGCGACAACAAGCTCTTTCTTCTTCTCATTCTCTTTCAAGATCAACTTCTCCTTTGGTTACTATGGCTTGTTTATGTAGATATATTTTGGTTAAAGAATAAATCATTCATTAGATCTCATTTTCAAGTTTTAAAAAGTTTAGATCTCATAGTTCTTCAAGTCTCATTTCTTTTAAAGTAGATCTAGCTTAGAAAATTTATTTTTTGGCAAGTATTTCAATGTAGATCTTAAGCTTGTTTTAGAAGTCCTTTCCTTTGATTATAAAAGTTTAAATCAAGCATTTTAGTGCACATCATATTGGCTTCCCAAGAGCAAGCCAAGATCCCAAGGAAAGCTTGATTTCCTTGGTTATTTTTTTGCAATTTTTATCATAGAAATAAATTAGAATTTTTTTTAGGATTTTTGGGGATTGTTCAAAGACACTCTTAAAGTGTTTTTGAGCATCTTTGGTATTTGATAGATTGCTGATTTTTGCAGGTTTGACTAAAAAGAGAGGGAAACTTTAGCCAAATTTTGAGATTTTGGGCCATGTAAAGCTTAATGGAGTTCCCCTTCTTCCTTCTTGTCAATTTTCTAGCAAATTGTAATCCTTTGGATCCTATTTCAAAAGGACCAAAGTGCATTTCTCTTTCTAAGATTGTAATAAGGCTTAATAAAGATTTTGAGTAGGCTCCTAAGAGCCCACTCCCCATCCCCCCAGGGGGGATCCACGTCGGTGTACCTTTTTCATGAGTTTTACTTTCTAGTTTTTCTTTAGTTTTATTTGGGCTAAAATTAACTTAGATTAATTAAAATTTAACGTTTGAAGTCTTCAATCCAAATATCGGCCTTCAGACTCTTTCAGGACATAGGAACATTTGTTTACTTCTGCAGGTAGTATCTTTCACAGTTTGAACAATCTTTTGTTTATTTCTTGCAAAGTAAACAGATACTAACCCACTACTGTGGTAGTGTAGTAATTAGTTCATATTTCCATTTTCCAATGTTTGTTTTTACTCAATTCAAAGTAACGAACGTAACTGTGTATACCCGAAGTATGCTCTCGTCATCACATAAAGGGCTTGCCTGAGTACGTGGTGGATGATCAGAAAATATTTTCTAAGCTTGTAGTAATTAGTCTAACATTTTGCAATTAACCTCCCCGAAAGATGAAAGTCCAGCGTCTCGGGCCCTGTCAGACTACACCCTAGTTTGGTGTAGTGTTGGACATCCCCCTGCGACTCCATCTAGCCCACATTTTCTTGTGTAGGGCCACACTTGGTGAGTTTGGATACATTCCCAGTATCATTTTTTGGTATACCAGGAATCCCCCTCTCCTTTAATCAACTCATCATTTTAATAACTAAAAATGACAAAGAAGCACCCGCGAAAGATCTATATTACAACAACAATTGCATTTCCGATTCCATTATTGGCACTGGTACTATTTTCAACATTTCTTTAAGTTATGTGTTAAATGGCATAATTTTATGTTGTTGATTCAATTCCATTTTTGCAAGTGATTCATTGCTCTTAGTAATCTTGTCAAAAAACTCCTAAACAACTTACTCATCCACCAGAACTAATTAGCTTAATTAGCCTTAGCAACTTTAGAGTCCACCCCCCTTGGCTTTGTTAGGAGTTTGCTTAAATGGAGGAGTCAAGAATCAATTGACAGTACTTGACTCGAAGCTTTCCCCCAAGGACACACTTAGTGGCGTGAAGATTTCGGCCATGTTAACCCCCAGGTGTGTGAAAGGCGGCAACATGGCCACTCCTACAAAGGTGTCCATTGGCTTGGTTCATAATGCCGTGAAAGACAAGGAAACTGTTCAACAAATCCCTTGTAATATGAAATTGGAAATACAAATCTGGAGTTCAACCTTCAGGTAGCCATTTTGTTGTGGATTATAGGGAATGGTAAGCTCCCTCTTAATCCCTGCTTGTTTACAAAATTCTTTGAAATCACCTGAAGTGTATTCCCCTCCATTATCTGTCCTTGGTATCTTGATCTTCTTTTTAGAGAGGTTTTCTACAAGAGCCTTAAACTCTTTAAAATTTTCAAATACTTCATTCTTATTCTTTAGAAATAAATCCATGTTTTGCGGGAATAGTCATCAATAAAGGAATCATAGTAAACATACCCGCTTAATGAAGTGGTTGTCATAGGTCCACAAATGTCGGAGTGAATAATATCCATTATGCCTTTTGCTTTGCTATCGCTGCTTGGAAATGGGTTCTTTGTACTTTTTCCTTGTGCACATCCTTTGCACACTCCTTCATGATTAACCTGGATTTCTGGTAATCCAGTCACCACTTTACTTACTATTGGTAAGGCTTTGTAGTGTACATGAGCTAGTCTTCTATTGCATAATTCACAGGGGTTCATGGTACTAGCCATTAGTGCTAAAATTGCATCATTGATTGTCTTCCCCTTTGGACACAAAAGAACTTCACCATCTACAAATGCAACTCTAAGACCTTTCTTATCTAATGTTGAGATAGAAAGAAGGTTCTTTTTCAAACCTGGAACATATAGGACTTCCTTCATGTTCATGGACTTTCTAGAGTCCAATTTGTAAGTAGCCTCTCCCATTCCTTTGATAGGATATTGGTAATCATCTCCAAGCTTTACTTTGTGTGGAGAATCTTTCTTCATGAGATGTGAAAGAGAGTCTTTGTATCCTGTCATGTGTTTGGAGGCTCCACTATCCACTAGCCAAGTGTCACTTCCATGAGATACTGAACCAGTGAGGGTTGAGATTATAACATATTCTTCACTGGAATCTTCGTCTTCTCTGGTTTTGATTTCGTCATCGTATTCACTATCTTTAGCTGCATGAGCATGATATCTTTTCTTCTGCTTCTTGAATTGTCCATATTTGAGAGGACAATTTCTTGCAATGTGTCCCATCTTGTGACAGTAGAAACATTCAAAGGTGGAGAAGTCTTTCTTGACCCTTTTGTCCTTTTGAAATCTTTGAGGTCTTCTGGGAGAGTGGTCATGAGTACGTACCTCATTCTTTCTTTTCCTTCCTCATTTGGCATGGGTTGCCAAAGCTTGATCTTCATTATCATTGGGTTTCTCTTCTCTTACTGCTATTCTTTCTTCCTCTTGCACACACACTTCCCATAGTTGTCTGAACTGGATTAATTTCTTCCTAGAGCATATGCCACAAACGAAAGTTTCCCAATCTCTAGGAAGACTATTCAGAGTGGTCATCACAACTTCAGCTTCTTCTATCATGTCTCCAATGGCTTCTAATTGTTCTTTGATATGAGATACTCTGGTGAAATATGAATGCATAGTCTCAGACTTCTGAATCTTCACACCCTTGAGTTGATTTCTCAAGGTCATCTTTGTGTTAATATTCTTTCCTTCAAATAGACTGGTCAAAGCATCAAACATTTCTTTTGGGGTCTTCTTTGAAGACACTTGAGGAATCACATGATCTTTGATAGAGTCAGCAATGATCCTCTTAGCCTTGATCTTATTCTTCTTGTGTCTTGCTTTGGCCTCATCTCCTTCTGGTTCTGCAACTTCTTCCTTTACAAGGCCTTCTAGGTCATGTTCTTCAAGAATGAGCATGACTCTATATTTCTATGCCCTGAAGTTCTCAGCTACTTCAAGCTTCTCATCAAGCTTGGTAGTGTTTGTCATTTTGATAATGTGAGAACCTCAAATGGAAATAGGATGGTGAAAGTACTTACCAGTAAAGTTGTCCTTTTGAAAACTGCTTCTACCTTGACCTAGGGTTTGACATGTTAGTTTTTCTATTTGTTTAGCATACTAACATTAAAAATCTATCACTGAAAGAAATACAAGCACAACAAACACAATGAACACAATATTTCTCTCGGGGAAACCACAAGGGAGAAAACCCCAACAAAACTTCCTCAATATAGATTTCACAAAGTACAAGATAAACCCCAAGACAAAATCAACTTCTCTTCTTCTTGTGCGAGCTTCTCTCTCTCTCCTATGCGAACTTGTGTGAGTGAGATGAGTGTTACAAATGAGCAACTCAATCTCCTATTTATACTTTACATTTGACTTGACCTTTTACTAACTAGGTCGGCTCTAACTTACCTAACTGGGCCGACCTGTACTCTTTACAATAAAATATTCTTTCTAGATCTTTCTAGGCCGACCTAATCATTTAGGGTTTACATTGACTCTTTCAATGACTCTTACATTATCAATTACATCAATGACATCTCCCGAAGGAGGAATACAATAGTACAATGGACAAATACATTTAGAATATCTTCCGCAGTTACATTTCTTTAACATGACAGAGAAACCCTAATTTTCCAATTTCGAGATTTTGGAAAACTAACTAGATGAAAAGATGCGCCTCCTCAAGGCGAGTTGAGCAATGTACTTTTTCTCCCAAATCTGTGAGCAAATCTTCCAAAAACTTGATGCCCTACTTCTTCGGGCCGTACTGGTAGACCCTGTTATCCACTAAAATTGCACTTAGTGGATTCCGAGTGAACCGTCGAAGACTTGAACAATCTAATTGTTCATCATCAGTGTTCCGAGATCCATCAGGCCAAGTTTTGGCCCCTTTTTTAATAACCACATGTTCATACCAGTGTTACAAATATCGTGTCGGCGAATATATCGCCAAGGGTCCAAAAATAAATTATTGGATTTATCGGGAAAAATGTTGGCAAACATCGACAATATATTGACAAACTTAAAAAAATACAAAAATATTCATTTTTTTTTCAATTTTCTAAACATCTAAAGCAACAAGAACATCAAATAAACACATTGCCACATGCATATGGAAAAAAAACTGATATATAAGATGTATAAGACGTATCGCTAGACGTCACACATCAAAAATGAATCGTGTCCTTCATTTTTTTTCATATTTCTAAACATCTAAAGCAACAAGAACATCAAATAAAGTTTAAACACATTGCCACATGCATATGGAAAGAAAACTGATATATAAGATGTATAAATAATAAGACGTATCGCTGGACATCACACATAAAAAATGAATCGTGTCCTGGATCTTGAGTCCCCGACTCATGAATCACCAAAAAAATACAATCAATGTATCTCATAGAGTCAATTGTCATATGCAATGAAATCAACTAAATAAAGTAAACTATGGATTCCCTCTACCCCTTCTATGGGAAAAGGTAATCGCTCTAGTAATGGCTCTGCCTCTAGAGCTAGAAACCCCAAGTGCTTGTGGGGGTCGTTGTGGACTCTGGCGTCCTCTTCCTCTAGAAGTGCCTGGAAACTGATGTACTCTAGAAGAACTAGAAGAATGATAAGGCACTAGGTCACCCTCATCAAGTCCTCTACCACTGCTACTGCTACCACTACCCCTATATCAGGGTCCCTCTGGCTGAGACTGTGGTCGTGAAACTGGTGGCTGTGCAACCGGTGGCTGTGCAACTAGTGGATGTGCTACTGGTGGCTGTGCTACTGGTGGCTCCAGTGGTGGCACACTCTCAAAGCCAAACCCCTCATCCTCCCATATCTCACTCTGGGGATCTTGTGTATCATTATCATCCTCTAACCAATCAGGGGCTGCCTCCATAACAAGTTCCTCAATCTCCACTCTCCACGCAGCAGTGGTGTCAATGGCATCCAATGAAATGGCCTCCACCTCAGGTTTTTTCTCAAGCTGCTTCACCCACAACCTGATATTGTAGGAGACGTACACTAGACCATTCAGGCATTGGGTATCCAACCTGTATGAGGACAGTAAATTTATTAAATTAGAATTTAGAATACATAAATTAGAATTACCCATCGGACATAAATTACAATAGATAATGAATTTCGAATTCTCTAACCTGTTGCGCTTCTTGGTGTGTATTTTTTCAAATACACTCCAGTTGCGCTCACAACCAGAAGAGCTGCATGTTTGGCTAAGGATCCGAACAACAAGCTTTTGGAGATGGGGTACTCATCTGCCATAGGTTTCCCACCAAGTATCTACAAGGAATTGGAGAAAGTTAGAAACATAAGAGAAGACATTGAAAATTTAAAATTTAAAACAAAGAAATAAATAAATTGAATTTTCATTCTTGAAAGTTGAACTTGAAACAAGGTGAAGCTTACTTGGCATTATGTTCTTGTCTTTGATAGTCATATCAAACCCAAATGTTCCCATGGCCCTCCTATAGACTTCCAACTCTTTGGAAATCTCTGAACGATCAGCTTCACTTGGCACCATCCTCTAAGATCAAGTCGATATAGTGTGCATCACAAGGGGTCCAAAACAAAGTAGGATACCTATCCATAAGCATCCTGCGAGCTGCCACATAATTCGCATCATTGTCCGATATTACTTGGACAACATGCTGCAGACCTATCTCCTGGATGAACCCATCCAGCAACTGACATAGTAATGCTGCATCTTTGATATGTGCAGATGCATCCATGGATTTTATAAACATTATGCCCCTGGGACAATAAACCAAGAAATTGAGAAGGGTCCTACCCTTTGTATCAGTCCAACCATCTGACATCACTATGCATCCCGTGACCTCCCATGAACCTCGAAGCTCCTCCAACCTAGAAGTGCAATCAACCTTTTCATTATCAAGGATGGGCCCTCTCAACTCCTCATAAGTGGGGGGCTTATACCCTGGCCCAACAATAGCAACAACCTCAAACATAGGAACATAGAATGGGTTCCTCGCAAAGTGGAATGGTATATCACTCCATAAAAGGTACCGACCCACAAGTTTGTCTGCTTCCTTTTTCTCATTTATCTTGTACATTGACCTTATACTTGATTGTCCACCAGGCATGGATCTCGGAACAAAGAAAGGAGATGTAGATGTAGGCATGGCGGAAGATGAGGATAAGGTCTCACTCCCCTCTCCCCCTAAAGTGTGTCCGGCTGTTCCGGATCCTAATGACACTCTCATTCCAAGTTCCTGCCTGAAAGCTTCCCTTTCATCTTTCTTCTTGCTAATACTTTCAATTGCGAGTTTGGCCCTATGAATAATTTCAGGCGTGGAGTTTTTACAAATATCCACCTCATGCCCTGAAAGTTGTGCGAGGTGGTATTTGAGCCTACTTATTCCTCTCGCCATCTCCTTCCCACACAAATTGCATTTTAGCTTTTGTCGATTATGTGCATCAACAGGCTCTGCATACTCCGAAAATGGATCCAAAGTCTTCGACATGTTTGCAACTTTGTAAACTAGTTTGGAACTTTGAAAGTTTGAACCTAACATAAAAAAATGATTTTTAGCATAAACTTTGAACCTGTAAATGAACTTTAAATGAGGTTTTTAACTTTTTAAAGCTTTTCCAATTTCAAATAGCTACTTGAAATTTGAATCATTGGTGCCATGCCACTGTGAGTTTGTGAAAATTAATTAATAAAACAATAAAATACTAAAAAAAAACAATGATAATTATAAAACAGAAACTTAAAACATGCAAATTAATTATTAATTATTAAACCTCAAAATTTTCAAAGAAATTGCATGTTACTGCTCTGCATATTAGCATAACACAGAGCCACAGACACTGTAAGTCTGTAACAGGCTAACAACCTCATATTTGTTGGAAGTTTAGGGTTTAAATTTTTTACATTTTAAATTTTTAAAACTTTAAGCATGCTGTATTTGGCCATTAAGGCACTGTTGGAAGTTTGGAACTTGGAGGGCGTAGCCGCATAGAAGGCAAGGGACGGGACTCACCTTGAGCTCGTAGACCAGGCCTCGTCCTCCAGCGTCTCCTCCAGCAACAGCTCGGGCTTCCAAGTTCCAATCCAGCAGTAGCAGCTCGGGCCTTCTTCGAATCTCCTCCACGTGATGACAGTGTCTTCTCCAGCAGCAGCTCGGGCCTCCAAATGCAACAACATCAGCTCTCTCACGACTCAGTCACGAGTTACAAAGACCAAAAAAACCCCAAAAAAACGTTAAACGAAGTTTTTAACCCACAGGAGGCCGACGATGTCTGTCCATCGACTCGCGATTTTTTAGAAAAAATCACGAAAAAATCGCGATAGATTGTCTTAAAAATCGCCACGATATTTTCAGGGATTTTTCTCGATAATATTGTCGTCAAGAAATTATCGCGATATATCGCGACATCGACGATATATTGCCGATGTTTGTAACACTGGTTCATGTTGGATTTTGTACAACTTCAGAAGATATTATTCATTATATGTTATTGTACCTTCATTGTACTTGTTTGTACCTCCTAAGGGAGATGAACTAAATGTAATTATTTATGTAATCACATGAAAGAGTCAATGTAAACCTTGGGGTGCAAATAAACAAAAGAAAATTATTAAAAATAAATTATTTATTGCCCCCAAGTGAAGTCGGCCCAGTTAGGGAATTTCTAGTTTTTGCACTTGTATAAATAGGAGGCTAGTGCACCTCATTAGCTCATTCTCACTCTTAGCAAGTGCGCATCACTTGGAGGAGGTTGATTTCGCATCACTTGAAGGATGAAGCGTATTTGGGGCATCTACTTGTGAAAGACACTTTCACATTCTTTCTCTTTTCTTATTTGTACTATGATCTCAGAATTATCATCTCTCTGCGAAGGTTGCTGGGTTTTCTCCCATTTGGGTTTCCTAGGTCAAACTCTGTGTTGTTGTTTTGTGCTTTGTCTTGCTTCTAGTGATCTTGGTTATGCATTTATGTTTTATGCTATGAATGTATGAAATCTAACATGGTATCAGAGCAGTTCTAGAAGAAGCCATTGCCGAAGCATTGTCGGAACCCTGCCGGAATTAGGGTTTCATTTTGTGAAGTCTTCACCCATAATTTTGAAGAAAAAGAACCATGGGAATTTCGTTTTTGGCAAGGCGAATCTATTGGTGAAGACGGAATTCAATTCCGAGAACTTTCAATTTTTGACCTAACTCTGTGGTTGCAACAGAATTAGGGTTTCAGTTTTAACTCATTTCTCTCCACGGATTTGGACCAATCCACCCTCTATTCAACTCTCCTTGGCCAGGCGAATTTATTTGTGGGTTCAGTTTTTCAAATTATTAACTTTCATTTTTGACCTAGCTCTTGCTAGGGTTTCTGAACTAAATCTGCAATCAAGATGATTGGGATGAAGGTTGAAGTTGTTTGGAAGGAGCCTCCAACTTTATCTCCTGGAAGTCTAGGGTTCTTCTACTCCTAGAAGAAAATGATCTCTTGCTATATGTAAATGAGAAGGTCCCTGAACCAGAAGCCGAAGAGGATAAATCCCGATGGAGGAAGAATGATGCTAAAGCAAGAGGAATTCTTGTGGATTCAGTGAGAGACCGTTTGGTTCCTCAAATCTCAGGAAAGAAGAATGCTAGAAAAATGTTCAAGACCATTATGAGGCTATTTGAACACACTAGCCTAAATGTATCCATGACTTTGAGAAACCAGCTCTCAAATATGAAGATAGCAAAGTCAGAATCCATTGCCTCATACTTTATGAGGATCGCAGAACTCAGAGACAAGCTCAGCACCAGTGGAGATCCTATTGGCGATAAGGAGCTTGTCCTCCACACTTTAAATGGTCTTCCACCATCATGAAAGTCCTTTATCCAAAGCATAAGTGGTAGATCCAAACTACCAAAGTTTGACAAGCTTTGGGCAAATTGCTCTCAGGAGGAGACCAGGATTGCAGCACATCAAAGACTCCATGGCCATGGCACTCAACCTGAGGAGAGCCAAGCTTTTGTTTCTCATGCCACGAAGGGTAAGAGAAAAGGTAGGAAGTTCCATAAACACAAGCACCAAGATAGGAGATCAAGTCCTCGCCCAGATCAAAAGGAGAAGAAGGACATATCTCAAGTTCAATGCTATAGGTGCAGAAAATATGGACACTATGCAAATAGCTGTCGAAGTTCAAGTAAAAGGAAGCATGAAGCCTCAACTGCTGATGTAGAAGAGGATCATCATCGCAATAAGCAAAGGGATGATGATCATTCGGAGCTCCTCTTCTAGAAGATCTAGAATGCAAGAACATAGATCCCTTATGGTTCCCACAAGAAGGCAGTGGGGGCCCACACACCAAAACAATAAGAGATAAGTATTTTCTTTTCTTGCTTACATAGATCTTCTTTGGTCTTATATGCCTTTTATATGCAGATCCAATGTATTGAGCAGTTGATATAGTTTACCCTGTTATATTATGCATATGAGCTACACAACATTTTATGAAGTTAGTCTAGATGATATCTCCCTCCTACATGCTTAAGGTAGTGCACACTCTTGATGGCATGGTCTAGTGGAGATAACAAGCATCTAGATACTTCCCAGAAGTGTTTTTTAGACATGTTCATGAGTGTTGTGATAAAGTATTAGCTAAGATGCCTGTGTAAACTATTTGTTTTTCCATTTGATTATAAAATGTCACTGATCATTAGTCGGGATTTGACTTGTAGGGAAAAGACCATGTGATTTGGCCTATAAGAGAAGACTTGTTCCGATGAATATATGAATCCCATTGATGTTTAGCAAGAAGCTTCCTGGAATATGACTCTCAGCCTAGAAGGATGACCTCGGAGGAAGCTTTCACAAAAGTGAAACCAGAAGTAAGCCACCTTTAGATATTTGGCTATCCAGTCTTTATACATGTGCCCAAGTTGGAACCTTCAGGCAAGAAGGGAACCTTTGTGGGATACAGTGAGTCTTCAAAGACTTACAAAATCTACATCCCAAGGTCCAGACAGATTGAAGTCAGTAGGGATGTGACATTTCAAGAAGACTTAGCTGTCAGGAAAGGCAGAGGATCAAACATGGAGATCGATGATGAAATGATAGAACCAAAGGAGATGAGATCATCTCCCCCTCTAGTTGAAGAGGGAGTTAGCAGAAAAGGATGAACCTATCGATTCCATTGATCCAGTCGATATCCTAGAAATGTTGTAGTAGGTCAGAAAAGACCTAGATGGGCACAACAGACTTAGCATGGAGCATATGGGAAATACAAGGTCAGATTTGTTGCCAGAAGATTCTCTCAGAAAGAGGGAGTCGATTATGATGATACATTTGCTCTCGTGGCTCTAGATACTTCCATCAAATCGATCATTGCTATTGTTTCAACTATGAGATGGAAGGTGCATCAGAATGATGCAGACCCCAACCTTTGCTTCAAGGTTGCAGATGATGAGTCATTGATTTTTGTATTGTATGTTGATGACTTGTTTCTCATAGGAAATGAGAAACTCATTGTATGGTGTAAGAAGAATCTCGCCTCTGAGTTTGAAATGAAAGATCTTGGATTGATGCATTACTTCTTGGCATTAGAAGTATGGCAAAGGCAGAAAGAGATTTTCCTAAGACAAGGAAAATACACCATTGACATATTGAAGAGATTTGGGATGTTGGACTGCAAGTCCATGGCTACTCCGATGGATGCAAATTGGAAGAAGTTGAGAGATTCTACTTCAGATTCTGATTTGATTGATCCCACCATGTATCGCCAGTTGATTGGGTCATTGATATATCTGACCAACACCAGACCAGATATATGTTTTGCTGTGAATGCCCCCAGTTAGTTCATGTTCGAACCAAAGGCAGATTCACTGGATTGCTGCAAAACATGTGCTCAGATACTTCAGATAGTGACCTGAGATTGCAACGGTTTATAGACTCAGATTGGGCCGGATGTGTTGCAGATCGGAAGAGTACTTTCGGATGTTGCTTCAGTTTGGGTTCTACGGTTATTTCCTAGTGCAGCAGGAAGCAGAACTTGGTAGCACTCAGTACTACAGAGGCTGAGTACATGGCTGCTAGCACAACAACTAGAGAAGCAGTTTTGCTTCGTAAACTCCTGGTAGGATTGTTTGGCCAGATTCCAGACCGACCGTGATTTACTATGATAACCAGAGCTGTGTGCAGATGTCAGTGAATCATGTATTTCACGACAGGTCGAAACATATCGAGATTCGATATCACTTCATTCGTGATATGGTGCAGAAAGGTGCGGTCGAGTTACAGTACGTGCCGATAGACGACCAGAGTGCAGATGTTCTCACCAAGGCTCTTCCCAGGATGAAGTTTGAATACTTTCGTGGAAGACTTGGAGTCGAAGAGAACGTATCCTTCCTTGAGAGGGAAAGATGACATTGAGATGCTTTCCCTGCCTCACCTTGGTGCCTTCTGCACTCCGGTTACTCAGCCAGATATGGGAGAAATCCCATAGGTAGATGAGTAAGACAATCAGCAGTTGGTTGGGTTCACACTGGTGCCTCTGTAGTCCTGCTACTCAGCCAGATATGGGAGAAATCCCATAGGCAGATGAGTAGGACAGTCAGCAGTTGGCCGTGTGGTTGCACAGGTGCCTCTATAGTCCAGGTACTCAGGCAGATATGGGAGAAATCCCATAGGAAAAAGAGTCGGACAGTCAGTAGATGGCTGTGCCCTTTTGCTCGTCTGAGATCTCAGCCATGTATGGGAGGACACCATTGGTAGATGAGACAGACAGGTAGCAAATTGTATAGCAGAGATGGTACAGCTGATAATCTCAGATATCCAGGATTGAGTGATTCTCCTGGACTCACCGAAGGACTGGTGAAGATGATGCACAGAGACTGTGTGGACAACCTTCAGTATGCATAGAGATAATGGAGACAGTGTAGAGTACAAGATGAAACCCAGATGATCGTGATGCAGATGAAGACCGAAGAATACCTTCCTCGTTGAGAGGGAGTGTTCAATTTTGTACAACTTCGGAAGATATTATTCATTATATGTTATTGTACCTTCATTGTACTTGTTTGTGCCTCCTACGGGAGATGAACTGAATGTAATTATTTATGTAATCACATGAAAGAGTCAATGTAAACCTTGGGGTGCAAATAAACAAAAGAAAATTATTAAAAATAAATTATTTATTGCCCCCAGGTGAAGTCGGCCTAGTTAGGGAATTTTTGGTTTTTGCACTTGTATAAATAGGAGGCTAGTGCACCTCATTAGCTCATTCTCACACTAAGCAAGTGCGCATCACTTGGAGGAGGCTGATTTCGCATCACTTGAAGGAGGAAGCTTATTTGGGGCATCTACTTGTGAAAGACACTTTCACATTCTTTCTCTTTTCTTATTTGTACTCTGATATCGGAATTATCATCTCTCTGCGAAGGTTGCTGGGTTTTCTCCCATTTGGGTTTCCTAGGTCAAACTCTGTATTGTTGTTTTGTGCTTTTCTTGCTTCTAGTGATCTTGGTTATGCATTTATGTTTTATGAGCATAACACAGAGCCACAGACACTGTAAGTCTGTAATAGGCTAACAACCTCATATTCGTTGGAGATTTTTAATTTTTAAGGTTTAAACTTAAAGTTTAGGGTTCAAATTTTTAAATTTTTAAACTTTAAGCATGCTGCATTTGGCCCTTAAGGCACTGTTGGAAGTTTGGAACTTGGAGGGTGCAGCCGCACAGAAGGGAATGGACGAGACTTACCTTGAGCTCGTAGACCAGGCCTCCTCCTCCAGCGTCTCCTCCAGCAACAGTTCGGGCTTCCAAGTTCCAATCCAGCAGCAACAGCTTGGGCCTTCTCCAAATCTCCTCCACGTGATGACGGTCGTCTTCTCCAGCAGCAGCTCGGGCCTCCAAATGTAGCAGTAGCAGCTCTCTCACTACTCAGTCACAAGTTACGGAGACCAAAAAAACGTTAAATGGAGTTTTTAACCCACAGGCGGCTGACGATTTCTGTCCTTCGACTTGCGATTTTTTAGAAAAAATCGCGATATATCGTCTTAAAAATCGCCACGATATTTTCGGGGATTTTTCTCGATAATATCGCCGCCGAGAAATTATCGCGATATATCGTGACATCGATGATATATTGTCGATGTTTGTAACACTGGTTCATACCCCCTTGGTGGAATTGTAATAAAATGTGCTATCATGGTAGTTGTATGTAAAAGACTTGGCTTCCTAGGACTTGAACATTAATCCGACTAGCCCAGAGTGTTTTTTCCTTGTTAATTATTTGTTGTTGAACAAACGACCAATAATTTTCGAGTTTTTCACTCATGCCTCCAAAGTTGGGGTAGTCGGCATGGTGTTTTGGCCTTAAGAGATTATTAGAGCCTAAGTGTCAATGTATTAAACCATGCTAGGCATTAATTTTGAGTCGTATGGACATGTGTTAGGTCCCCCTAGGTTTTTTTCAAGTTCCGAGAAAAAAATATTTTTCTGTAAAAACAAGCCATTTTTAATGGTTTGGTTAAAAAAAAATTAAAAATGTGATAAAAGTGTGGTCTAGGGGTCTTTTCTGCCATGGGGGTGCTCATTTTCAAGCTCAGAGCATCAACTATACCCCATAACCCACTTTCCTAAGTAATTAAGTGCTTTATTTTTCACTTTTTGTCAAAAAAGTAAAAGAAGTGGAAAAAAAATACCAAAAAGTGAAAAATATGAAAAAATCAAATTCCTAATTTGATGGGATTTGGAGAAAGTTTTGGATCAGATTTGATGGAGTATATTTAGGGATGATTTTGGGCATGTTTTGGGTCAGCACACTTCAAGGAATCATCTCCCCATAAGGTAGGGCGCATTTCCTCTTAAGGGGGGCGCATTTCCCAAGGAGGAGGGCCCATTATTTATGGAATTTGCAGCTATAATTTAGGCAGCCTTTGGGATGACTTTTGGCAGCCCAAAAGGTGGTGGCAGCCTCCTAAATCAAGCCACAAGTCATGGCATGATTCCCTCCACTAATGCACCCTCCCCTCTTTCACCAAATGCACCCCCCTCTCTTCATTTTGCTATTTAAGCAAGGCAACCCCCTCATTCCAAGATTAGTTAGAGTTGGATTGGGAGGAGGCATGCCATTTTGTAATCGTGTTCTATCTTTTGCATTTGCTAATAAAGAATCTTTGGAGGCTAAACTGTGTGGTGCTTTTATGTGTGGATCACCATTGTCATGAGTTTATGAGGTAATCTGTTTCTCATTTCAATTTCTTGCATTGTGCTTTGTGTATTTGGCTTAAAGGATTGCTACCAATCTTTAGAAGTAGAGTAATGTAAGTAAGTTTACTTGCCTTTTCTACTTTGAATATATATTTTTAGAGATCTAGAGGAGTTGTGGATCTAGCTTTACTCCACTACATTTCCAACAATATCACAAGACATTGCCCCTTGGTTGACCTTTTCGGCAACAAGCTTCTTTCACCTTACTCTTTCTCCCTTCTAAAATTAACTTTTTCTTGGTTACCGGTTCTAGAATTTTCAGATCTAATTTATTTGTCAAGCTTATTAAAAGAGTAGATCTAATTTTATGCATAGATCTAAAGTTGTTTTAAAAAGTTATCATTTTTTCTTTGGATCTAGCTTTGAAAAAGTCTCTTTGAGCAAGTTATTTAAGTCAAATTCAAAGCTTGTTTAAAGTTGTCTTTTCTTCGAAATATTTAAAGATAAATCAAGAAACTTGAGTGCTTAATTGGATGCCTTTTCAAGGCTTTCCAAGACCCTAAGAGGGTTAGCTTTTTAGCCAAACCATATTAGTTCTTTTGCTTTAGTTCTAGTTTCTTAACTTATAATTTTTTTAGCCTTTTTTTTTTACTTGCCCAAGTCACTTCTAAAGTGATTTTGGGCACTTTTGCTACTAATTTCGTTTGCTGGTTTTTGTTGCATGACAGCAGAAAAAGGTCTTTGGAGCACTCATTTTGACAAGATTGGGCGATCCAAGACCTTCTTAAACCTTACCTTCCTTTCCAAACTTTTTCCACAATATTTGTAACCTCTTTTCTCCAAGATCTATAAGGAGAAAGAGGAGTTCTTTCACCTCAAGATTGGCATTGTAATTTCGTAATAAAAGTATTTTTGGAAGCAAGCTCACAAAGCTTGCTTCTCATCTCCCCAGGGGGGATTGGTGTCGGTTCCCTTTTTGTGGATGTCAATTTTTCAGCCTAACAATCTTTACTTTCTTAGTTTAACTAAAATTAACCAAGAATAAATTAAAATTTAACGTCGTGGTCCAATCCAAATATTGGGCCATTGACTCACTCAGGATTTAGGAACTTTTTATCTTGTTTTTTGCAGGCCGTATACTTTTCAATACAATTTGATTTATCTTTTGCAAAAGTAATCGAATACTAACCCACTACCTTGGTAGTGTAGTAATTAGATGACATTTTACTTTTCAGTCTTTTACTTTTAATTAACCCCCTTGTTTTCCCGAAGTACGGAGTTCAGGATAAGGGCTTGCTCTAGTACTGGCCGAAAAAGAGACTCTTGGGGTTTTTAATAAACAAGAAAACATTGTTCAAAAAACTTTTAAAACTAACAAGGCTTTGTCCTGAGTATGCTCTAGATCACTGCAGCCTCTACTGAGCAGATCGATCATACTAGAAAGGGACTTAGTGACTAGTAATTAGTCTCACTTTTTCAATTAACCTCCCATATATGAAAATCCGACATATCGATTCTTGGCATTGTGTGGGGAAATTCCTCAAAGGAAGCGGGAACCACTGGGTAGTGACTTCGGGATACTGTTAGACTACACCCTCGTTTGGTGTAGTGTTGAACACCTCCTAGAGACTTCGATCCAACCCACATTTCCGAGTGAGGAGCCACCTTTGCCATAATCCAGACATATTTCCAGTACCTCACGGTATATTGGGAATCCCCCTTCCCCCTAATAATCCACTCATCTCCATATTAATTTAAAATTGACGAAGAGCATTCACACAACATTTCATTTCAAGCATTACAACAACACTTTATTTGACTCCATTATCAACACTGGTCTTTTTGCTTTATCATTATAATCTGTATTTAATTTCTATCATGTGTTGAATGGATTGATGAACATGTTTAATCTTTATACTGTTATGCTTTAATTTTACATTGCAAATCTCTTGTATCAATTTCATTGTTAAAAAACTCCTAAAAAAACTTACTCATCCACCATAACTAATTAGCTTAATTAGCCTTAGTAACCTTTAGGGTCCACCTCCCTTCGCTTCGTTAGGAGTTTTCCTAAACGGAGGAGTCAAGAATCAAGTGACAGTACTTGAATCGAGGCTTGCCCCCAAGGACACACTTAGTGGCTCGAAGATTTCTGCCACACTAACCCCAGGTGTGTTTCCGGTGGCAACAGACCCAAAAATGAAAATTCTCGGAATTGATTTTTGCTTAGTCAGAAAGATGCGCCCTCTTTCTTAGCTGATCTATGGAGAGAGCTCCTGGAATAAGAAGCCCTAGTTTTTGCAGTTGCAGTGGCTGCACAATGTTTTCTTTCAGGCCTGCTCTGATACCGTGTTAGTTTTTACTTGTTTAGCATAATAACATTAAACAATATATTCACTGAAAGAAAAACAAGCACAACAAATAGAAAGAACACATAATTTATCTCGGGGAAACCACAAGAGAGAAAACCCCGACAAAACTTCCTCAATATAGAATTCACCAAGTACAAGATAAAACCCCAAGACAAAACAACTTCTCTCCTTCACTTGTGCGAACTTCTCTCTCTCCTATGCGAACTTGAGTGAGTGAGGTAAGTGATCCAAATGAGCAACTCAACCTCCTATTTATACCTAACAAGTGACTTGACCTTTTTACTAATTAGGTCGGCTTGACTCACCTAACTGGGCCGACCTGTACACTTTACAATAAAATATTCTTTTCTAGTTATTTCTAGGCCGACCTAATAGTTAGGGTTTACATTGACTCTTTCAATGACTCTTACATTGTCAATTACATCAGTGACATCTCCCGAATGTGGAATACAATAATACAATAGACAAGTATATCTAGAATATCTTTCACAGTTACATTTCTTTAACACTTCTCATTGTATTTTTTGGCTAGAACTCGGAGAATAAAATTGCTCTCACTACTTTTTTGCCTTAGTTTTTCTTTTATGTTAGTGTATTGGGTAAATATTGAAAAAGTAAGATGAAGCTATAGGTGCTTGATGCCTAATATGGATTTCTTCTACAAGTGGCGAGCCTTGCATAAGAAGATTGTGGTAAGCTTTTTACTTTTTTTTTTCAGTCCAAAGTCTTGTTGATTTTATTTACTAGATAGCGTTATTGATTATATTCAGTTTTTGATATGTTTTAGTAGAATTTGTAAGCTTTGCATGCAAGTTTTCAACTTTTCTGAGAGGATTTCAGCTCTTTAGTCCTCCCTTGGATTTTGAAGAATATTATATTTGGATATCAAAGACTAGGACAAGAGTTTGAGCTCTTCTACTCTCTCCTCCTCCTTGATCACCAAATCTTCACATACTTCCTCTATGACCCCATTGCCCTCTCTTTAAGCAACTAGGCACTAGTCAAGAGATTTTATTCTTTCTTGTGGCCATTTGAATATTTTAATCATTATCTTTAAGTTTTGCTAAATCTGGAAATTAATCTTCAGTTCAAGTACAAAATATTCAAGAAATAACCCATTTAAATCCTCATCAAGAGGGCTGCACTTTACTTCTTTCTTTGTTGTACCATGCATGCTGGTTTTACATCATACAATCAATTTTTAGGACAACTTATGGTATGTTATGCTTAACACAAGTGCTTGAGGTGAATATTGGAGTAACATGTATCTTTTGACATTGTAAGGTCTATTAATCTAGTCCATAGAAGGGCAATCTTGCTCCGTTGGTTTAAGTGTAAGAATCTTCTATACTTGTGTTGTCCTTCAGTTTTGTAACTTGATTGTGTATTTGGCATCTTAGGATGGGTACTAATCAAGCTTGCATAGGCTAGGGGTGAGATAGGTTTCTAGATTGAAGGTGTGTGCTAAGGCCACCCTTCCTTGGTAAATTTTGCATGAAGCTTCAAGAGTTTGGGGTAGGAATTTGTCTTGCTTTGCAGAGGTTTCAACCAAACACTTTCAAACAAGCCAAAGGGAATTATCCCAAGACTGCATATGCCCTGGGAATTGGCACTAGTCTTCATAATCCTATCATCACCTATACTACAAAGAAGACCCCAAGTTTTGCTAAGGCTAACTCTTCAAATCGCCTTGCGCCTCAATTGCCAGAGCCTATCAATCCTATCCTAGGGATGCCCCCCTTGAGTTGGAGAAGAGCCAACCTAAAGTATAGAGAGGTGGTTATCAAGGTGATAGTGAGTAACACCTCTAGGTTATAGTTGGGCTAGCCTGTTCTTTGGGGCTTTAAATCATACATGCTAGTTCAAGCTGTAACACCTCCTAAAGTTTAAATCTTCTTTATCAAGCTTAATGAAAGAGTATATTTACTTACATACTTTTGCCCCATGATTGTTGAAGAATTCCCACTAGTTGATGTAGGCATTCGAATCCTTTCAATTCAAAACCACCTTTTATGCCCATATAGCAATGCTACCTTTCTCAGATCTGAGATGTTTAGCCATATTCTATCTTCCCTTGAAATTAAATTTATGTGCTCTTTTAGAGATCAGTGTGGGGCATGATTTATGCATGTGCATTCCACAAGATGTAGGCATTCCAATCCTTTCAACTGAAAACTGTGTATTATGCCCCTATATCAATGTTATCTTGTTAGAATTTTTACTTACAAGCAATTATGTTAGACTTTTAATCATTTAGCATATCACATCATAATAATTGCATTCATAAGGATCACTGAAATAAAGACATTCAAAAGTAAACACAAAGATTTATTCCGGGAAAACCCTCTCATGGGAAAAACCCAGCAGAACTGTTAGTATAGATTCGTCAACCAGGTACAATGTCACAGTATTAACAAGAAGCTTAGAGATCTCTTACAGATAGATAGAGATACTCTACACAAATTCTAGGTCAAGAGATAAATGTCCTCCAAGTCTTCGACAACCCAAAAACAATCTTCTTCCAGCTTGAGCGAACTTGCTTGTTATGAGTATATTTTTCAAATGAGCCAACTTGACTTCTATTTATACAAGTGAAGTCACTTTACTTTTAACTTGGGTTACTTTACTAGGTCGGCTTGTTCTTTAACTTATTCATATTAATTCTAATATTATTTTCTTGTAGGCTTACTCTGGATAACTTCTAATCTAAGTCACCTGACATGAGGACACGAGACACGAAGGACATGAAAATACGAGTGTCCGACACGGACACGGTGACCCCCGGAATTAGGACACGTTTTATATTTATATATATTTTAAATATTATATATATTAAAAATATAGACATATAGATCCAATTTTTTTTAGAAACTAGAACATTTACAAATATTCAATAGAAATTAGAAGTAATACACATTACACATTCACAAATCACAATGAGACACATAAATGATAGCTCAAGATGTCGTAACCATATTTCTCATTAAGTCATCAAAATCAAAATGTATTACATAGATGTCGAAATGCCACTGACAAATAGTAAATACAAAAAGGGGAGATCAAGATGGAAGAATCTCATCTGTCAATAGTCCTCCTCTATGCCTGAATCAACAAACTCATCACTTCTCTCTTCTTCATCGTCGTCCTCCTCTTCCTCTTTGCCCATCTGACGATTTGCATCTACTGGTGTGGAGGATGACCCCTCCAGAGGATCACCATCATCAAAAGTGACTGGCTCTAGCACTGGATCATTAAGATCTATGTTGGCTAATACCAACTCAACACTGCTATCCAAACCCATATCATTAGGAAACACATCCCATATCTTTGTCTTTCCCTTCACCCACTCCTCGGTCTTCCTGTAAATAAGAAGAAGGTTGGAGTGCACCAGATGGGAGTGTAAATAAGGCAAAGGTTGGAGTGCACCTAGGCTTGGAGGAGGAAGAGAAGGGGAGACACCAAATGGGGCATTTGTCCCTTTCTTTTTCCCTTTACCAGCTGCCCTAGCTGATTGAGACATTTTTCTTGTTGCTTGATGGTGAGCTTGCAATCCTCCCAACGAATCCACCCTCAAAGGCACTTGGAAACCCTTTCAAATCCTCCAAATGCTCTTTACCTGTAAAAAAACTCACTCTCACACCTCTCTCCACACTTGCAAATGACCAAGTGAAAGTGAAAAAAGCTTTTTTAACTCCCGCGGGCCCTCGTTTCCACGCTTTTCGTGTCTTGGAATTGGGACACGGTCTGCACAGTGTGGGACACGATGCAAACGGACACGTGTTTGCATCATGTCCATGTCCGACACGATCACATGGGACATAGAGGGGATTTTGGACGTGTCCGGTTTCATAGCTTCTAATGACTTCTTGGAGTCTTCTAGAAGATTCTCTATGATCTTCTCTTCTTCTGGTAGTCCCGATTGTTGCCGCCGCGATGCACACCTGGGGGGAAGCGCAACATAAATCTTTCAAAGTTGCTCGGTGTGGCCTTGGGGTTGGGGGCAAGCAAAGAGTTAGGTGTTGTCACCTAATCCCGACTCCTCCATTTAGGCAAACTCCTAACGAAGCCAAGGGGGGTAGACCCTAATAAAGAGTTTCTAAGGCTCTTAAATTTATTTGGTTGTTACGGATGAAAGTAATTTGTTTTTAGGAGTTTTATAATGATGACTAATAATCGACACAATGGGCATAGGTTCCACCATCCATCTGGAATGAGTGAGAATGCCTTGCTTAAATAGAAGACCAAGAGAGAGGGGGTGCGCATGGCTCCATAAATGAAGGAGGGCGCATATCACAATTAGGGGAGTGATTCTCGCTTGATCTAAACGTTAACTAGCACAAGGTTGGTGTGATTGAATGATGAGGTGGCTGCCACCTCATGAGAGGGGCGCCCCTCTTCACTTTGGAAACAACTCCCACCTTTACGAGTTTCTACATGGGGAATCATGCCCATAATGAGAATATGTGCCATTCTAAATTTGATTTCACTATTCACTTTAATAACTTGACTTTTAAACCATGCTTTAACCATTTGATATGATCGAACCTTATAATAAACTATTATGCATCCTTTTCCCACATGTTTTAAACATGTTTTTCGATTTTCCAACCTTTGTCTTTTTGTGCAATTTGTAGCACTTTTAGCATTTAAATGTCGTTTTGTTGCATCTTTAAGAAAAATGCCACAAATGACAATTTAATCGCCCGAAACCTAGGGAAAGTGGGTCCTAGGTTAAAGAGGACGCTTTGAGCGTGAAAATGAGCATCCCCACGCCAAATTCCGCCTCCAGACCATGCTTTTATTACACTTTGAAAATTTCCAATTAAACCATTAAAAAATGGTCTAATTTTACGGGAAAAAATATTTTTATTGGAATTGACTCAAACTCCTAGGGGACCTAGTGCATGTCCATACGACTTATTATTGATGGCTAGCATGTAAAAATACATCGACACTTAGGCTTTAATAACCTCCCTAGGTTCGACCATCATGGAAAATACTCTAGCTTTGGAGGTGTGAGTGAAAAACTCAGGAATTATACGCCACTGAAGCACAACGCATAATTCCTAAGGAAAAAACACTCTAGAGTATCCCCTTGACAATTAAACCTAAGGTGGGCCAAGCCTTTTACAAACTGACCCTGTTTAGACCAACTTATTACAAATCCCCCATGCGGGTCTTGACATGCAATTATTACAAAGGGGCCAAAATTGGCCTTGAAAAAGTCTTCTGAACACTGATGATGAACACCTGACATGCTCATAACACTGGTGGCTCACAAGAAGTCCAACTATGGTACAAAATAGTTGGTAACACCGATCACACCCAAGCACTTCACATAGTGTGGGTAAGACTACCACCATAACCATAGTGTGGGTACACTGTACCATAGTCCCAACCTTTTTCTTTTCACTTCCATTTTCTTTGGTTGACTTCTTGCTGAATTTCAGAATCTTCTTGGCTGATATAAGAATATCTTCTTAGGGTTTTACATGGCAAATACATGAGAAATACAATAAGATAAATACAATAAGAATATCTTCCGAAGCTGCATTTTAATTTAACACTCCCTCTCAACAAGGAAGGTATTCTTTTGACACAATCTTCAACACTGCTTCTGTTAACTTGTACTTGACCACTTGTTGACCCTTTCATGAATCTATCCATCACTAGAAGCTCTGTTCAAGTAAGCCCTTTCGTCACACTATGCATCCAGGATCTCATCATAGCATCATAGCATCTCACTAGTGGGAGCAAGCTAGGAACACACATTACGTCATACGGGACTTTCGTCTAGCTCACATAGAACTAGGAAACCATCCAGCTCGCACAAAACTGGGCATCTAACTCACACAGAACTAGGCAATCCTCTGGTTGGCATCACCAGGCATCCAACTCACACAGAATTTGGGCATCTAACCCCGAGGGTTAGGTGATCTAGTGTGCACACACTATCCATCTAGCCCAAGGCTAGGAATCCTCCAACCCACTCAAGTTGGCCTTCCAACCCGAAGGTTGGGCATCCACTAGTCCACATGACTTGGTCTTCCAGTCTCGAAGACTGGGTACCCCTGACCCAGTGCGAGGTAAAGCTGACTGGTGCTTCAGTCAGTAATGTGACCATGAATGACCACCCATTGCTACCACACTCAGTGTGCTACTGCCTCCTAGAATCGTATATGTAACACATCACTCCCTCTCATGAGGGAAGTCCCTCTGGACCAGTCCAAGCTTGTCCCTGAAGTACTCAAACTTCACCCTTGACAAAGGCTTGGTCAACACATCGGCTATCTGCTCGTCTATCACATGATACTGGAGCTTCACAACTCCCTTTTGTACCATATTACAAATGCAATGGTACTTGATCTCGACGTGCTTGGACTTGTCATGAAACACAGGGTTCTCTGACAACTTTATGCAACTCTGGTTGTCACAATAGATACAAGTCACCTCTCGAGATCAAACAAACCTGCAAGCAACTTTCGAAGCCACACAACTTCGCCACTGGCTGTACATGCTGCTATATACTCTGCCTCGCTCGTACTGAGAGCCACACTAGTATGCTTCTTGCTGAGCCACGGAGTCATAGTTGACCCTAGATTGAAGCAACATCGTGAAGTGATCTTCCTGTCGACGACACTATCCTTCCAATCTGAATCAGCATAGCTATGCAATCTGACCTCACAATATGAAACATATCTGAGTCTGTAATCAATCGTACCTCTCAGGTACCTCATCACATGCTTTGCACCAATCAAATGAACACGTCTCGGCTTAACCATATACTGACACAAGGTGTTCACAACAAAGCATATATATGGTCTCGTGTTCGTTAAGTACATCAACGAACCAATCATTTGTCTGTACATGGTGGCATCCATTGTCTCTGGTGAAGTATCTCTAAATAAATTCAAGTTTGTCACCATCAGTGTAGGCACGGCCTTACAATCCATCATCCTGAATCTCTTTAGGATATCTACATTATCTTTTCCTTGATTAAGGAAAATCTCATCTAGTCTCTGCCATACATCTAATCCCAAGAATCATGCCAAAATTCTCGAACTTTGAGATCTACTCTCTTCCAGTGAGGAGAGACATCTGGTATCACTCTAGGCTTATCCCTGAGATACTAAGGCAAACAATCCTTTCCTGGATAGAGGCTAAGTGATAATGTCTCGCAATCTGTGTTGTAGTCACTCCCTCTGAAGTGGAGTTTTATGCTCCTTCTGTAACTGAGCACTATCCTCCCTCTGCATCTTATCATCTTGTATTCTCGGCATCGGGACATCTTGTATTGGGTGACTGTTGATCTTTGTGTATGATATATCATCCTTTGTAAGGAATCCTTTCTACACATGTGATCCTGGAGGTTGCTCGATATACACTTCTTCGAATACACCATTCAAGAAAGTGGTTTTGACATATATCTGGTGTAATTTCCATCACTGAAGCTATAATAGTTTTGATAGAAGTGTGTCTGGCCACTGGAGCAAACGCCTCGTCATAATAGACTCCCTCTTTCTGAGAGAAACCATGAACCTTTCTTTGTACTTTTGTATTTCTTGATTTTGCAAATCTACTTGAAGGTTACTGCTGAACAGTCATCACTTGTTCTTCAGAACAAGTCTCATCATCCTTCTCTTGTAGGTCATAGCACACGATCTTTCCTACAAGTCAAATTCAGTCATATGATTAGTAACACTTCATAATCATTAAATTATGTTGAAATTTTAATGACAAATTCTTATGCATACAGACGTAATTCACACAGTTATGTAACCATCTTAGCCAATACTTCAGCACAATACTCATCCATATCCCGTATTTACATGGTAACTATCTAGATCAACGTTGAAAAAGTCGGACTCGGCAAAAAGTCGGCAAGGGTCCCGAAAACAATTTTTCGGAAAAATCGGCGAAAAAATCGGAAAAAGTCGGAAAAAGTCGGCAAACATTAAAAAATACAAAATACATTCATTTTTTTTCAGAATTTTAAACATATAAAGCAACAATAACATCAGATAAACACATTGGAACATAAATATGTAAAAAGCACTGATATATATCATCATCATGTAGTCATGTCAAATATAAAATGATACATCAAAGTCGATACTGAATCCTGAAAGTCTGAAACACCATAGTTGTCCAATCAAGGACTTAAAACTCAAAAGTAGATAACCAATACAAAATGACATCACATATATAAATGTATCTCAGGAAAACTAGTAGCTATCTATCTAATATCAATGCCCTCTTCCCCTTTTACGGGAAAAGGTCATGGGCCGTTTGTCAGGCCTGCCCCTAGCACTAGAAGTAGCAGCAGAAGACCCTGCCCCTGCATCTAACATCGGACGACGAGTGACGGATGGAGGACTAGATGTATCAATCGGTGTAGGCGGTGGTGGCAATGCTAGCACATCACCCTCCATGGTGGTTCTGACCCCCTCCACCTCCTCCTCCTCCTCCTCCTCCTGCCCTTCCTCTCCCTCTAGCCATGTAAGTTCCTCCTCCATGATAGGAGTCTCAATCTCCACCCTCCAATCAGACAAAATATCAATATTGTCTAAGACGATGGCATCAGCATTTGGTGTTTTATTTATCTGTGCCATCCATAAGCGGAGATTATAATGGACGTAGACCAAATCATTGAGACGTGTGAACTCCATCCTATAAGAGGAAAATAATTTTTTTGTATGAGTCTAGAGGTTCAAGTTTAAAAAATTAATGAAACATAATTATAATATGTGAAGATGATAGATTCACAAATTATATTAAATGAAATTGATTTGTTGAAAATTTAAAGTCTAAGACTCTAACCTTCTGCGTCTCTTTGCATGTACTTTTTCAAACACACTCCAATTCCGCTCACATCCTGAAGCGGTACATGTTTGGCTCAGAATCTTGATGGCAAATTTCCGTAAATTTGGTGTCCTTACACCATAGGTTCGCCACCAAGTAGCTACAACAAATAAGGAAATAAATAAATCATAATTCAAAATTTCAAATTTCAACTTGCAAATAAAAGTTAAACACTTTAATAACTTACCTGGCATGAAACTGGTCCTGTCACGAATAGCATCAGCAAAGCTAAATACTCTAGCACCATCCTGATACACCTCTAACTCGCGATTGATTGCATTGCGAGTCTCATAATCAGGAACCATCCTCTGAATACAAGTGAAGAGCCCCTCCAACACCTCAGCATCAAAATCAAATTTGCATTTGTAGGAAAATGCAGGGTTGAGGAAGAGTGCTGCTGCATGAATGGGTCTATGAAGCATCCCGGTCCATCGACTATCAATCAACTCCCATAACAACATGTGCCTCTCGTGCCCCGAGGTACCCCTGCCCACATAATAATTCCGGATGGCCTCTTTGGCCCTATCCATGGCCTCATACAAATAGCCCATTGCGGGCTTATCACCATCAACAAGTCTCAAAACCCTTACCAAAGGTTCACTCACCGCGCACACTTCCCCCACTCCTTCCCAGAATGAGTCAGTGTACACCAACTTGGCAATGGTTCTCCCATCCTCTCTCCTGCTGTAAGCACAATCACGCCAATCATCAGAAACAAACATTTGCTTCAACTCAAACTGAAATCGAAGCAAGGACTGAAGAGTAATGAAGGTGGTGGCAAAGCGTGTGATTGCGGGACGCCTCAAGTCCCTGTTTTTGGTGTGCCTCCTCATGAGGCTAAGAACAAAAGTATGGTTATAAATAAACTTGGGGATGCTCTTAGCTTGATCAATCACCACCTTGATAAAGGGAACTTTCCCCATATCCTCCAGCATCAAATCAATACAATGAGCAGCGCATGGAGTCCAAAACAAAGCGGGGTGCCTCTCCATAAGCATCCTGCCAGCAGCCACATAATTAGCTGCATTATCCGTAATAACTTGCACAACATTGTGCACCCCAATGTCCTGTAGGAACCCATCTAACAACTCACATAAGAGCGCTGCATCTTTTACATATGCCGATGCATCGACTGATTTCACAAACAAGGTACCTCTAGGACAATGTACCAAAAAGTTGATAAGGGATCTACCCTTACCATCTAACCAACCATCTGACATGATTGTGCATCCAGTGTTCTCCCATGACTGCTTGAGCTCCTCCAACCTAGCACTGATGTCCTTCTTTTCTGCTTGAAGGATTGGACCCCGCAACTCATCAAAGGTGGCACTTTTATACCCCGAGCCAAATGATGCAATGGCATCACACATCTGCTGCCAAAATGGATTGTTTTTTACGATGCTGAGAGGTATGTGACTCCAGTAAAGACACCTCCCCATCACCCTGTCCACTTCTACCTTGTCATTTTTCTTTATCACTGCCTTGATAGAAGGTTGTGATCCACCTCCTGTTCGTGGACCAAAATAGTGTGAGGCCCCCGGCGTGGCTGTGGAACCCCTCGCACTACCCTCAGTGAAAGTGGTAGATCCTGTTGCCCCCACACTTCTTGCTAGGCCAAAAGCTGCAAGCTCAGCTCTGTTTGCGGCGATCTCATCCTTCTTTTTATTCTTTTCATGGATTGCGTCATGGGCAGATCTCATGATCTCTGGGGTCACTGCAGTACAAACGCCAACATCATGCCCAGGGAGTTTAGCTAGATGGTATTTCAACCTGTTAACCCCTCCTGACATGTGATGCCCACACAATTTGCAACTCAAAGTTTGCCTATTTCCATCATCCTCGGGCTCACCATACTGCCAAAACGGATCCAATGGCTTTGGCATCTTCGAAAATGGAATGGCAGCCTCAAAATGCAAACCTAGGGCACAAAAATACAAAAACAAGAAATTAAACCCCATTTGAAAAAATTGCAACAATTTGGCTTAAAAAATCAGACCTCTAAATTTATATTTTTGGCCATGAAAAAATGATAACAAGAAGGTGGCTAAATATCTAAGAAAGAAAACATGCTATTCCATTCTAAGAATCTAAAACCCCCTTGCATTTTGACTCTTTTTGATATTTATAATTTTATGGACATCGAAATCTTTGGAAAAATGGCAAAAAAAAATAAGAGAATAGAGGAAAGAATATAGGCAAGCAAACATGAAAAAAAATCATAAAACAAATACAAGAAAATGAACCACTACATACCTGTGAGACGAATTGGTTGATTGGCAAAGTTTTGACTCTTGAAATTGAATCCCTTCTCCACAAAAATTCACAATGGTGAGCTTGGATGTTGTTTGGAGTCTTGGATGCCTCCAAACTAGTTGATGGTGCCCTCTTGCCCTTCACACTCCTTCTCCAACAGTCAAACAAAACAAATGACAAAAAAAAAATCACTTTTGACCTTTTAATCCGCGGTCGTGACTGCCTGGGCGACTTTTTACCTCGACTCTCGATTTTTTCCAAAAACTCGGCGATTTTTCGAAAAAGTCGGCACTCGGCGATTTTTTAAAAAATCGCGATTTTTACTCGCCGATTTTTCGGCAAGGGTTTGACCTCGCGATTTTTACGATTTTTCGCGATTTTTCGCCGATTTTTTCAAGCTTGATCTAGATGCCTTCCATCTCTACCAGAACATATTATCAAGAGCGTGCACTGCTCCCAACATGTTAGCAAAGAGGTTTCATTCTAGACAAGTAACAATGGCTCATGGAATGTTGTGCAGCACCATAGACTACTTACCCATCACATGCACATTAAGAGTATACTGTTCATTAACCCTAGCCATATCAATGCATTCACTATAATATGCATAATTCACTTCCTGAACAATATCATTTAAATACTTAGAGATTTAAGAAACAACTCAAATGACAATTTAAATACTTATCTTTCACGTGGTCAATACTTGTCCCACTCTTCTTATGACAGGTTGGTCAGGCCGTCAATTCTGGTCAACTGTATAGAACTACAGTCAATTGTCTTGTCCTTTATTGTCTGGTGAGGCATAACTATCGGACTGGATATTTCTTCCCATAAGACGTGGGTAAATCTTGATCATGGATCATTGCTTTCACTGCCTTCATACTTTGCTTGTTTGGTTGACTCCCTCTTGATCTCTGCTTCCTTGCAGAAATCACTATCATGGCATGATGGCATCATGATCATGTCTCATTGAACTTTTCAATAGTCTGCACCAGTATCTTTTACTGAACCTGAGCTTAATCTTCTAAGCATCATACCATCCTCATATAGTGTCACATGCATCATCACAAGTATTTATTAGTAGCATCACGATCATAACCATCATAAATATCATAACTTTGAACATGATCATTTTCTATACAAATGTACCTTAACATAGTTATTTGTGTAACTTATTATAAGAGTTTATCATTCTAGTAAGTACTCATACTTGACACAGGGGTTTAATAGATCATTTCTTCACACATGCATATATTGTTCCACAAAATCCTTAACTTGTCAAACACCTACTGTCAATGTCAGCCATAAGACAATCAAACTAAAATGATCATATAAACCCTTGACATGAAAATGAAGAATAGAGTAATCATACAAACCTTAATCTCAAGAACGATCATGCTAACATAATCATATGAAGATAAACTTGCCTAGATCCCAATCATATGATATATTAAGCAGACTTCAAAACATAAGAAGACATACCTGTATCCTTTCTAGTCATACCTGTTGTGCTTGCTAGTTGTACCTTTTGCTAGGAGTATCATAAGTTATCTTTTCCTTTTGTCTTCTTCCTTTGTCTCTTGCTGGTAACCTGCATTCCTCAAAGCTTTTCTATGAAGATAAACTTGCCTAGATCCCAATCATATGATATATTAAGCAGACTTCAAAACCTAAGAAGACATACCTGTATCCTTTCTAGTCATACCTGTTGTGCTTGCTAGTTGTACCTTTTGCTAGGAGTATCATAAGTTATCTTTTCCTTTTGTCTTCTTCCTTTGTCTCTTGCTGGTAACCTGCATTCCTCAAAGCTTTCCTTAAATCAAAAGTAAGCAATTTAGATCTAGAATATATACCTTGAATGAAGGACTGGACTGCTTGTAGGTTCCTCTGAGGGACAAAACCCTCATTTTAAACTTTCTTTTTTCCAAAACGTTGTGATGGGAGATTAATTTCTATGATGAGAGGATTCCAAATTCATTTTCAGAGTTCCCAATGTTGCATCAGAAGTCTCCAATGCTGATCAATGTCCTTCCAGGCCTACAGGGTCAGAAAACTTAAAAGAAGATTTCCTCCTAATCTCCAATTTCTTCTGCTGAGCCTGTTCCATTGTCCGGTCTTACTTTTATTGTAACTCTGAAATTTCTGCTCCTCAAGGTCTAAAACTTTTGGTTGAGCTAGCCTCATCCGTCCTCTGTCCAACCCCACAGGTTAGAGCAAGATTAGATACACCAAGAGGAAGTTATGCTCAGTTTCCCAAGGTGACCTGTTTATGGACTGGTTCAGTATAGCAAACTTGTACGGACTTCCACGTGTCACTGTTTCCACTTCGGGTTTTGAAACTCGCAGCAGTGAAACTACAGTCCGTGCCCTTGCCGAAACATTTTACGAAATTTAATTTGGAGCTTCCTAGCCCAAGATATGACATTTTTCCCTAGGTCACCTGTTTAAAACTGAATTCTGGAAGAGGTTAGAACCCTGTTTTGCATGGAGCATAACTCATAAAGTACAGCGAATTTGAGGCTGAAACTTGCACACAAGGTACATAAATATCTCAACTTCAGCATATCCGAGTTTCAGTTCCTGAACTTTTACCAAAAGCAAGTTATAGTGAAAATGCCTAGATGACTAGATTCTGTCTTCTAGGGTTTCAAGCATGAAGCCCTAATCTCCGGTAGTTGCAGCTGTTGCAATGAATTCTTTCAGCACGGCTCTGATACCATGTTAGAATTTTGACTTACAGGCAATTATGTTAGACTTTTAATCATTTAGCATATCACATTATAATAATTGCATTCATAAGGATCATTGAAAGAAAGACATTCAATTGTAGACACAAAGATTTATCTTGGGAAAACCCTCTCATGGGAAAAACCCAGCAGAACTTCTAGTATAGATTTGTCAACCAAGTACAATGTCACAGTATTAACAAGAAGCTTAGAGATCTCTTACAGATAGATAGAGATACTCTACACAAACCCTAGATCAAGAGATAGATGTCGTCCAAGTCTTCTGCAACCCAAAAACAGTCTTCTTCTTCCAGCTTGAGCGAACTTGCTTGTGATGAGTGTATTTTTCAAATGAGCCAACTTGACTTCTATTTATACAACTGAAGTCACTTTACTTTTAACTTGGGTTACTTTACTAGGTCAGCTTGTTCTTTAACTTATTCATATTAATTCTAATATTTTTTTCTTGTCGGCTTACTCTGGATAACTTCTAATGACTTCTTGGAGTCTTCTAGAAGATTCTCTATGATCTTCTCTTCTTCTAGTAGTCCCGATCACACCCAACCACTTCACATAGTGTGGGTAAGACTAACACCATTGTGTGGGTAAGATTACCACCATAGTGTGGGTACACTGTACCATAGTCCCAACCTTTTTCTTTTCACTTCCATTTTCTTTGGTTGACTTCTTGCTGATTTTCGGAATCTTCTGGGATGACATAAGAATATCTTCTTAGGGTTTTACATGGAAAATACATGACAAATACAATACGATAAATACAATAAGAATATCTTCCGAAGCTGCATCTTAATTTAACAATCTTTCTCAGATCTGAGATATTTGGCCATGTTCTGTCTTCTCTTTAAATGAAATTTATTATTATGTGGTCTTTGTGAGGTCTGTATGGGACAGCTTCTAGCTAGTCAAGGATAATTGCCATCCAACTTAATCACTTGCTTGTGCAACCTAGAACATATCACATCCACTGATTTATCTGCAGCGGGGAAGCAGTCATCTCGCACTATTTATTTTTGGCAAGTTTAAGTGTATGCATTTATGTTTTTCGTCTCCTCCTGTTTAGGCTAAAGTTGGGAAACAACTTACTGTATTTATCATGCTCAAAGCTATGCTTTATTGAATTTGGATAAGGCTTTTCAATGCTTTCACCACTTCTATTCCGGGAAATGTCTGGGCAAAGAGACTTCAACCTTTCTAATAATATCTGTCATTATCCTAATTTTACTTTCCATGCACATAAGAGGGAAGCTGTTACATTTCAGGTGGTAGTTAATATTGATACAAGTGGTAAACTTCTGTATCAGACAGTTGAGATTCTTGGGAATGATTGTATTTTCCTCCAAAGCCATTTTACAAATAAACTTCGAGCATTTAGTAAATGACATAACCTATTCAGCATATTCAGAGGCAGCGAGAAAAAACAGTTTAAAGAATGTATGCATTCCTTTAGCTTCCTCGCTTTCAGTGGCTGTTCCCTTGTGTAGCTGAACTGGTCCTTGTATCGGGAATTTCAACGTAATGGTTGAGTATCTAGATTATTCTGGAAATGTTACAAAATTGCAGACCATTGCATGTTTCTTATTGTCTTCAAAGGTGTCTTCTTTTAGATCATTCTCTTACATACTCAAGATTCTGTCACTTTTGTGACAACCTAAACATTTGGGTTTTTGTATACCACAGACTCATAGTATATGTCTCTTTAGAAAAATAATTTGAATAATTCTTTTAAAACCTTTTGTTTGTACACTATTGATTTCGTGCTGTTCTTATTTTTGCAGTGAAACACTGCTATTATTCTTCTTGCCGCAAGTTCTGAACTTTCTCTACTCATGTCCTCAGGTTATTATTCAGGCATTCTACAGTGTTTCCACTATTGTTGATTGTCATTTCCATTTTTTTTATGAAGTTGAAGACATTGTAATGTTTAGTATCTTTTAAATGAACTGTTGATAACACCCAACAATTCTGTTGAACAAATGTGATTACAGCTTTTCAAATTAGTGCCCTGCCCTCGACATCGTCTACCAAGGTATATATATCGTTACGTTATCTAGGAATTAATGGCTACAGGAATGCTCAACTTTGAATGCTTATTTAATATTTAACAGGTTCTGTTTGTTTGAATTTTCTTTTACTGAAAATGGTGCTTATAATGGATTTTATGCTGGAACAGCTATGATCCTCAAACAGGACTTCTGACAGGAAGCAGAGACATGAATCTTGTAAATCTATTTTTAAGATTGTTTGGAAGATGTTCGGAGGCATCTCTTTGTGTCAAATTGTTAGCATTCCAGGCATGTATCTTTCGTTGCAGCTATCATCAGTTATGAGGTGGGCTAAAAGTTTAGAAGAGAGAACATTATTATGACTTATTTTTTTATTGCAGGCTCTGGCATGTGCTTTCTGCTTTGGCCTCCGTTCTGTCATGGCTGGCTGGTACAAGTAACTCCTGATGCATTTGGGTAAATTCGACACTTTCCTGTTTGACTACGATTTCTGTCTATCTATAATATTTTTTCTCTTTTATTGGTTTGTTGATAATGGAATCTTCGTATGATGACAACAACGGCATACCACTTAATCATGGAGCAGGTACCAAATCTGCTGGTTTGATTAAGTAATCAACTAGCACTGGATTCCTTGGTTTTGATTTTGGAAATCCAATGTTTTAACTTGTCCCCAGGTTCAATGAGACTTGTTAATTTTGAACTTCCAACTTGACCTACGATGATATCGGAACAAGATTTTTTGAGGATACCTTGTAATGACATAGAGAATCTATTAGCATTTCTCAATCAGTAATGAGCACAGGTAAGGACATTGATTCTTCAGTAAAAAGCAATTTGTACGCCATGTAACTACGGACTTCAGAAGTGTATGGATTCATGTTGAGCCAATCCAGAAAGATGAAGTGATTATCTCTTTCCCCAAACACTTGTGCGATCAACTTTTTTATTGTTTCAATCATGTAGAGGCATATTGATCAAGCTAAGTTTTTTCATGCAGAGCCTTGATGATGATATCCCTGTACAATCAGATCTGCCAGGGTCCAGGATTAGTCTCGTTTATGTTATTCTGCAGATATCTCACCACATTTTTGCATAGAAAGAACAAATAATCTTTGGTTGTTGAAAGCAAATTATGTCATTTCTGTGTTCTAGGACCTGTTTATAATATCTTATGAAAATGGTAATTTTGGTGCATTTAGTTATTAACGAATTATGTAAGTGTTCACATATGGTTTGTGATTATTTCACTACATTTCTATGCTTTTTAGTGGTTTGGGGATGAGAACACGTTTGGGGAGACCCCCCAAATTTCATGGGACAGCACCCCAAAAAAATATGAAAGAAAATGCAAAATTTCAACATTTTATATTCAATTTAAAACTCGAAGAACCTAATCAGTAAATCCATACATCATATTACATCCACCGACACATCCATACATCATATGACATTCAATGAAACATTTTTACTCAACGATGCAAAAGGATTGATCTTAACTTCAGATCTATTAAGCACTAAGAGGGATAAAAAAGAGATCAAACTACAAATCCCTCTGTGCTTAAAAGATCTGGAGATAAGACGGATCTACACTGATTTATATATGTAAACACACACAGACACATGTATATCTTAATTAATGTTTTATTTTATTAAGGATTTTATTTTTTCCATTTTGATTTATAAGCACAAGAGTTACACATCTCATCCATGCTGGGCTGTAAGATAAACCTCACTTCACTCAGTCTAATGTTGATGTAGGGTTTAAAAACCCCTTTTACAAGGTTGACTACTTGGTGAGACCCACCCTAGAGGAATTCTAATTAATATATTATTGGTAACTTTTGCTGACATGTTTTCAGGGATGCAGGGATGCCCCTTGATAAGGTTCAAGGGCCATTTGCACTTCCTCATGACTTGCTGTTTGATATGTCAAGATCGATCTTAACTTTGAATCTGTTAAGCACCAAGAGGGATAAAAAATAATTCAAACTACAAATCTCTCCATGCTTAAAAGATTCAGAGTTAAAATGGATCTACATTGGTTTATATATATATATCTTAATTATTTTTTTTTTGGTTTTTTAATTCCTTTTATATTAGGCATTTTATCATGCACTGAAACAAATATAGATAGCGTGAGGGGGCATGGATAGAACAAATTTTGAGAAAAGTTGGATACAATACAATGGGGAAAACACACACACACACACATATCTAATTGATGAATGGTAAATTTTTTGTATCCATCCTCCCCATGGCAACTTACACTTATATATATAGATAGATAGATAGATAGATATATGTATGTATTATAAACCAGCTCAATTTAGAGTTGCAGTGGGGCACTGGTTTGTTTGGGATATGTGCACTTAATTGGCACAGGAATTGCAAGAGTCTTCCATATCTGCCCGCGGTGGTTTCTTGGGTTATTTGGCGGTCTAGAAATGAAGCTATGTTTGAAGATAGGACACCTAACTTGATGAATTCTTGCAACATAATCCTGTTAGTGATAAAAGATTACTGCCCTGTATCTGATAAGGATAGTACTAGACAGGTTTGTTCATTCACCATTTCTCATCAAAGACTGGTTGTATTTTTTGATGGATCGGCTATCAATGGCTATTGTGTTGCAGGGGGAGTGATTTATATTAACAATGACCATTACTACACTCTAAAGATGAATTGTGGAAGAGGCACCAACACTAAAGCTGAATAACTTGCGCTTTGGAGCGTGCTCACTGTTTCTTATGTATTCAGACTTCATGAATTGACTGTTTTTGGAGATTCAAGGGTGACTATAAAATGGGCACAAGGGGATTATAATCTAAATGTGATCTCATTATATCAGTGGTGCACTAGGACTAAGGAGAAAATTCAGCATTTCAGGGATATTTCCTTTGATCATATTAATCGTCAGCATAATTCGATGGCAGGCACTCTCTCCAAAGATGCATATGATGGTGAGGAGGGAATTATCAGATGGGAAGAGTTCTAGGAATCACAAAGTACAGATTTTGGCACTGTGAATATTTTTGAGTACTAGTTTTCATATGTATTGTCCGTAGATGAGCTGTTTTTTGTATGGGGATCAGATTTTTGATTCTAAGTCATAGACGGCCTATAGCATACATTATGAACATAAGTCCTTGTTTCGACTTATATATTTTTGTACTATTTGATTCACTAATATGAATACCAGTAGTACAGTTTTTTCCGCTGAAAAAAAATGTATGTATGTATGTATGTATGTATAGATATATATATATATCTATACATACATACATACATACATACATATGTATGTATGTATGTATACGCGTATACTGTATGTATGTATGTATGTATGTATGTACATACATACATACATACATACATACAGTATACGCGTATACATACATACATATGTATGTATGTATGTATGTATACATACAGTATACGCGTATACATACATACATACAGTATACGCGTATACATACATACATATGTATATATATATACATCGTATACGCGTATACATACATACATATATATATATATATACATCGTATACGCGTATACATACATATATATATATATGTATGTATGTATACGCGTATACGATGTATACGATGTATATATATATATATATGTATGTATGTATACGATGTATATATATATATATACATCGTATACATACATACATATATATATATATATATATATATACGCGTATGTATGTATACAATGTATATATATATATATACGCGTATACATACATACATATATATATATATATATATATATATATATATACATATATGTATGTATGTATATATGTTCCATAAACTCTCTGAAAAGGTGAAGTACCAATAGATCTATTTGTATTGATTCTCTCTCTCTATCTATATGTGTGTGTGTGTGTGTGCGCGTATATATATATATATATATATATATATATATATATATATATATATATGTATGTATACGCGTATACGATGTATATATATATATATATATGTATGTATGTATACGATGTATATATATATATATATATATATACATACATATATATATATATATATATATACATCGTATACATACGTGTATACGATGTATATATATATATATATGTATGTATGTATACGATATATATATATATATATACATACATACATACATACATACATATATATATATATATATATATATATATACATATACATATATGTATGTATGTATATATGTATACGCGCACACACACACACACACATAGATAGAGAGAGAGAATCAATACAAATAGATCTATTGGTACTTCACCTTTTCAGCCAGTTTATGGAACATACTTAATTTTTCCTCCCTCTAGGATTACCTATGATGAAGTTTTTTGCAAGACCAAGCAGAAGAACCTAATGATACCCAAAGAAGAATTAATCAACTGATTGAAGTTCAGGAAATGAGACAATCAGTATATGGTAGTGTATATATATGTGTGTATATACACACACACACACATGCATATATATATATATATATATATATATATAAGTTGGATACAATACAATGGGGAAAACACACACACATATCTAATTGATTAATGGTAAATTTGTTGTATCCATCCCCCATGGAAACTTATATATATATATATATATATATATATGTAAGAATTGAAATTAACAAGCTCAAATGTTTTCATAGACAATATTCTTCTATTTTAAGTGACCACGATAAACCAACACCTATCAATCATTTAATCAAGAACTACTTCTAAATCTTAAAATTACTTTAAAGTTGAATCCAATTATGTATCTAACAAAAGATTACATTGATTGTACCTTTAGAATAAGTGTTGGAATTTGTGATTAAACCCAATTAGGGAGGTTAGTTAGTGACTCAACTGAGGTGTATTTGTGTTTCCCATTGATTGATTAGATATTTGACTAGGTACTATGAAGGTTGTTCAACTAACCAATCAATGCATAACAACCTAAATTCATAGGTTTTTCTACTAATTTGGGACCAACTTGGATGATCAAAGTTGACTTAATCAACCATAATTGGTTAGGCCCTAGAGTATAAATGAGGTTGCTCATGTCCTCCACAACATAAGGACATGGTCCTGATAATGTACTAGCAATGGAGTAAATCAAGTAATAGGTCCAGAGTTCATATTGGCTCAAAAAAGGAAAAGGAAAACCTTGAAGCTTGTTGGAAGATTATTGAAAATAAGTGATGGTCCACGTAACCCTTAATAAATGCAATGTGCTATTTTTTAGGGCTGAAACTACCACCATATCAATTTTGATATGCAAATTGTTTTATCATGTATGCAAGTCTTTGGAGTTTATTGCAACAAAACTAAGGAATTGGTGCAAAAGTCAAGAAAGAACACAATACAATATAGTCATTGTTCTTTTACATTAGGTTTTGACACTAACGCAATTGTATACAACCATTTGATGCAATAAAATGCCTCAAAGATTAGTGGGTTTTTGAACCAAAAGTAAGCCTTGATCATTTTTGGAAAATACAATGAGAAAAAACCATGAGACAATTCTTCTTACCATTCATCAATTTATGATTAGGGTTTTGGTATTTATTTATAAGCTTTGAGGTTATATATATGAGTTTTGAACCCCAATTTAGGGTTAGGGTTTTATATTTTGCATTTAGGGTTATTTATTTGTCTTTTCTAGTAAAAAAACATTTTTTCTAGCTGAAAACTTATCTTTTAGTAGCTTAAACATTTCAGAAAATCAAGAAATGTTTTAGGATTAGAATGAAACATTTAGAAATGACTTGGAAATGTTTTAGTTCTTTGGATACGACTTGGAAACATTTCAATGTTGTTTCCAAGCCATATCTCCATTATTTCAATTTTTGAAACAGGGAATTATGTGTCCTCCACCATGCCCAGGCGTATCCAATGATTTAAATTTATTTATTTTTCAATTTTGATTTATAAGCACATGTGTTACATGTCTTATCCATACTAGGCTGTAAAATACACTTCGCTTTTGACAATGCAATGTTAGTTTAGAGTTTGAAAATCTCGTTTATAAGGCTGACTACTTGGTGGGACACCCCCTAAAAGAATTTTTAAAATATATTATTGATAACTTTTGGTGACATTATTGGGGATATGTGGACACCCCTTAGATGAGGGTCAAGGTACATTTTCACTTCCTTGAGGCATCCCATCTTAGATGTCTCAGGTATGTGAAACATGCATACTTAGCATTATCGGGATGCCAAGGGATGTGGGAAACATGTGCCTCCATCCCCCTTTGGTAGGAAATGTGTGTAACACATCCTCACAAAACACTATTAAATTGGAGATTTTCATGTCTTTCAAGGTAAATCAACGGCTTGGAAATGTTTTAGTTCTTTGGATACGGCTTGGAAACATTTCAATGTTGTTTCCAAGCCATATCTCCATCATTTCAATTTTTGAAACAGGGAATTGTGCCCTCCACTTTTCCCAAATGTACCCAGTAATTTAAATTTATTTATTTTTCCATTTGATTTATAAGCACAGGTGTTACATGTCTTATCCATACTAGGCTGTAAAATACACTTCGCTTTTGACAGTGAAATGTTGGTTTAGGGTTTGAAAATCTCGTATATAAGGTTGACTACTTGGTGGGACACCCCCTAAAGGAATTTTTAAAATATATTATTGATAACTTTTGGTGACATTTTCAAGGACATGTGGACACCCCTTAGATGAGGATCAAGGTACATTTTCACTTCCTTAAGGTATCCCATCTTAGATGTCTTAGGTATGTGAAACATGCATACTTAGCATTCTCGAGATGCCAAGGGATGTGGGAAACATGTACCTCCACCCCCCTTTGGTAGGAAATGTGGGTAACACATCCTCACAAAACACTATTAAATTGCAGGTTTTCATGTCTTTCAAGGTAAATCAAGGATATCTTTAAGGAATTGCATAAGTTATTGGAAGGATTCAACAACTAAAGATGTATTACAAATTGTTCAATGTTTTTAATTGTAGGGATACAACAATCTCTAATGTTATTTTATAAATCTATTGTGCAATAAAGTTATTGGACGTTGTTGTTAGAACATTGGACCCTTGAATCAATTCAAGGCTAAAGACTCGATTGCTATTATTCTTACTTGTATATCTAAACTTGGAGTGTGACCAAGAAAAGTTGAGGTATATAAAATGCTTTAGTTTATTTGTGCAAAACATTGAAATCAAGTTTGAGTAAGAAGTTTGAGCAAGATTTCAACATCTTGTTAGATGTGTTGCAAAGTTATGGACCATGGCCAAACACACAGATAAAAGGTCTTTGGTTTCAAAAGATATGTTCCAACTTGGGTTTTTGTTTTTGTTTGTTTAATGTCCATTTGATGTAGAAGTCTGTTTTGTTTTGTTTAGAGCCTCTCATTTGTGTTGGCACTACATTTCACTATATGAGCCCCAAGGACAATATCATGGAATATTTTTTTGTAAGTGTGTAACGTGAATGGTTGTTGGAATTAATGTCATAATGGATTTTACCAATTTGAATCTCCTTATCTATGATAAGACAATGATAGACCCTCTAAGTAAAGGCTTTAATTTGATCTTCACTATATTGGTAATGCAAATCTTATGAAATTAATATCTATTATTTGCTCAGAATGAGAGGGTATGTGACATCACTCATTGAGTGTATTGTATCACAAGAGTCTAAGACATTGAAATCTAACAACTAGATTGACGCCCATTGTCTTCCCAATAACATGGGGTGATAAAAAGGATTTGAGTGACCTTGTCGACAATGAATTAGGAATGAAAAGGCTAAAATGACAAAAATATACAAGATAATAAGATATTAGTTTATTCATAATTTCAAACATACCTATTACATTGACAATACGAATCAATGACTTGCATATGGAATTGGAGTGTCCATTTTATACTAAACATTGAATGTAACAAAGCCAATCAAATAGTATTAAGATAGTAACTAAATGTTGACTACTCTAAACAAGGAAACATGCATGCATCATGTTCCCAGGTGGTTTCTTGGTGTAGAATATGCTTTCACTTAATCAAGTAACTCGATGATGTATCTAGAGAAAAGTTGTTTTGTGTGCCAATGTAAAATATCTTTAATTTTCGAAACAAAATGATTTCATCATCTAGGACTAATAAGTTAGTATGGAGATGGTAGAATTAAGATGGAACTAGAGTAGAGTCGTTTTACGTGTTGACATAAAATACCCTCTAACCCCAAACAAATTAGTTGCCATCATCTAGCACTAGCAAGTCAACGGGGAGGCATTGGGTGGAGACCAAATACTTGAGACATGAGAGATGAAGCACACTATCTTTTGTTGGGAATGTTGAGGATGTAAACAACTTCCTCTCTTGTCCTCTATCTTAATGGGTTGTTTGTAACGTTGAAAGTGAACATCAACTTAATTAAGCAAGCATTGTGGGTTAAGTAAATTCGCCTTGCCGAACATTGGTATTATATCATCTACAACGTGGTTGCATGGACGTTGGCATTTCATGCTTTGTATCAATTAAGGTCTATGCATTTCCATAATTGAAAGTACATAGTCGAAATTTAAATATCATAAAGTCAAGGACCTTCTCACATTATTTTAAGGTACTCTACTTAATGTTAAGGACACTCTTCTAACATTCCAAGAAGGGAACTTGGATTGCGACTTAATTATTTGAATTTTTGTGTTTAATCATTTGCTCATGTCCTAGTATGTTAATGGTACAAAACCATATATAAAACTTATTTAAGAAAAAACATGTCCTAGGGATTTTAGCAAACTATTAAGCTAAGAACTTAATAATGTGAATGAAACAAACATTCAAAAATTTAAGTTATTAACCTAAACAACTATGCACTTTTAAAGGCGAATGAACTAACAATAGAACTTGAATAAAGTGATTAGATAATTCTATGCAATCACCTTTAATGGAACTCAACATGTTGCAAATCTCGATCTTGTTTGGTTTCATCCCTTGTAAGGGTTTGAAATGGTTGCATGGGCTCCACCACTCATTAACTTGAAGCTCTAGGTGAATACAACCTCCACCTAAACAAAATGCATGCCTCATGATGTTTGTTCTTGATGTGATTGGACATTCCATTATCATCTTTGTCAACTCACAAATAATAAATCACTCATTAATTTTCTCATTGATTTCATTAGCACAAAGTAGATGGGTTGAAACACCTTATTAGTTTTATGGTCAAATTCTATTCATTAGACAAGTAAATGTATTTGTTTTGATGTGATAACAATAAAAAAAAGGTTCTTTAATAATAATTTTGTACACATAATATATCATGTCTAGATGTCATAATTAAAATGAAAATGAAGGGTTACTGACCTAGTGACATTTGGAATATTATTTAACAAGGAGAGAGGAGGATTGTTATAGACAAATAACAATCAAATTGATTGTTAGAGTTGTTGGGAAAACAACTAAAATACATGGAAAGCAAATGGGATTTCTACATGGACATATCAATAAAATGTGCTGAATGCAATTTTAGATGTTTCACCTCAACCTTGAGGTTCCACGGATCTATTTATTATGAACTTTAATCCTCAAGACTGAATATGGAATACAAATTATAGTAGTATATGTTTCATTTATGTCTAGACTCCAACCAAATGCATAAGGCTACCAAGAAAATAAATGCCAAACTATTGTACTTCAAGGGAATCATCTTTCTAGCCCTTGGGAACAATCTCCAACATATAACATATATAGAAATAATTCATGAACAACAAATTTGTTGCATCCACAAATCTGCCCCTCATTAGTTTCTATATACTTATTAAATTGCTCAACAAAATATATTAACTATTTATGGTAAGTCAACATACTAAACAACCTTAGAGACTATTCATTCACCAAAATTAGATCTGTAGGTAAACAATGTTTGGACAAGAAAGTCCAAACACACACACACACATACACACACACACACACACACATATATAAAGGAAGTTACAAGTACACACCAACAACTTATTACAAGTTGCTACATGAGAGTCCTTCAAGCTTATCACAAGCTAGAACTCTCTAATGCATCCAAACTTTAGCTATGACCTCCACCATCAATAACAAATCCTAACCAATAATATTGAAGCTTAACACGGAATCTCACCAAGCTATCTAGCCACATCAAAGGCTCCACAACAAGTTAATATCAACACCAACAAGCCCACCTTTGATATTTCACCAAGCTTGCCTCACACATGCTCTCCAGGCAAAGTGCTCGAAGTATCTCTTCTTTGCAACAAACACTAAGTATTTCTCACTCAAGGACTCAAACCTTAACACTTCAAGTCTCCTCAAGGTTTTATCTGACATAAACCTTATCGCATTCCCCCACTTCATAAAGACAAGTACATGGACTTAAAACAAGTTGATCTTTAAGAAACAATGATATAATGAACTTTCACATATTTCCTACATGATACAACTAAATATGATATCCTCCCTTTATATTAAATAGGTGGTGAGGCTAACAATAGTAAAGTGGACTATGTCCACAAGCAACCTAACCTAATTCTAATGATAAGATCTCCAAGAGAAGAGCTCTCTCTCTGAGGTGTCACATGTTAAGACAAGGCTCCTCAAGTGATGCACTCTCCAAGCACAGGTTCTTTGTATCATGCACTCATCACAAGGGTCCATGCTCTCTAAGATAAGCATCCAACGCTCCAACACTCCTCAACATATGTGCTCGAGGACCAAATGCAACCTCAACCAATGTGCTCACAATCCCAAGTGCCCTCATGTCAAACACCCATCTCCCTAAGGCATGCCAAATGCTCCCAACACTCTTTAGAGCAGAGCGTCCTCCCTCGTAGTGACCAACACTCCTCCAAGATTGATCCAACACCCATGCAAGCAACCATCCTCCTTAACACACATGCCATGTAGAAGATATCAGTGCCCCATAAGGTAACTACCTCATCAAGAAGTGCGCCACATCTAGCACCAAGTCCGAGGTCAAGCAATCCCCTATAGAAATCTCTCCAATTGTATCAACTGAAAGGTGAAAGATACAACTTAGGGACTAAGGTTTCAAAATGCACACATCACATTAAGGCACTTGTAGCATAGTGTAAACACTTTCAAAGCAACCTAAAAGCTAATACTCCCTCTTTGCAAGGAAAGTGTTTTCACCAACACTAGTCTTCTCCCTTCGAATCTTAACTAAGTTCTCCTTTTACAAATCCGACTCTGCCATAGACTTGGAATCAATCATTGATCACTTAAAAGGAATTGTCACCCAAACATCATTCTCCTTGAAAAAATTGGAAGGCTTCCAAATAGAAAGTATCTAATGAAATATGGTTAGCATACCTCGTAGGAGGCAGACTCATCCTCAAATGATCTAGGCATGCCCACATGATCTTGCGTGTCCTGCAATGTTTAAGTAAGTCATCTTCACTTCTTACAGGCTAAAGTACAGGGTAAGGACATATCCTTAAGCTCTCAGGTTGCCCAAACCTTGATTTGACTCTTCTCTTACCTTTGAACCGAATTATGGAACAACAACCTCCTCACTCCCTTTAATCATTGAAGGAGATACATGTGACCTAGAGGATGACAAATCCTCATCAAACTACACATATCAACCCACCATAATGTTCTATTGTGTTGGAATGTATATCTTTTAAACTTCAGAACTTTCAGTGTATCCAACATAATAAGATACTATCATAGCAGCTTAAAAACTCCCCTATGCCAGGGGCTTGATCACTTGTGAAGTTGAAGGAACACGTGCATGTACCATTAGCAACCTGCTAAGCTCTAGCATCCTTCATATCAACTTCATAAGCCAAAGTCTTTAGCATCGCATCATGAGTTGTTTGGGAATTCTTGGAAACATGATACATCTCTATACAAGACCAACATGAGTGGATCGGAGCTATCAATCACAAGATAAAACTCTACACAAATACCATCCATCCAGAAATACCAAACTTGTAGTGCAAACAACAACCCATATTGGGCATCCAACAAAATATAAATATGGGTATGTTGCCCATCGACCTCAATACCCTTCATAGCTTAAGGAAAACCCTCACAATGGTCAAATCCAACTTTTCAAGAGAATCCTTTGGTAATTGTAATAAGGATCTCATCAAGGTCAACTCCCTCATTTTGAGAGAATCCAACAACCATGATTTGATACCCTTCAATACTCCCATCAACGTCAAGCTCGGAATCAATCATGAAATTCACAATAGGTTTTGATCCCATATCGATGGAATCCTACCATACATGCTCTTCATAGGCCTCCTCATGACTAAAAATATCACCCAATGTCTCATTGACATGAACAAGGACCTTATGATCATCAAGTATCCTATAAAGGCCACCATATCACACACCTCTAGCCAAAGTCCTTAGACTTGCTCGAATAGAATAATTGGTAGTGCGTTGTTGTCTTTTAAATGCAACTTTATATTGAAAATCTATCATATAAGAAATAAAAATAAATTTTCTCTTAAAACCAAGATCAAACAAAGCATCATTCAACTCAAGAGCATCACTTGATTTAATTTGGAAGGAAATGGAGATAAATTCTTTTATAGGATAAGTAGCATCATCAACCAACACCACACTCCTTCCTTCCTCTTTAACCTGAAGCCTATTGAAGAGTTTCCTATAATAAGTTGTAAGTCTCAATGCCCAATTGTGCACATACCATCCAACACTTGACATAATGTTGGAAGATAAACAAGAGACCATGGAGAAGGTGGTCTCAAGTTGGGATGCCAACTTAGCATCTGCTACTGCTATAGTACATGCGCTCCCTACAATCTATTTCTATTGTTTGTCCTTCCCTTTCTTCTTCTTTGGACATTGGTTGGCATAGTGTCCCTTAGTTACACATTTCACATTTCACATTACTCAAATCCTTCTTACTTTGGCTTGATTCTTCCTTCGTGTTCTTCTCGTGTCCTTTCTTGTTTCTCTTCCCCATCCTCTCGATGAGGGCTAGGTCTTGTACTTCTCTTTGCTTCATGGAACAATATTCTAACCTTATCTCATCCTGCACAAAGTCATCCCAAAGCTTATCAAAAGTAGGTAACTTCTCACAAGCAAAAATACCTTGGACAAAGGGTTTCCAAGATGAAGCAAACCCATCAAGGCAATGGGTACCAACCCTTCATCTTTAACTTCTGTCTCTATTCAAACCAACTGATCTTTCAACTCCACGATCCTAGCTAAGTAGCTAACAAATGTATTTGTATCACTCATCTGTATCACTGAAAGCTTGTTTCTCAAAAGCATCTTTCTAAAGTCACCACACTTTGGTATTATGCAACCAAAACACCATACATCTTCTTGTTGGTTTTCTTCTCTGCAATGTGAGTGATAAAATGATCTGTCATTGAATCAAGAATGATTTTTTTTTGCCTTGGCCTCTTTATTATGTTCGGTTGAGGGTTTTGGATTAGTAGGTGCAATGATCTTTGGTGGATCTTTGTCTCAACATGCTCTCAAGGTTCAACCTATTCAAATAGCATTTGCAAGCTACACTTCCAAGGTGTAAAATTGGAAGTACCTTGCAACTTGTCACACTCTCTAAAGACCGAGAGTAGTCATCCCTACAAATATAAAGCACACTTCAAAGAATAATCAATAACAAATTAAGTAGATTATCCTTCTAGGGTTCAAGCACTTCTTCGCAAGGCTCTCACACCCAACTACCTATAGTATGTCTAACACCTCTCAGTGGTATAGAAAAAGCTAAAATACCTAGCTCCCTCTTCTCCAAGAAAGAAATCACAGCCAAATTGGCTTTGAAACCATAATAATGGAGATTTTGAATATGTGTTTAATGCACATTCAAAAATTTCATCTCAAGGTTGAGGTTCCTCAAATACACAAGAGATCCCGAAAAAATAAACACCTAAGAATTGTACTTCAAGGGAACTATGTTTCCAACCATTAGTGCATAATCCCCAACAAATCTCCATGTCTATGTATTTAGGCTTTCTAGAATTTATAGCCCAACAAATTTTTAAAAACAACCCTAACATGAGTTGTTGGCCAAGAATGAGAACCGGCCTCTTTAAAGTCACACTCATCTATTTCAGTGAGATGCAAAGTACTTGCTTAAATCTAAACAGAAAGAGCTTGCTTTGCCTAAATCTGAACAAACTAAATCAAGTCCTCTGAATGTTGCTTTTGCAGCAAGATTGTAAACGGTGGGGTAAAGACCTCTATGCAATCACCAAGGGATTCCTCATTTCCCCAAAGGGACTGGAATAAAACTGTGTACATGTTCATACAGAGAGAACTTTTCTATTACTGTAGGCCACCCATAAACACTCTTCCAGATGCCAAATATATCCTTTCAAGGATTATGTTCCCCACATTGATCTGGAAACGTGGAAATCGAGCATGCTTTTCTTTTATCCAGCAAATGCTACGCACACGAATCAGGTTTTATTATAAGAGAATGCACAACAATTTATCAGGTTTTATCATTGCTCTCAGTGGGTTAGCCCATTGGTATTATGGCTATGGTAAGATAAATGTATATCCCTTTGCTTTATTGTCTTGTATTTCACGCTTGTATTAATATTGTATTAATATAAAGAGATGAAATAAATAACTTTTCAAAAGATTCAAGGCTACATTTCCAATAAGAAAAGATAAGTGATAAGAGAAGATATAAGAAAAGATAAGTGATAAGAGAAGATGTAGCGTGATTAATTTTCTTTTTTCTGCCTCTAATGTTTCCAATGCTTCAAGCACGAACTTGAATGCTTCTTGTGGACATTTTAAGTATTTGAACCATTTTTTTGAAGAATTTGTCTTCTTTGGTAGTCTTCACAAATTCTGCTTGAGAACATGTACACTTTGATATATAACTCAACCTTCAAGTTTCAATGTTTCTGCGTGCAAAAAAGAGCTTGATTTAATGCCCAGGAATTGTGGATTCAAGTATTGATCATTGGTTGATCTTTAGGGTGGTGTGATTGTACTTATTTAAATACTGAGCAACAAGTTACATATATACGAAGATATAGATTTGTATTTTTGAGGATCGTCGCCCATGTATTGATGGGACACTTAAATGTATTGTTAAGATGATTTCGGAACAGTGCTCCGAGTGCAACAAGATGAGAACAAAGAAGTTACTCCTTTCTGTCTTCCACAACATAATTTTATTTGATGGTGCAGCGGTTGATGGTAATTGTGCTTCTGGTGGGGTTATCTACATTTTGTGCCTCCTCACTTGGACGTTGGGGACTTCATTTTTGATGTCTGGGATCCTCCTCCTTGGGCTCAACCTTTTATTAGCCTTAAATCTGAATTTGCTAAAGTTTGTGCTTAGGGTTTCATATCCAGTTTTGTATGATTCTATTGCAGGACGTTGCCCTTGATCTCAGCATAGAGTTAATCATCCTAGCAGGGCGTTCCCCCTCATCATCTCAGATTTGCATTTGCTGGAGTAGTCAGTCACTTAGGGTTTATGGTTTTGGTTTGGTGTGACAGTTTGGCAGGGCGTTGCACTCTTTCCATAGAACGTTGAGCTTTATTTTGGTGTAGTTTTATTGGCCTTGTCAAGGCGTACTTCCTTGTCTCTTTATAACATTGAACATTGTACTTAAAATGCAGCCGTTGATGGTAATTGTGCTTCTGGTGGGGTCATCTACATCAACTTAGACCATTATTTTACATTGAAATTGAATTGTGAACTTGGCACCAACATGAAAGCTGAGATCCTTGGTCTTTGGTGTGTTCTTAGGGTTGCATATTGGTTTGGGCTATCAGATGTGGCGATCTTTGGTGACCCAAGAGTGACCATCAAATGGGCTAGAGAAGATTACAAGCTGAACAATATGCCTCTTTATCATTAATGTAAATTGATAAAAGAATTACTGCAGTACTATGAACATATTTCTCTTGAACATATTTATAGGCAGTTTAACTCCATGGTCCAGATCTATGATATTTGATCGATTATCTTTTTTTTGGTCTTTGATCGAAAGCAAGGAGCTATGTTTTTTCTTTAAAGTATTTTTTTGGAAAGCATCCTTTATGAAGTTGTGTCGAAACTGTTATTACAGTTTATTGGACTATTTGATAAGTTCCTTGCAAGCTCTGCACTTGCAGGCAAGCTTGACTCTGTTGCTTGTGCTAGCGTTATATTAGAAGGAGGGAGAGATAGGCTGTTCCGTGCCGGTAAATTCTCTGGATGAATACCGTAAAACAGCTCTCCATCAAGCTGCGGAAACCCTCACTCTCACTCTCTGCAATGCGTAGATTTGTTACTCTGAACGCAAGTCGAACCATCGAATGGCGGTCAAATTCCTGTTGACGTCAAATCATAATCTGATGACCGGTTACGTGTTAAAATGTTATAATTTGGTTTTAAATTAGAAAAACATATTTTTAATTTTCAAAAAATATAAGATATATTTTTCATTATTAAAAAAATCAGTTTAATGTGCATTTTTCCAAACCATTGCATTAAAAATTTCCAACTAATACAAATCCAAAAGCTTTGACAATCAACCCATTAGTATATATCCCTACCCAGGGAGGGACATAATAAATAATAGCTCAGGTATGATTTAAGAGTCTAATAATTGAGAGCCACAAAATCTATGCATTTCAATTAAAAATAAAAATATATACATACATCATTTGTCAAATGATTCCATATTTTGTGACAAATATGTATATGCAAGTCAAAAAAAAATAAAAATAAAAAGATTTCCAACCATAGGATCAATGACATTGTACTTAAGTGAGTAGATCTTAATATTATTTATTAGTTTAAATATTAACATTCATTATTTATTTGTTAAAATATTAATTTTCATGTTTTTACCATGGTTGATAGTAAATCAGATTAACAAGGAATTGTTTTTAGAGGACATTGTATCATTAGGTAATGAAAGTATAATAGTTGTATATGATTCTATGCATTGATTTTATAAGGATGATATTTAATGAAGCTCTAACACACTATTACCCTCAACCAAAGTTTCTATCCCATTGTTTTAGAACCCTAGCTAACAATATACTTCTTAGGAAAACACCTAGTTATTAAGACTAGTAATATTATTTCATGAAGATGGTATGTGATATTTAGTATATGATTCTTAATTGTTCCATAATGGTATGACCTATAATTCTAGTTTATGATGTTTATTTATTTTATGATGGTATTTCATGAGGATGACATGGAAACTCAGGTTGATATAACTTACTATCCATGTTGATACTTGGTACGGTTACTTCATTGCACATCATGGCATTGGTGGTAAATGACATTTAGCTTGTGATATGTCATTATTCATGTTGATATTCAATGTGGTGCTTTATTGCATAATATGTTGTTAATTCATGATGGCTTTTCATGACATATTAGTTCAATAAGATTCTTAATGATTTCATGATGGTATCATGGCTTGTTATTTTATGATAGTATATGGGATTCAATAAATGTTTAATTAAAACTTGGTTATGAAGCATATTTTACCATATGATGGCTTATGATGCATTCTATTGCAAATATTAACTATGATGAGGCAATTGTCATGAGCAAATATGATTCATAATTAATTTCATGATATATTATTATCCTAAGGGAATGGATACTAATTATTGTTCATTGTGGTGAGTGGAAGTTTGTTCATGGTAATCCACTCAAAGAGCCTAATGAGGATAATCATTCTAGGATTTTGTGGGGGCCATAACCACGAACAAGAATGGATACTACAAACACCCTACGGGTTGGGGAACAAACTCAACAATTAACTCTATGTCAGTGATTCTTAGCTCTTCTACCGGAATTTCACGGCTAGAGGTATCCTCGCCAGGAGGGAGGCATATGGAGAAGAACTTCCAATGCTTGGGGTATGTGCCTTAAGGGTGCATACGGAGGAAGTATAGGCCATCATTTCAATATGCCTGGGCTATAATGATCCTAATATCAAGATCAGGGTATTGGTAACCAAATGTCTATTATTATTGATGAGGACCAAATTTGGCTTAAATTCCGATGAGGCCTCACATTTATTGGAAGTTGGGAGGGTGTCTATGTTGTTGTAACTTCCCAAGAAAACTTTCGATGCCTAATATATGGTCCACAGACAAGATACGATAGAGATCCCGTGCCATGGTGAGTGGGACCATTCGGATTTGGCGTGGAGGGTTTAGAGGTGGCAGATGGTATGATTCTTAAGGATAGGGTGAGTAAGGAAGGAGGATGTTTCATGAATGTGTACTTTTATTTTTCTGTATTGATTTTTTTAATGCTCATGTGTAATGAGAATGATGCATAATTCTTTTATGGATTGGATATTAGACACCTAGGGAATTAATCTAGAGCATGTTGTAACTTAGGGCGTCATGGTTGTATTAGTGCAAGTAGGAGATTTCTATGTGATGGCCACACATTTAAATCTCTCATCTTTACAATAGTATTTGCTATCTATATTACCGATTATCTACATAGTTGATTGAGTAAGTCTTTGTATTTATTGCTATGGAGTTATAACTTCGGGATGAAGTTTCCTGAAGGGGGGGAGTATGTAACAACCTAACATTAAACATTAGTGGAGTGGTATATAGTAATAGTAAAAATGTCACAAATTATATAAGCAAGTTAAAAAGGAAAATGTGCATTGTAACTTAATTAAAATGCATGAGTAACAAGTGTGTCAAGCATGGAAAAAGTAAGAAATTGAATAAAATATTAAAATTAAATAATAAAAAGGGGGCAAGACGAAGAGCATGGGAGCTAGTCTTGCTAGTTGATTTTTGGGGTTTCTTGCTTGTTATGTTGTTTGTATATGGTGTGCACACATGTTAAGGGGGGGAATAAGTGTTAAGGGATTACCCAATTTGGCATAGTGTTAATTTTTTAGGACTTGGGGGCCTCATCATTTTGGCTGGGGGTTGGTTGGGTAAGAGTTGTCCCCCAAACTGTTGTTGTGGATAGAGGAGCTGGAATCTCAAGCAGGACAAGGAAAATGGTTGCATGCAAACTGGTAAGATGGTCATCAATAAGGTAAGTAAAGATTCTTCTCTTTGTGGCTGACAGCTCTTATTTTTTTCTAGTCATATGTTATTATTGATTGATGATATGCACATGATGAAATATGTTCTTTGCTAAATTGTTATCTTTTATCTGTGTTTGATTAGGGTTTAAATTTGTTACAGTCTACTGAGGTTGTTACATTGAAGGTATAAATATGTTATAGTGTACCGAGGTTGTTACACCAAGGCATCCACCATCAATAACAAACCTTAACTACCAATACAAAGACCTAGGAAGGCATACCACTAAGTGATATAGCCACAACAAATGCTCCACACAAGTTAGCATCAACACCAACAAGTCCACCCTTGATCTTTCACCAAGTTTTCCTCATACATGCTTTCCAAGCAAAGAAATCCAAGTCTCCTCTAAGGCATCTTTGCTACAAACCCTAGTTAATTTTCACAAAAGGAAGGACTTAAATCCTAGCACTTCAAATCTCCTCTAGGATTTGCCTCACAAACCCTAGTGCCTTCCTCTTTCCCATAAAGAAAACTACAAAGAATCAAGACAATTTCATCTTCAAGATAGAGTGATCTAATGAACTCTCACATGTTCTAGATACATGATACAACTAAAAACTCTCTCCTCCCTTTTTATAGAATAGGGGAGGGAGGCCAAAAATAGTAAAAAGGATTGAATCCACAAGAAACCTAATCTAACTCTCAGATAAGGTCTCCAAGTGAAGCACTCTCTCCAAGGCTCAAGTGGTGCACTCTCCAAGCATAAGATCGAAGTATCTAGTGCTATTCATCACAAGGCTCCTCACTCTTTGAGATATGCATCCAATGCTCCAACGCAACCTTAACATACGTGTCTCAAATATTTAGATGAAATATATTCATGTTTAGTAATTGTGAACATTTTTTTTTTTTTTTAACGAAGAGTTACGAACTATATATAATGTAAATTACAACATTTAATGAAATATGTCTTCAAGATATGCAAAAACATGTAAAATTATTTATGAACCTATGGTAACCAACCTTCAACCCCAATGAAATATCTATAATAACAGTCCTATTATGGGTCAAATTGTCTTCCTTCGTAATATTGAAAATTAGTGATCTCAACCACTAACGATAATTAATGGCTCCATAAATCAATCATAATAGTATAAATACATATTCTAGATATATATTTACATAGATTTATGAAAGATATTTACAATAATCTAGTATGATCTTTTATTATACATGAATGGTGATGTATGAAAACAATTGTAATTCAAAGAAGTATATCAACTTGGTCAAGGTTGTGTATACCACTTTGGTCCACCCTTAGGAAAAATTAAGCATATTTATAATTAGTCATTAAAAGTTGATAAAAATGTGTAAAAGTTAGAGGTTTAAAGGTTAATAAAGTTTATGTGTTAGCAGATCAATTTGGAAGTCACTGGAAGAGGGATATGATTTTCAAAGAATGTAGGGTTTCTACAGTTTCCCCTAGTTTTATAGAATTCTTGGCAATAGGGAATTCTTTTTAGGTGATCTTTCATGTCCAGTGTGTTAGTTTTTGTAACTCAAATAGGTACTTCTACATAAACTAGGTGTCAGACATGCAAAAGTCGTCTAGAAGACCTCTCTAGGAGCCTACCTGAGAAGGAAAGTGATGTTTATGTTCTAATGGCTAAAAGGTGACTTTAGTTGTGTCAACAAGAGATTAAGTCGTAGTCATAGATCTCAAGTGATCTAAAATCACTTAGCAGATATTGTGGGCCCGTGGTATTTGGTATCCCATCATATTTTTGTCATTGTAATGATATAAAAGGAATCCTAAGGAGAGGAGGACACACACATCAATCACACAAAATGAGTGAGTGAGATCTCATTTAGTGGGTGGAGAATGAATTCCATCCAAGTGTGTAGGTGTCGGGGCAGGGTTAGAGGAAAGGAGCAAGGGGCAGCCGAGGGTTAGCAACCAACAAGATCAAAGGGTTGATCTTAAGGTGTGAAGGCTAGCATTTTTTCATTGTATTCTTCAGTGTACCATTATCCCAGGACGCGAGCCTAGGATTTTTATAGTTAATAAAAATCATTGTCTGCTGGTTTTTCCCCAATTGGGTTTTTCCAGGGTAAATCTAAGTGTCAAATGTGTGTGATTTCCTGTTTTTTTCCGCTACATAAATTGTTAGATCTCAATGTGTTTACAGTTAATAATTTTAAGTAAATTATTTAGGATTGTAGATCGGATTTGGATCTAAGAATTAACATGGTGATGGAAGATGAGGTGACGGATCTAGACCTTTTAAATTATGGGGAGGACGATTTGGTGCCAGGAGCTATCTTCCCCATGGATGAGGAGTTAAATTTCAGGTGGGACAATTTGTTAGTTATTATGGAGGAGGATCAAGCCCAAATCCCCTCGGAAGAGTGTATTCATCCTAGGACAGATGGATGTCACTCTGGTGGCCAAGTGCAAGATCGATTTAATGCAACCCTAGATGGGTCAGGTCTCCAGGTAAGGGAAAAGGACAACTTTATTAACTCAGTTCTCGATTTTTTTTATTGTTAGTTTCTTGAATCTTATTGAAAATGTCTAGATGTTTCTTCAAGCCCTTGTTAGAATAAGGGAAGACAAGCAATCGTTTCTCAGAGAGGTTTTCAGGGATCATAAGATCTTCCCCATGGTTTAGCTGAACCAAAGAAAGATAACCCTTCATCCAAAAGGAGAAAAAGGAAGTGTGTTAAGAAAAAAGGGGTGCAAGTAAGTATGATTGTGGGAAAGGACACTGTGATGGAAAAAGTTCATAAGCTAATGGATATTTTGTTAAATTATAGGAAGGTTTATGGGGAAATTTTGCAAAGCAAGTTCTCTCTGGTTTTGATTGGAAGTAAATTGGAAACCAATGTTGGGTTACTCGCCAATTCTTTAGATTTTGGCTAGAGGATGATGTCATTTTTTTTCAGGAGATCCCAGGATGCAGAATTGATATTAGCCAATGAATGGTTCTAGGGGCCCTCAGGAGCCCTCTTTAAAAAATGGGATCCTTTTTTCCAATCCATTAGGGAACCTACGTTCCTATAGAAAATGTTGGCTTTAATCCCCGGTTTGTCATGGGTTCTCTAGAAGAAGGAGATTCTAGAAACTATAGGAAACTCCTTAGATTGATTTACTGAAGCTGAGGATGGTTGAGAAGCTAGGGATGATTGACATATGGTAAAAATTCTAGTTGAATTAGACTTAATGGATGGATTGGTAGAAGATCTGGAAATAGAATGGGGAATTGTACCTTTATTCAATGTTTGGATTACTGGAAGACTCCTTTCTGGTGTTTTTTATGTCGAGAGGTTAGTCACCTTAAATATTAGTGCAAGTTCGAAGGAATTTTTTTTACGTCTTCAAGGAATATCTAGATCAAAAAGAATAAGTTGGACCTTAGTTCGCAGCTTAAGGGAAATGAGGATTCAACAGGGGATAAAAGTGATGCTCCTTTGTTGGCGGAACATGAGTTTCAGGGGAAGACGTTTATATCATGGGAGAATATTGCTCCCTTTTTCAATGTGGATTCTTCACTAGTCCTAAACTTCTCAGGTTATCGATATCCTCTTCCAAAAGAAGTATGGATTTCTCCACATGTGTCACTAGAAGTTAAGCTTTTAGATTCTAGTAAGATCTTGTCTTTGCCTCTTTGTTTTCAATTAAACTCTTCCATTCAATAGCAAAGTTGAATCTGAACACAAAGAAGGATGGCCCATCGGTTTCCCCTAACAAGGATAATGAGGATAGGGTCATTGAGGATCCTTATGTGATAGAAAATGAAGGAATGCAACCACAAATTTTTAGTAAGAAAAAAAACACTCTTATTCGATAAGCTCGATTTATTCCCTCCAGTGTAAAAAGGATAAATTTGTGTGGTATGAAGGATCAATTGGAGACGGAAGTGTAAAAGGAGGATTAGTAATCAATGATGATATCCATAACTCAGTCGGAAGGAAATAAAATATCTCATTGGCTCAATATCAGGCTAGAATAAACATTTGAGAAGGTAGACAATCAATCATTGTCAGGGCCCTTAGAGCGGGGAAGCCCTGTTTAAATTTCCATAATGATTTTGATGTTTTTTAATGTCAGAGGGGTGTGGGGGGGAGCATAAGCGACATGCCCTCAAAAGAATTGTTTTTGTTAGAAAACATGATGTGATTATGGTTCAGGAAACTTTGTGTCCAGGAGGGGAAGTTGTGGAATTCCTTTCTTCTTTTCTAAAAAAATGGTCCTTTAGTTCTTTCGATGCTAATGGCCAATCAAGAGGTTTGGTAACGAGTTGAATTCTAGGATTTGTAGTTGTTTCTTCCATAATATTGAATTCCAGGATCTTGGTGGAACTTGAATCTAAGGAAATTAATAATGTTGGACAAAGTGTTGTGTATGATGTCAGTATGGAAACAAAGATGAATATCAATATGGTTGAGATGAGGTGGAAGATGATGATGTGGCAGGCTTGATATGGGAAGTGAAGAGTGGAGTTGATAAATGTCCGCAGAAAATGCCTGCAATAGGTATTGATAAATGCTTGCACTGTCCTACAATAGTGGCCACACTATGGATAGAATATGTCCACACACCTTGAAGAAAATGAACAAGTAAATGTCAAATCCAAGCATCAATAAAATGCATCCATGACACTAGAATATGCCTACACACCCCTTGAAGAAAATGGACAAGTAAATGCCAAAGCCAAGCATCAAGTAAATGCATGCATGGCACTAGAAGATGCCCGCATACCTTAAAGAAAATGCTTGTAGAAATTTTAAAAATGCGCGTAGGCCTTAAGGAGATGTCGGCGGGCCTCAAGAAAATGTCTGCAGGCCTTGCCAAGCTTATGGAAATGCCCGCACAAGCATGAAATATGCCCGATCAGTCTCACGAAATTCCCGCTAGACTATAATGTGCCCACAAAAATTAGCACGTGGAATGTTTTCCATTATGGAATGCTCACCACCATGGAATGCTCACACAACTAACCAACAAATGCACGCAAATGAAGTCAGCCATAAAAATCCTGCCTTGCGTTGATGAAGTGGCATGAATAATCAACCTAAAATTATGCTAGATGATGGAGAAAATTATTTCATGCTTTAATTCATGAAATCATTCACAAAATTACTAAGAATTCCTACCACAAGTTACAAGTCAACTCCTATAAATGAAAAATGATGTTCATTATTTTTAATAAATAGGTCGGGCTCATCTTGAAAGAATATGCTAGAAGTTTGGGTTGCAAGACTCATATATATAAGGCCCATGGGCTGCAGAATAGACGGTGAATGGGTGTATTGTTAAGGCACTCATTGTGTAAGGTCACCGGTTCGAAACTCCATGGGTACAATCCTTACAAAAAAAAGACTCATATATATAAGAGGTGAGTTTACCTTCCTAAGTGAAAAAGAAAAATGTGGAAGTAAGATGATCTAAAAAGGAAATCTGAGACAACGATTTTTTGGGGATCTAAGGCAGTAGTAAAGGATGATTTTGTAGTAGAGAATGAAGTCTTGTGGAGAAGTTTTGAAGGCACAAATATGAGTTCTATAACATGAATATTTAGGATTGGTTTAGGGACTGATATTGTAGAATTGAAGTGTTGTATTTGAAGATTGATTGCATAGTTTGAGAACTATTTAAAGAACAAAATTGTGCTTAACCTTGGACAGTTTTGAGTTTGGTTAAGGGCTATTAGAAAAGATATTTTGTTGACTATTTAGGGGCAAAGTTTGTTAGCGATAGAGACAGTAGAAAAAAGGAACATGGATATAAGGGCTAATTTTTTAAGACTTCCTTAAGGATGTCTTTTGATGTGTTTTGAGGGCTATGTTGGAAACTATCTTGCATCAAATTTGAAGACAATTGGACATAAATTGAAGAGAGTTGGAGGATAGATTTGAAGCAAGGATTGAAGAACAAACTTAAGAAATAATTTATAAGGAAATATTGAGTTGGTGCTCAAGGGGATTGTTGTCCTCATCCACTTAATAGGTTGGTGGCTACAAATTTGAGTTGGTGCTCAAGAGGATTGGTGTCATCGTCCCTTGAACAGGTTGGTGCCTCCTAAGTGCAAGTTGGTGCTTGTTGATTATGAGTTGGTTCTCATAAGAGAATTGGTGTCCTCACATGTTGGTTCCTGCAAATTGCAAGTTGGTGCTTGCACAAGGGATTGGTGTCCCTGTCAGATCGGTGTCTGCAAAATATGTGAATGGGTGCTCACGCCATCATTGGAGATCGGTGTCTCCCACAATTCATTGTAACATATTATTGAACTTAAAAGGAAATGACCTTTTCACTTTAGCCCCATCAATTTGTAAAATAATAGGAAAATGATCAGAAATATAATACTTAATATCCCACATACGGTACCTATACAAGGAAAGAGAAAATTCCTTGTTCATTAAGAACTGATCTAGCCGTTTACTAATTGCAGCATCCCACTTTCTACAATTACACCAAGTTGGACCTAATTTAACCAACGCAATGTCTATCAAATGATTATTTTCTAAAATATTCAGGAAGAATTCTTCCAAAGGATCAGACTGCGCACCATTTCCCCAAATTTCAACAGTGGAAAGTGTAAAGTTTAAATCCCCCGCGATAATCATATTTTGAATACTCAATAAGCCACACAAATCCAAAGATGACCAGAAAAATTCACGATTTTTGTATGGCTATTGGAATATTCGAACCAACTCATCTTAGTTTGCATGCATTCCATGCAGTTGTAGGTGAGTCTCCTAGCACCTAGTCCTTATTTTTGCCCCCCTAGAGCTTAAATTTGGTCATCGTTATCCCTCTTATCCACTCAGAGTGCCTTTTTTACATCACTGGAATTCAAATGAACCCTCATGCATATTTTTAGGATTCTACACAATCAGTTCCATGATTTGGGGCACCTTGTCCCCTTGATTGCTCAGTTAACTGACAATTACACCTAGTTGACTGTTGTTGAGTGTAGGAGCAGCCCTTTGACCATTGTCAGTCAGTTATGCACCCCCTTGGAGTCTCCTTCCCTATTTTGGTGCCCATATGACTTAGTCATGCTTTGTTCTACCTCAGTTAACTGATCACTAATCATTAGTGGCCACTAGACCTTATCGGGTGATGGTTCCAATGCAAACTAAGCTTGCCACTTAAGGTGAATTTGAATCCTATCAGAGGCTATTGAATTCATTATATTGTAACATATTTTGATTGCCAAGTTATTGTTGAAGAATGTATCAACAATTTTTTTTCATCTATGTTTCGGTTTTATGAGTGATTTGATCAATGTTTCTTCCTAAATTATTCTCAGTTTGAACATTGTGAAATTGTGAGGTTTGTTCAAGCTTAGTGATCTATCCTATGGAATTTCACATGGTATCAGAGCTTGTGAGAGCTTAGGATTGAGAAACAACTTTCAATAGTGCACCAGAAGCCTCTAGATTTCCACAGCAAATCCTGGTGCCATTACATTGAAGCCATTAGAGAAATCCTTTGGAGTCTATCCAGGTGTGAAGGATTCGGATAAAAGTGCCTATTATCCTAAAGCAGTGCTCGATAGATTCAGTAACAATCCTCCAGATATATTTTCCATTGTTTTTGTAGGTTATTCCATCATCAGAAGCGCATTCATTCAACATCAATGGATATATCTTCAATTGCAAATCTCACTCCCTTCAACTTCTTTGAATGGGAGGATCAAATGGAGATATTCATGCACAACAGAGGTCTCTACAGGGTGTTGAAGTTGAACCAAATGGTGCATCAGAGAAATCCAACTATCTAAACAAGCTTGATGAAGCATATGGTTTGTTGTGTCTCGACATTTCCAAGGACCTAATATTTCATCTATCTAGTCTGAAAACTCCCAAGGAGTTTTGGACAAATCTCGAATCCTTATTTGGGCAGCATGATGATTTGAGAGGGAATCAATTGGAGAATGAGTTGATATCACTGAGCCCCAGCAATTTTGAATCCATCACAGAATTATTCACTAAATTCAAGAACTTAGTCATGCAGCTGAAGATGTGTAATATTGAGAAGAAGGATGAGTAGCTTCTTCTTTCTATTCTATCAAAACTAGGACCAGACTATTCTGTGTTTGTATCCACCTTCCAAACAACAAAATTATCCATCCCAAATTGGAATATGCCCACTCTAGATGCATTCATACTGTCTATCACAAAAGAGCAAGACAAATTGGTGCATATGGAGGATATAAAACCATCAAGGGATCAAGATCTTGCTGCTAGAGAAGGAAAGAATGGGAATGGTCATGGAAAGAAGAAATGAAAAGAGAAGAAATAGTATGAGCAGAAGCAGAAGGAGTCTCCCAAACAGTTAGAGGGAACTTCGAATTCTAAAAGAGGAAAGCAAAATCAAAAGGAGAATACCAAATGTCCCTACTGCAACAGAGGTTTTCATCCTGAAATTTCTTGCATGTAGAAGACAATTGATCTCATGGCTCAACTTTTGGAGAAAAAAAACCTTCCAATACTTGCAGGTGCTAGGAAGAAAGAAGTTGATTTAAAATCAAAAGATAATGAGAGGTTTCATGCACTCATGGCTGGCACTTCGAATGCATCTTCCTTCATCATAGATTCTGGAGCCTTCAGACACTTGTCTGCATCCAGACATCTCTTCTCAGAGTTTGAACCTACTGTTGGACCTTCCATCCTAATGGGAGATGATTCAAAAGTTCCTTCAAAAGGAATTGGAAAGATCAATCTTGATCATGGATACTTCAATGATGTGCTTTATGTTCCTACCTTGGCATCCAACATCCTTTTAGTCTATCGAGTGACACATATAGGAGTTCCAAAGAAAGTAATTTTTACTCCTAATGTAGTTGAGATTCAAGAGATCTCTTCTGGAAAAATCATTGCACGAGGCATTGCAAATCACCATTCCAAACTCTACGAGTTCTCTCATTTCTTCCCTTACCCATCACAAAGTGCACTTCTTATTCATGCAAATGAAGTGAGAAGACTTTGGCATGAGAGGTTTGGGCACCTCAACTAAAAATATTTTCAAGAACTGCACAATCATAAAATGGATGAAGGTCTCCCAAACATCAGATTTGATAAAGGAACCTATCAAGGTTACTTGATTGGCAAGCATCCAAAGCATAAGTTTGAAAAAGGAAAGGAAAAGAGAGCCTCATCTCCTCTCAAGTTGATTCACAATGACATATCAGGACCTCTCCCTCACCTATATTTGAATAATGCTAGATACATCTTAACATTCATAGATGACTATTCAAGATTCAGTTGGGTATATTTTCTTAAGTTGAAATCAAAAGGTCCTTTGTACTGACAATGGAGGAGAGTATGTGAAGAATGAGTTTCAATTATTTTGTGCAGATGAAGGTATTGAAATGCAGCACACTGTTCCATTCACATCACAATAGAATGGTGTGGCTGAGAGAAAGAAAAGAACTCTAAAAGAGATGGCTACATGCATGCTTGAGTCTAAATCATTGGCTCCTAGACTTTGGGCAGAAGATTTTAACTGTGTTGCATACCTCCAGAACAAAGTTACTCACAAAGGCCTAAAAGGAGAAACTCCTTTCGAATCTTGGATGGGATACAAGCCAGATGTGTCTCATCTCAGAGTCTTTTCTTCCAAAGCTTGGTCAAGGATTCCTTTAGAGAAGAGGAGATTCTTGGAGCCTCAAAGCAGAGAGTGCATATTGGTTGGTTATGAAAAGAATGCAAAGGCCTATAAACTACTAGATATGTCTGCCATGCACACCTTCCTTGAAAGAAGTGTCCAGTTTGAAGAATGGCCATTGCATGATGCCCACCATGTTGAAGCAGAAACCTTACCAACTCCTCCTCCACAAGATGTTGAATAATATAGTGAATCGTCCTCTCATGAAAGTTTAGAATCTGATTCAAAAAGTGAAGATGAGAATATGCTAGATCCCGATCCACAAGAACCTGAAGATCTAGTACCACAAGAACCACCACCACTTCCAAGGTGGGCTATAAAGACCATAGAATCTGCTGGTAACCTTGTTGGAGATCCACAAGATCCAAGAAGAACCAGATCTTAGTATCAAAGTGCAAGTTTTGCACTCTCTCATACAGATCCCTTTATTATAGATAGATGATTTTTTATGGTTGGATCAGATCCAAAAACTTTCTTTGAGGCCTCCTGATATCCAATATGGATAACAGTTATGGATGAAGAGTACCAATCTCTTCAGAAAAATGAGACTTGGGAGCTTGTTTCTCTCCCTCCTGGAAGGAAACTTGTTCAGTGTAAGTGGGTATATAGAACAGAGATGGTCTCAAATGGAGTAACATACAAGTACAAGGCTCGCTTGGTTGCTAAATGTTTCTCGATCTATCAAAAAATCCTGCATAATGCCTTCTCTATGTCAGATTTGGGACTGCTAAAGAAGTTTCTTGTCCTTGAAGTCTCGTAGAGTGATTCAGGAATCAATATTGCACAGTCCAAGTATGCATCAGATCTTCTTGACAAGTTTCATATGACAGAATGAAAACCAGTAGCATTTCCTTTTCTTTTAGGTATCAGTCTTGAGGATGGCTCTTCTTCACCTTTGGTGGATAGTACCTTGTATCGGCAAATGATCGGGAGTCTTTTGTTTCTTACACATACTCGCCCTGATATATCCTATGTAGTGGGTGTTGTCTCCAAATACATGCAAGAACCCCATGAGCTTCACTATAAGGCATCCAAAAGGATATTGCACTATGTGCAAGGGATGAAGACCTGTGGTATTCACTATGCAGTTGGGTCTCCATTGAACCTAGTCATGTACACAGATTCATATTGGGCTGGAGACAACTCAGATCGGAAGTCTACATTAGGTTTTGTCTTCATGGTTGGATCCGGTCCTATCTGTTGGTCGAGCAAAAATAAGACTGGTCTTTCTATTTCACCAGCTGAGGCCGAGTACAAAGGTGCAGTTAATGCAGCCACATAGTGCATTTGGTTGAAGGGCATCTTGTTAGAGTTTTGTATTCGCTACAGTACTCCACCAGTCATCTATTGTGACAATCAGAGTGCTATTAGGATTTCCACAGATCCGGTTCAGAGACATAGAACCAAACATATTGAGATACACATGCACTATATCTTAGGATTGGTGCATGGTCGTACCATCGCACTGCTCTACTGCCCCTCAAAAGAGCAGATTGCATATATTTTCACCAAGTCTTTTTCGGTGAAAAAATTCACTCATTGTTGATCCCTTCTTGGGGTGAGTGCTACCTTAATTGATTATATTTTTCACAATCTAAGTTGAAGGGAGGGGGTTTCCTACTAGGTTTTCCCTCTTTCCTCATTTATTTTAGATTGTTGTACGGGGTGACCATTGGTCTCAGTAACTAGGGCCCTATTTTTTTTAGCTCTTTACTTATATTTTTCCTCATAACCGAGCTTAAGGGGGTATTGGAATATTCTAACCATCTCATCGTAGTTTGCATGCATGCATGCATTCCATGCAGTTGTAGGTGAGTCTCCTAGCACCTAGGCCTTATTTTTGCCCCCCTAGAGATTAAATTCGGTCATCATTATCCCTCTTATCCACTTAGAGCGCCTTGTTTACATCACTGGAGTTCAAATGAACCCTCATGCATATTTTTAGGAGTCTACACAGTCATTTCCATGATTTGGGGCACCTTGTCCCCTTGATTGCTCAGTTAACTAACTGTTACACCTAATTGATTGATGTTGAGTGTAGCAGCTCCCCTTTTGACCACTGTTGGTCAGTTATGCACCCACTTGGAGTCTCCTTCCCTATTTTGGTACCCAGATGACTCAGTCATGCCTAGTTCTACCTCAGTTAACTAATCATTGATCAATTGTGGTCACTAGACCTTATCGTGTGATGGTTCCAATGCAAACTAAGCTTTCCACTTGAGGTGAATTTGAATCCTATCAGAGGCTATCGAATTCATTCTATTGTAACATCTTTTGATTGCCAGCTTATTGTTGAAGAATGTATAACAACTTTTTTTCATCTATGTTTCATTTTTATGAGTGATTCGATCAGTGTTTCTTCCTAAATTCTTCTTAGTTAAAACATTGTGAAATTGTGAGGTTTGTTCAAGCTTAGTGATCTATCCTGTGGAATTTCACAATGGCCGATAGCAATTGAGAAAAGAGAAACTGAGATTATTTTCCAAAAACTGGCCTTCCATCAAAATCCCCCTCGAGCCTTGAACGGAACAATGGAAGCTACTTTAGGATTCCATCCTAATAGTGTAACGCCTCGATTTTGACCTCGTTGCATTTAATATATAAATGATGTAATATCGTTATAAAAATCATGGTGAGGAGATCAAGGCCAAGGCCCCGCCATCAATTTGTTGGATTTTGTGCAACTTCGGAAGATATTATTTATTGTATTTTATTATACTTGATTGTACATCCTAAGGGAGATGAACTTGATGTATTTAATTATTTAAAACCCTTGAAAGAATCAATGTAATCCTTGGGATGAAAAGCAAGCAAAAGAAAAATTAAAATTAAAATTATTATTGCTCCCCAAGTGAAGTCGACCCAGTTAGGTATTTTTCATGTTTGCACTTGTATAAATAAGAGGTAAAGTGCACCTCATTATTCACTCACTCAACAAAGTGAAGTTTGCATCACCCAAAGGAGGAAGTCCTCACCTGCTAGAGAAGAAGGCTATTTTGGGGTTTCTACTTTTGGAAGACATTTTCCATTTTTCTCTTTTATGATTGTACTATGATCTCGGGATTATCATCTCTATACGAAGGTTGTTGGGTTTTCTCCCATTTGGGTTTCCCAGGTTAAACTTTGTGTTATTGTTTTGTGCTTTGTGTTTCTTCAAGTGATTATGTTTATGCAATTGAAATATTATGCTATGAATGTAATGAAATTAAACATGGTATCAGAGCAGTTCTAGAAGAAGTCATTTCTGGAACATTATCGGAACTAGGGTTTCATCTTCTGAAGTCTTCACCCAACATTTTGGAGAAATAAAGCCTTGGGAATCTTGTTTTTAGCAAGGCGCATCTTTTGGTGGAGACGGAATTCAATTCCGAGGATTTTCAGTTTTTTACCTAACTCTACTACTGGAGCAGAAATTAGGGTTTCAGTTTTGACCTACTTCTCTCCACAGATTTGGATCAGCCCTACCTCAAATCAACTCTCCTTGGTAAGGCACATCTACTCGTGGAATTAGTTTTTCAAAATTCCAACTTTCATTTTTGACCTAGCTCTTGCTAGGGTTTCTAAACCAGATCTGCAATCAAGATGATTGGTATGAAGGTTGAATATCGTCTGGAAAGAGCTTCCAAATTTATATCTTGGAAGTATAGGGTTCTTATACTACTAGAATAAAATGACCTATTACAAATTGTAAATGAGAATGTCCCTGAACCAGAAGCCGAAGAAGAAAAACCCCGATGGAGGAAGAATGATGCGAGAGCAATAAGGATTCTAGTGGACTCAGTAAGAGATCATTTGGTTCCACAAATTTCAGGAAAGAAGATTGCTAGGAAAATGTTCAATACCATAAAGAAGTTGTTTGAACACACTAGCCTCAATGTATCCATGACATTGAGAAACCAGCTCTCAAATATGAAGATATCCAAGTCAGAATCCATTGCCTCATATTTCATGAGGATCACAGAACTAAGGGACAAGCTTAGTACCAGTGGAGATCCCATTGATGAAAAGGAGCTTGTCATCACTACTCTGAATGGTCTTCCACCATCTTGGGAGTCCTTTATTCAAAGCATAAGTGGTAGATATAAACTACCCAAGTTTGATAAGCTATGGGAAGATTGTACTCAGGAGGAGACAAGGATTGCACCACGACAAAGACTCCATGGCACTCAACCAGAGGAGAATCAAGCATTCATATCCCATGCCAAGAAAGGAAAAGGAAAGCGAAGAAAGTTTTATAAACACAAGCACCAAGATAGGAGATCTAGTCCTTCCCCAGATCGGAAGAAGGAGAAGAAGGACTTATCTCAAGTTCAATGCTATAGGTGCAGGAAATATGGACACTACGCTAGTAGTTGTCGAAGTTCAAGTAAAAGGAAGCATGAAGCCTCAACTGTTGATGTAGAAGAAGACCATCATCACAAGAATCCAAGGGATGATGATCGTTCAGAGTTCCTATTCTAGGAGATATGAAGATCTAGATTGCAAGAACAAAAGTCTCTCATGGTTCCCACAAGAAGGCAGTGGGATCCCACACACAAAAACAATAAGAGATAAGTATTTTGTTTTATTGCTTACATAGATTTGTTTTGTCTTATATGTCTTCACAACTATTATATGCAGATCTAATGTGTTGAGCAATTGATATAGTTTACATTGTTATGTTCATTATGAATATGATCTACACAACACTTCATGAACACATGATGGACCTAGTCTAAATGATATCTCCTTCCTGCATGCTTAGAGTAGTGCACACTCTTGATGGCATGTTCTAGTGATTGGAATACGTGTTTATGATTGTTGTGCTAAAGTATTAGCTAAGATGCATGTGTAAACTATTGTCATTACATTTGATTATGCAATGTCACCGATCATTAGTCGGGATTTGACTTGTAGGGAAACGACCATGTGATATGGCCTACAAGAGAAGGATGATGGAACTTGTTCCGATGAACAAGTGGTGGACACATGAATCCCGTTTATTTTTAGGAAGAAGCTTCCAGGAGTATGACTCTCAGCCTAGAAGGATGACCTCGGAGGAATCTTTCACAATAGTAAAACCAGAAGTGGGCCACCTTCAGATATTTGGTTGTCCATTCTACATACATGTGCCCAAGAAGAAAAAGGACAAAGTTAGAACCTTCAGGGAAGAAGGGAAATTTTGTGGGATACAATGAATCTTCAAAGGCTTATAGAATCTACATCCTAGGATCCAAACAGATTGAAGTCAGTAGGGATGTGATCTTTGAAGAAGAGATGGTTTTCAGGAAAGGCAGAGGATCATATATGGATATCGATGATGAAGAAATGCTAGAACCAAAGGAGATGAGATCATATCCCCCCCAATTCAGAGGGAGATAGCATAAAAGGATGAACCTATCGATCCCATAGATCCATTTGATATCCCCAAAGATGTTGCAGGTCGAAAAAAGACCTAGATGGGAACAACAGACACTGCAGGATGCAGAGGGGCCTGAATCCCTAGATGGCGCTTTCAGAGAAAGAAAAATACCTCAGAGGTTCTCTAGTTATGTGGCACTGATGAGAAACATTATTGATTCAGAACCCACCACTTATGAAGAAGCATCCAAACATCAAGTTTGGAAGGATTCCATGATGGAAGAATATCAATACATCATGAAGAATGATGTGTGGGAGGTTGTGCCAAGACCTGAGGAGAAGTCAGTAGTGACTTCTAAATGGCTATACAAGATCAAGCATGGAGCAGATGGCAGTGTTGAGAAATACAAGGCCATATTTGTAGCCATAGGATTCTCTCAGAAAGAGGCAGTCGATTATGATGAGACATTTGCTCCTATGGCCTGATATACTTCCATGAGATCCATTATTGCTATTGCTTCAGGCTATGGGATGGAATTTGCATCAAATGGATGTGAAGACAACCTTTCTCAATGGTGTTATTGAGGAAGAAGTTTACATCTAACAGCTAGATGGGTTTATTGTCCAAGGAAAGGAGTCTCATGTATGCATATTGAAAAAGGCATTGTATGGACTCAAGTAAGCACCCCGTGCTCGGTATGGACGGATAGACGGATTCCTGGTGAGCTTGGGATCTTCCAAGAGTGATGCAGATACCAACCTTTACTACAAGGTTGTAGATGATGAACCACTGATCTTGGTTCTATATGTTGATGACTTGGTTCTCACAAGAAATGAGAAACTTATTGTATGGTGTAAGTAAGAAGAACCTCGCCTTTGAGTTTGAAATGAAAGATCTTGGATTGATGCACTAATTCTTGGGATTAGAAGTATGGCAGAGGAAGAAAGAGATTTTCCTAGGACAAGGAAAATACACCATTGATATATTGAAGAGATTCGAAATGTTGGACTGCAATTCCATGGCTACTTCGATGGATGCAAATTGGAATAAGTTGAGAGATTCTACTTCAGATTCTGATTTGATTGATCCCACCATGTATCGCCAGTTGATTGGGTCATTGATGTATCTGACCAACACCAGACTAGATATATGTTTTGTTGTGAATTCCCTTAGTCAGTTCATGTGAGAAACGATGCAAATTCACTGGATTATTGCAAAACATGTGCTCAGATACTTACGTGGACCTGTGGGATATGGATTGAAGTATGATTCAGATTGTGACCTGATATTGTAGGGGTTTATAGACTCAGATTGGGATGGATGTGTTGCAGATCGGAAGGGTACTTCTAGATGTTTCTTCAGTTTGGGTTATGTTGTTATTTCCTGGTGCAACAGGAAGCAGAACTCGGTAGCACTCAGTACTGCAGAGGCCGAGTACATGGTTGCCAGCACAGCAGCCCGAGAAGCAGTTTGGCTTCGTAAACTCCTGGCAGGATTATTCATCCAGATTCCAGATCTGACCGTGATTCACTATGATAACCAGAGTTGTGTGAAGATGTCAGTGAATCCTGTATTTCACGACAGGTCGCAGCATATCGAGATTCGATATCACTTCATTCGTGATATGGTGCAGAAAGGTGTGGTTGAGTTACAGTACATGCCAACAGACAACCAGACTGCAGATGTTCTCACCAAGGCTCTTCCCAAGGTGAAGTTTGAATACTTTCATGGAAGACTTGGAGTCGAAGAGAACGGGTCCCTCCTTGAGAGGGAAAGATGATATTGAGATGTTTTCCCTGCTTTTCCCAGGTGCCTCTGCAATCCAGTACTCAGCAAGATATGGGAGAAATACCATAGGAAGATGAGTCGGACAGTCAGCAGTTGGTCGGGTTCACCCAGGTACCTTCTGTAGTCCATTTACTCATCCAGATATGGGATAAATCCCATAGGCATATGAGTAGGACAATCAGTAGTTGGCCGGGTTCACACAAGTGACTCTGGAGTCCAGTTACTTAGTTGGGTATGGGATAAATCCCATCGACAGATGAGTAGGACAGTCAGCAGTTGGCCATGTGATTGCACAGGTGCCTCTACAATCCAGGTACTCAGCTAGGTATGCGTGAAATCCCATTGGAAGATGAGTCAGACAGTCAGTAGTTGGCCATGCTCATTTGCTCGTCTCGGATCTCATCCAGGTATGTGAGAAATCCCATCGGCAGATGAGACAGACAGGTAGAAAATGGTATAGCAGAGATGGTATAGCTGATATCTCGGATATCCAGGATTGAGTGATTCTCCTGGATCTAGGATTGAGTGATTCTCATGGTCTCACCGAAGGAATGGTGAAGTTAATGCATGATGACACTTCTTGAAGGAATGAGACTGTGTGGAAAACATTCAGTATGTATAGAGATGATGGAGACAGTATAGATGTACAGATGAAACCCAGATGATCATGATGTTGATGAAGATCGAAGAATACCTTCCTCGTTGAGAGGGAGTGTTGGATTTTGTGCAACTTTGGAAGATATGATTTATTGTGTTTTATTATACTTGATTGTACCTCTTAAGGGAGATGAACTTGATGTATTTAATTATGTAAAACCCTTGAAAGAATCAATGTAATCCTTGGGATGAAAAGAAAGCAAACGAAAAATTAAAATGAAAATTATTATTGCTCCCCAAGTGAAGTCGGCCCAATTAGGGATTTTCCATGTTTGTACTTGTATAAATAAGAGGTAAAGTGCACCTCATTATTCACTCACTCAACCAAGTGAAGTTCGCATCACCCAGAGGAGGAAGTTCGCACCTGCTGGAGAAGAAGATTATTTTGGGGTTTCTACTTTTGGAAGACATTTTCCATTTTTCTCTTTTATGATTGTACTCTGATCTCAGGATTATCATCTCTATACGAAGGTTGTTGGATTTTCTCCCATTTAGGTTTCCCAAGTTAAACTCTGTGTTATTGTTTTGTGTTTTGTCTTTCTTCTAGTGATCTTGGTTATGCAATTGAAATATTATGCTATGAATGTGTGAAATTAAACACGATTTAGCGTTTTATGTATCGGAAATTAAAAATTGATGCATATGGTTCTCATGCTATCCACACACAATGGAAATTACAAATATCATGTAAATATATATTTTAATAAAATACCCTCAACTAGCTATGCAATGAAACAAGAGTATGGGGCATGATTTTTACAAGAAATAGGGAGGAAAAATATTCAAACCCTTGAGCCAATAGTGTCAAGACAAGTGTCATTGAGAGAACCCATAAACCCTCAACTACCCATATTGAATTTTGCACCCAATCATTTATTTCTTCCAAGAGTTGGTTGAGGTACTAGTTAATGCTATGGGGAATGGAGAGGTATGGCAGCCCAATTTCGTGTATGGGCAAGCCATCAATTTTGAAAATCGTCTTTTGGCTTCTTGGGCAAGAAAACACCCACGAAATTGCTCCCCAAGCCATTATTCATGCATGGTTTTTTCCCTCTCACGCAGTCTGAGCTTGTTGGGCATTTTCCTCCACGTTTTTGTTGAGCATTCCCTCATTTTCCATAGCTGGGAAGTCATTTTTGTGTTGCAGAATGACTAGGAGGAAGGGAGTCACTATTTTGGGGTCAATAGAGGTCGTTTTTGCCCTTTGAATTCCCATATACCTGTGGGAAACTCGAATTTGTTCCACAAGGGTCGATTTCCCCTCTCAAAGGTCGTTTTTGGTGTGCCACAAATTGGAAGAACCCATGGGAACCATGTTTTGTAAATTCCATAGTTAAAAACGTTTTTCTTCATGTCTAACAATTGTGTTTTGGCTTGAACTTGTGAGTAAGAAACTAGGAGTGGAAGAGGATTAGAATTGGATTGATAAACCTAGTGAAGAGAGTAACCTCACAGAAAGATCAAAGGGCTTTGGCAACTTTTCTATGCACACCCTGAAGAGCACTAGAAGGGAAGGTATGTCCTGAGGGACTGTGTAGCAGTGAAGAGAATACTTCCTTGTGTTGGGTGTGTAGGTATTGTGGGTGCCAAGTTAGCTAGATCTTGTAGGGGTACCAATAGCTCTGTGGTTGATCTCACTAGCTTAGAAATTCTTCCTTTCTACTACCTTAGAAGTGTGATAAACCCAACTGTGAATTGGATTGGTTGAATTGTGATTTATTACTTGGCTATGTGTTAGTGGTTGTTCCCTTTTTCCTTGTGGAGATCATGCCCAGCTCAGGGGTGGCAACTGTGTTGAGAGATTGATGAGCACAGTTGACCTATGGCTGGGTGGAACGTTGCAGTTGCATAGATAGTTGCTCGGGATTACTTCCTTTCAAGATAAGTATTCTCTCTTATGATTATGCTGATGAATGCATGCTAGATGTGTGTGTAGTAGAATTTATTCCGCTATGTCAAATTTGATTATGCATCTGTACACATGTGCATTTTGTTTGTATGAATTTGTACATTTTATGATGGGGCTAGGAAGTAGAAATGGCCCATATTTTTAGTCATGTTCCCTTCCTTGAGTCGGATCCATGGGAGCGAATGTGACAGATAGAATGCCCCCCCGGAAAGACCACAAGAATCCATAAAAGTGAATTCCCACCCAGGAATCAGTTTAGAAATGGTATCAATTGCTTGAACCGCAAAACACGTGGTTTCTTGTAGAAGTAATATGTCAAGACTAGTAGTTTTGAATAGTGTTTCCAAATCCCTAGTCTTATTAGTTCCCCCAACCCCTCGGACGTTAAGAGAAAGGAAAGAAATTATTCACCCATTTGATCAGGAAAAAAAGCTCTATGTGCCCTAGGAGAAGAGATCAATGCATCTGAAAAATTATTTTTTGAGGCTTCCTGTAATATGATAGAAAGAGGAATGAACACATTCCCAACCCCATTGGAAGCCTAATCAGGAGAGTTGTTTTTGGCTTACCATTTATTCTTTTTCGGATGGTGACATTCTGATGCCGAATAGACGATAGTGGGATAATATCAGAAGATTATGAAGGCCTCAAGGAATAGATTTGTAAAGGGGATTTGTCAAAATTGGAATTTTCTAAGGAGCTGCAACCATGCAACCCTAGATCCATGTGCACTTGAGGATTCGAAGAGATTAGGGGTAAATCCGAAGAAGAAGGGGTTTGAAAAGGCCCAGAATTTTCCACGGGCCCAGCAGGCTCTTCCTCAATCAGGTTTATGATAGAGGGGTCCAAATCAAGATTTGAATTCAAACCCTTAGTCTTGTTTATGATCATAGAATTAGTAATATTAACACCGGATCCAGATATTCTTCTCTTGTCTAGGGATTTTTCTGCACTTAAATAAAATTGTAGCTCTTCCCTAGTTACATCTTCATAGTGAGTCGGGGAAGAAGATGAAACCATACATTTTTCCGCTTCAATAAAGGGCGTCGAATCCTGGGCCTTCGAAAGTTTTTTGTCCAAATATAAACCCCTCCTCGAGTCAGCTGGAAGAGAAACCTCCTCAATCCCTTCCGATGAAACACTATTATTTTTTCCAAACAATAGCAATGGGCATTTTGCTTTAATATGCCTCGTTTTTCTGCGGAAGTGACACTGGAAAGGGACGTGGAGGTAATCAAGTCTTTGACAGATAATACGACCCCCCCACACAATATCTACCACATCTAGCAATCCTTTAGAGATGTCAAAATCCACCATCACTACATCAATTTTATTCTCAACACCATATAACGTTTTCTTCTCCAATTTTATAAATCTTCCTAGGGTATTAGCAAGACCCACGAAAATGTTTTCATCCCAAAGCTCAATCGGGAAGCCTGGCATGAGCATCCACAGGTGTCTAGTCATCATTTTCTCCTTCACCAGATCGAAATGAGTATGCCAGGGCTTCAGGACTAGTGACCCTTCCTTGATCAACCAAACCCCATTCAACACCTTTAGGATGTCTTCTGGTTTGGAAAAAACTGAGCACACCCATCCATTCAATAGCATTGTAGTCCTATGAACATAATCAAAGATGGGAATCCAATATTTGTTCACCCACTCCACTAATTCAATTCTGGAGACCTTTGCATATTCAATATTCCCAACCACATCCTTGGAAGAAAAAACCCCTACTATGTCCATGTTAATATCTCTTCCCAACACATATTGCTTCCTCTCAACTATCACTCGATACGATTTTGTGTGTCTCCTCGCTCGGGATTTCTCACTAATGAGGTGCACCACCTTTCGTTCTTCTTCCAAAAAAAAACCTTCCTCCCGACACTCATTGGGACAAGGAGTACTACAACCAACCGGTACATGCTGTCCCACGCTTCCAGGTGTAGGTGGATCGTCACTGGCAATTTTTCCATGAATCATATTACCACTTTTAATAAAAAAATCCCTAAATTAGTAAAATGCCCAGTCGTAACCCTAAAAGAAATCTGAAAATAGAACATAAAGGGAACTATAGGAACCAGTCATCTGGATATCTAAAAGAGAATAAAAAGGAAAATCAAGAATGAGAATCCGCAGGAGAAGAGATATTTTCTGAAAAAACAACCAGTCGTAGAAAAACCAAATAGTTTTCCTAACCTAGGGTTTGTAGAATTTACAACAAAAAACAAAATTTCCACTTTTTTCTCTTGGTTGGTACTGGGCCAACTAAAAAGTTAGCTTGACTCTGAGTTGTTGTAAATTCATCCAAACCAAGATTTCGTTTCTAGGAAATCAACTCTCCACCATATTGGAAAACCATTCTGCAGTAAACCCTAAAAGCCACCATCTCCTCCATCAAACAGTTAACCTCTCAATTTTTTCTCATCAAAATCTAGTGTATATATGACTATATGATATAGTCTTCTATTTATTTTGGCATTAATATTAGTTGGGTGGGTCCTTACTTGTGGTGGCATAGATTCAATATATATACGGCACATAGGACTAATTACTCTTTTTCCTTATTTTCCCTCTCATGTTTTCCCTATTTTACTCTTTTTCTGTTTATTTTCCTTCTTTTTGTTATGTTTTCCCTATTTTACACTTTTCTTTATTTATTTTCCCTCCTTTTGTTATTTGTATTATTGTTTTTTTTTAATTTATTAATATTAATATATTACATATAATAACTATATTATAAAATATAAATAGTATATTAATATAATAACTATATTAATTGTATATTATATTAACATGTATAATAAATATTTAATATATTAATATATAAACTATTTATAATAAGTAAACTATATTATATAAATATTATATATAGTATATTTTCCAGTGGCATATTGAGTCCGTATAGGATGCTTTCGGCAATTACAAAGAGTAGATGTTTTGAATTCATTCAAAAACTTATCTGCGGGAAGAAGAGCTATAGACTGATCATCATAGGAGAGCTAAACATATCATTATGTCGTTAATATGAGTTCACTTTAAAGTTGGGATATGAATTATGCAGTAAAAAAACCTGTAAAAAAAGTGTTGTAGACAAGACTGGCTCTGAAAAACACTGTTGATATACTTTGTTGGGATGTCAAAATAGCTATCAAAAAGTATTTTTAAGTTGAATTCTGAGAGTGTCCTTCAATGAACGGCCTGTGATAGTATCCGAATAATAAATTAACTATAATATATATAATAAATATATATTATTAAATCAAGGCTTCAAGTTCTCACTAGTCTTGTTTATAGTACTACATCGAGAGTACTTTCACGTTGCAGATGGATTCAAAGACCTCCTCAAAAAGGGTCTCTAATCCATCTGCAGCGTTAAAATTTACAATTCAAATACCCCTTTTACAATTTCATAAGTTTTAACATTGCATATTGATTGAAAGCCCCCCTTAAAAGGGGTCCCTAAATCCATTAAGGGGTAAATTATATTATAAAAGATGCGAATTTTATATAAATATTATAAACGGGGGATTTCTATTGGGTTTTTTTCCTCCATGGGAACACCAAGATGGTATTTCTAACATTCTATACATAAGCGTGATGATTTGGTGTCCATAGACAAGATCAAGAAATTAACCGTGAGGTACAAAATAGGTGGATTTCAACCAATGAGATGCAAAATACTCTAATTACTTGTCGAAACTTCAACCGAGTGCCGAAAGGGTCAAATGATGACGATTTTGACCAAATAAAATATGAGCACAATCAATGCAATAAATTGAACACGTTAGTATAAAATTCAAGACATGATGATACTTTGAACGAGAAACAACCAATCTCCAAGACTATCTAGTCTTATTTTTTATCCCCTGACTAATTTAGTCATATTTTTTATACCATGACTAAATTAGTCATATTTTTTATCCCATGACTAAATTAGTCATTTATTTTAGTCATTTTTAATTGTAATCACTTAAAATTTCTCAAATTTGGTCATATTTCACTTTAAAAAATTGTGGTGACCAACGTTTTTGGTAGTTTAGTCATTTATTACGTATGGTGACCAACTTTTTTAGTCTCCTAGTCATTTATCACTAGTGTGTATTCTCTATAGTTCCACAATTTTGACCTAATTTTAATGTGCTAAGATATAGTTATGATAACCTTCCCAAAACTTGTTATTTTTGTCCCTTTCAGGAGAGCGAACTTGTACGAACTGACACATGTCTAATTTTCCTTTTCTGCTTCTAAATCTCTTACCACAAACACTATGTATGGCTTATTTCTGATGTAATAACTGGAACTCAATTTGGGTCTCCCAAGATTTAGATATAACAATTTGATCCATAACACATGTTTGACACTAGTTTTGGGACTAGTCAAAAACCATAACTCCACAGATTATAAATCTGAACTTATAATGAACTAGGACCTGAAATTTTTACCATTGATACTTCTCTATGTCCTATGAGGATCCTCAAAATTTCTCTATCTAGAACATCTCCAAAAAACGTTATAGTGAAAATGGATCTGATACCAAATGTTATGCACCAAATTCCCAAAAGAGTATAAAATAAGAAAGAGAGAGTAATCCAATGCCTTAAGAATGAAATAAAGAGATGAATAAGAAGCCTCTTCAAGGGGGAAACCTCCTTTACAATGTATCAAATGCAAAATAAAATATGAGATGATATTAAAACTAGGTCTCCTTGGCATGTGTGTGTGTGTGACAAAGGGTACAATTACAATTCTATCCGACCATACAATTACAATTAAGGTCATAGCTGGCCAATAAAGAAAATTAATATAATAATAGAAATGTAATGTCACAATATATGGGACTTAACAAATAGACTCCAGCTTAGGGGTGGAAGGACCGGGTGGGATCATATTTGATCCTGGGAGAAATACCAAGGAAAAATTCGCTTGGGGACTGCGAACTACCTCAAACGATGCAGCTGAAAACTTGCTCTATACCAAGGAGTAAAAATACTAGAAAAATAAGGAGTCAAGGAACCAATAATTCTTGGAGAGTCAATCATCACAATTGGTGCTTTCATCCAAAATAAGGAACCCACCAATCTAAGTATCTCCCAGATATTTGAAAGAACATATCGCAAGTTAAAAACTTTGGAACATGTGCAATTATTCTAATTACTAAGGGATAACAACAAAGAGGCTGATAAAATGGCCAAATTGGCATCAGAACTAGATGAAGAGACCCTCCAAACTCTACAAGAAAATGAGAACTCTGACCCTATTCTGTAAGAATCGAACCCAATCCAATAGGGGAATGGTTAAGCATAGCAGAAGCATCGGGATCGGTCACATGGTAGTTGAGATCCATCCCAAAACAAGACCAAGGACTAAGGCACCCAAATCCAAGTGATACAAGGTTGTAGGGAGCATGGAGACAAGGACAATAGGGTGAAAAAATGAAGTTGGGAAATAATTTTGGCTTGTTTTTTACAAACAAAAGTGCTAAATTTTATGTTTTTCAACTTCGACCTCTTCAAACCCATATCTCCCCTAGAAATTTCAACTTGAAGTAAACAAAAAGGTTTTAGAGAATTGAATTAGCCTTCTACTCATATTTTTTTTAATTTTTTTATGGACATATCGTGGGACAAAATTGTTGGCAACCAACGGCATATACTTGAAAATTTTAGGTATGGATAATGAGTGACCTGTGTTAACGTCGGTGTTTTGATAGATGGTTATTCATTTTAGGGAAAACAATTGTAGCTCATAATCTACACACACTACACTTGTGCATGGACTATATTTTGAGTTTTTTACGACTAGGGAACTATTTTTTATTATTTATTGAAACAACATATGTTCAGAAAATGGTGCATTATCGACACATGTTTTTGTCTTCGAATTTTCTTTAAAATGTGACTCTTATTGGAAAAACTAAAAGTACCCTTTTGAAGAGGACGAGCCAATTATGATCTCTGTGAAATTTCAAATTTTTTGGTGTTGTCTTTGTTATGATATTGAATTTTCATTTCGGGTGATTTTCAGAGTAATAAAACTCTTAAGGGATAAGGTTTAGAAAAAAATTATTAATAAATAGAAATTCAAATTGAAATGAAACAATTATTATATCATTGGAAACTAGATTCAGAGATGAATCCATTGCTACCAAGTCTGACAAATGATACTTAAACTTTGCAGGGGTTTGGGATTGCCAAATTTGCAGGTTCCAGAAAGATGCCAGATATTTTCGCAGGTTTTGTTGACCATAAACTCTCGGCCGAAAAATACCTTCCAAACTCTCGACCGAGAATTTAGTTCAAACTCTTGTCCGAGAGTTTTTTTGAAAATACAGCGCGGTGATTCGTTCAAACTCTCAGCCTAGATTTTTTTTAAACTCTCGGCCGAGAGTTTGAACTCTCAAAACTCTCGACCTAGGGTTTTTTAAACTCTCGACCAAGAGTTTGAGGTTGACTTTTTTTCCCCTGTTCATTTGTGCACCCTCTTTTTTTTCACTCCGTTTTCAAGGAATTGTTTCCCAGCTTCGCGTTTTCACCCAATAGTTTTTTTCACTGTTAACACGTGGTTCCCCTCATTGGAAATAAAAGAAAGTAGGATGGAGCTCAAGCAGGAGGTCTTTTCCACAGTTATGAATTAGGGTGGTAGAAGGAATCGAGCATGCAAGAAGGATTGGGTTTGTCCTTTGGTTCCTACAATAATAATTCCCCACAAGTATGCACTTATGTGGGAAAGTGGGCAGGAGGATTTTAATCCCTGTAGCAACAATTTTGAGGAGAGAGAGTCTATGAATAAAAGCTGGCAGGGGAGACTTCATATTTTTCTGTTGATCAAGGTGCAAGGAAATTCCCTCATATTTGTTGTCTTTTGGGGAGAAGGGTGTAGGGAACATAGAATAAGCATGGCAGACAGAAATGGGTGTGAAGATGGGGATTGTTGTATCCCCCACAAGCGTGTTCACCTCTAAGCAAGTCGGTAGTCATTAAATAAGATAGTGAGCCATATCTAGAAAGAAACAAAAGCAGTTGCGCGAGGTATGGAGCAGTGGACAGTTGAGGAGGAGCAGGAAAGGTTGTTGGAGTGTGGGAAGAATTTATACAATGAAGCTCTCTTGAGAACGAAATGGAAGCACAATAGGGTAAGAACATATAATTGGAGGCCAGAGTGGTGGCACTAGATGCTTAGGTCCTCCTATTGCAAGTGCGAATGGATACCAAAGATGGTATGGATCCTCGTCTTAGCCCACGGATCCTCAATTGGATTTCTAGGTCCCTCGGAACAACATTTAAGCAATAGTTACTATTTTTTTCCAATAGTTTTCTCTTGTTTTAGTTTGAAAGGATCTATAGATGTAATAGTAATCATAGGCAATCAATATATAGTGTTGTTAGGGTTTTTAGCATATGGAACAAATGGTTGACTATTATAATATGGCCCTCGGGCCATGTTTTGCTTTGTACTCTTATGGGAATTTTCCCTCTTTTTAATATCTATAAATACTACTCGTCTTTGTTATAAAAAAAATTCTTCATCTTATATAGAAACAAATTCTTAACACCAATGTCTTGATACCACTACAAGTTCAAAAACGGAGAGCTTGAGTCTGTAGCTTACATGTGTCTGCAACTGGTTGATTTATGTGAGATTTTTCCATAATGGTCCAAGCATTGATTGATCCCCCATCCACATTCCAAATCAGGTATTCCTGAGAAATCCCATCTACATTGTCGATGCCTAAATAGAGGACCATATTACATGAAACCTGTGCGATGTGAGATAAGGAGATGAAGAGCCAAGGGCATGCAAGACATAAAATGCCCCCCTTGGTTGAGATAAATTCAACTAGACCCTTTGTACTCAACTGCCAAAATGAGCACATGCCTAAATTTCCTCCATAATCCATACAAACCATTTTTTTATATTGAATAAGTATTATTAATTTCAAGTTCCTAAGGTATCCATCCTCATTTCGAGGCCCCTCATTTTGCACCAAGACTCCTTTATCAAGATTTATTGCTTCATTTGCTAAATAATCAGCAACCTAATTGTTATGTCACCTGATATGCATAAATTCTAAATTATTTAGGTCTTGAAGGTTCTAGGATATTATGTCATAGGTCCTACCCTAAATAATCCCCTACCTTGCAACTTATTTCCTTGTCTACTTTATGACATGAATAGAGTCGCCAAAAATGAGTACCTGTTGCAATCATAGGCCGTTCACAAGTTTAGTTCCTAATAATAAGGAATACGTTTTGGCTTGTTTGTGTTTGGTGACAACCAAGCCCCAAAAAAACTTCAGTTCTTATTTTCCATCAAGGTCATAAAGAACCCCCCTCCCCCCCCTTGGCACCTGTCACCTTAAATAATGGACAACAATGTTGAAAAGAGCAATACATTGACAAATTTTTATAATGTACGTTAATTTTGCTTGATCACAATTTGTTTTATTAGACCATGGTTGTAAATCAGTCCCAATTAATGCCAATTATAGGTGTAGGTAAAAAGCTTGGAATTAATCAAATTTGTTTATCAAATCACAATTGTAAATTTGAGTTGTATTTAAAAAAATGTAGAGAAAGAATCAAGGCTAAAGACTTAAAACTATTGATTTAAAGGCCAAATCCTTATATATTTTCAAAGGCTTACTTCTCTTCTAGTTTGCATAAGCAATAGTAAGTGTACAAAAATAAACAAGCTTTCAAAGAAAACAAATATGTATGATCTCCAAGTGAACAAAGGGACATATGATCTCCACCATATTCCAAGTTACTAAGACACGTCATAGTTGGCTACCTTCTATCTTCTACTATGATGCCTAAGCATTTCCATCAAAATCACCACCCAGTGTATCATGAAGGATAACTATGAATCTAGGTGTTGCCATCAAGGTACCCCAAACAATAGAATGGGACATAAGGCAATGTAAAAGCATTGGTGACAAAAGACAATGTACATGCAATGATGGAGAGTTGGCAAAGATGAAAAGTTGTCTTTTAATAGACATTACAAAGAAACATTAATATTATTAAAAACTTTAATGTTTGGAATCAATGTTATAGTGAGGTCAAGCATTACTTCACTTTCCAATATACAATATAGATGTATCTCTTGATATCTAAGTTTAAAACTTTATATTTGAATAAAATTATTATTCGCTTTAATATGAGGCCAGATAATACCATAAAATTATTAATTAATTGAAATAAAGTGGCTCTTATATTTTTTTCCTAAAAACTTAGGTTTAACATACTATAAATGCATGATAAATGCGCAAAATAATGAAAATCACGACATGCCAATGGACGGACCAATAACTCCTTTGATGAACATTCTTGTGTACTTTGGTCTACATTTTGATCCTACTAGAGCTTTTTGTACTCCTCAAAATGGTTTCATTGGACTATACTTTTCATGTATAAGTCAAAGTTATTTGACTTAGCATTAGTTCAATTTCATGTTAGCTTTATTTTTTTTATGATGAAAAAAGCTATCATAACTTAGTTGTCAAACTAGAAGTGAGGACAACCATCATTGGTAGTTATCCACAAATGCAATTTGACTCATCATTGTTATTTAAGGAGAACCACCCCACTTGAAATAACTCGTTGGTGGTTTGTAAGGGGGCAGGCTTACACTCCTACCATATGCCTATGGGTCTTGGGCCACCAACCTATTTCATTTCATTTGAGGAAGAAGAGCTCTTAGCTAATCAAAAGCAATTTTAGGTCTTATTCCAGGGCCATTAGAAATTTTTATGAAGTTTTCCAATGTTTATAAAATATAATTTATTGAATTGAATTTTTTGAAAATTAAAAATATTTTTTAAATTTTTTAAATTTTACTCATTTTGTTTTTCTCATTGTCAAAGAGGTTATTTCCTTTACGAGGGAAACAACTTCTCACATTAATTGGTTCATTATCCCAACAAGGGTCTTCCAAAGTTCTCCCAATAAGGAAATCATCTCCTTTACAAAAAGAGAGAACAATTCACAAGCAAGCCTTACTTGCCTATTCTCCTCAAAAGAGATTAAAAATCCTCTCCTCTTTTCAAAGAGAAAAATGGTATTTTTATAGTTGTACATTGTTGAGAACTACCTCAACATTCCAATGGGAAAATAACTCTCTATATCCACTAAATTAGGATTTGGGCACAAATCAAGGAATAGGTTGAGAAAGAATCTCAATTATGCCCATGAAGATCTCAACATTCCCCATGAAGATCTCAACATTCCCCTTAGGTTAGGAAACTAGAATACTATGTAGCTCTTCTATTAGTTTCCTATTATATTTGAGAGGAAAAATACAAAAGCATGTAGCTCCATATATTTATTAATCATTTCATTTTATTTTATTTTATTTTTACCTTTTAGCCTAAAACTTCAACAAGCCATATCTTTTGCATATGAAGTCCATTTGACCCCATTCAAATTGTGACAGAAATATCCCTATGAGATCTTTGTTGTGAAGATAGTTCCAGCAAAAATGGATACCTTCTAAAATTTTCAAGTATGGATATCCTCCTGTATCATACCTCCCCACAAAAATAAACTTCTGGTCCTCTAAAAGTCTTGATCCGTGATCATAATAGGTAACTTTGTTTTCTCTTTCTTGGAGGTTGATTACTATATTCTCCATGCCAATTAACATTGTTAACAAAGGTGACAACATTGAAACCAAACAAGGAGAGAGAAATTGGGGAGGAGAGCTCTGGGTAGAGTTTGGAAACCCCCCCGGCGGAGGACGAATTGGGGTTTTATGTTCAAGCACGGGCTTGGCCACGCAGCAGCAAGCTAGCTGGGGCCTTCGATCTGGAGGATCCGGGTGGGGGATGTATCCCCATACAGAAGTAAATGGGGATGAAAAATCCTGGGCACCCGCTACCTGAAGGATTGTCTGGGAGTGCGGACAAAGGCGAGACGAGTGGGGGCGCAAATGGAACCAAACGAAGGATGGGGCTAGGCGGTTACCTCCCAAAATCCCAAATTATTCTGGCTATGCAGATCAGATCTGAAAATATCAGAGAGAGAGTTGAACAATGGAGGGAGAAATCCCTAATAGGTAAATTTGTGGGGATCTGGCCTCGCAAACGGGATCTGGTTCGCTGGATCAAAAGTACTAGGAACCCTAAAGGTCACTATGATCTGCATATGGGATCCAAAGGTTTTTTCACCATCATATTCTTCAACATTGAAGATCGAGATAGAGTTTTGGAGGGAGGACCCTATTTTTTCTTTTCGGTCGATCTATATCTTAGGACCTGGAAAGAAAGGTTTAACCCTGAAACGGAGGACATGACAGTTGCCCCTGTATGGATCCGGCTATTCTCTTTTCCATGCAAATATTGGGATCTGGAAATCTTGTAGGATATTGGCAACACCATTGGGGATATCATGAAAGTGGATGAGCTGACCAAACAGCAAAGGTATACTACTTTTTCCCATATCTGTGTTTACATGGACCTGTCGAAAGAATTGTTGGGAGCCATTAGTCTGAACTAGGATGATGAGGAATGGGTGGAGCCGTTGGACTATAAGCAGCTCTTGTTTCGATGTCAACAATGTCATGAATATGGGAACCTGGGTCGGAACTGCCCTTAGATGCTGCAATCACCTCCTCCCTCTAAGCAAACCTAGGAGGGGGAAATGAACAAGGAAGGGTCTATGCAGGTAAGGAATAGGCGAAAGAACGGAATGGTGGGACAACAAAAGATAGTGAAGGAGAATCGGGGAAAAGGGGTTTTAAGCAACAATCCCTTCCAGATCCTAGAGGAACCAAGGGAGGAGGAGCATAATGGAAAGAATAAAGTTGAGTCTAAGTCAAAGCAGATGGAGGTTATTGAAGAAGAAGTAGAATGTCGTAAGTACATTGGGGAACAAATGGAGGCAATGGAAGAAGATGGAGACGAAGAAATGGAATTGGGGGAGCTCAATCTGGATAAGATCGAGAAAGAGTGCGAAAAGAAGGGGAAAGGGTATGTCTCCCGAAGGAAACTGGAACTTCTCCAAGAGGCGATTATCAAAACAAAATCCTATCGACAGTTGGGGATAGCAACAGACCCTCAGAAGGGGAACAAAAGGAAACCTCCTGGGGAAGACTTGAAAAGAGGAAGAAAGACGAATAAACAAAAGATAGCTGAGGTAGGAGTTAAAATCATAGAATCTGGCCAGTATCCAATGATAATGGCAGCCTTCTCTGAAGTCAATAAGGTTACCCAATGAAGATTATATCATGGAACATCCGGGGTTGCAACCACCCCAGGAAAATGAAGACCTTAGCAAGAAAGATTAAGCAGGAAAAACCAAATATTATTTTCCTTCAGGAGACAAAATGTAGTTCAGATATGATGGAGAAGGTGAGGTAGAAGAACTGGAGAGGGAGAAATCTCATGGCTACTAACGCTTTAGGTATGGCAGGTGGCCTGGCATTTCTTTGGCAGCCTAAATCCTTATGTATCTCGGCATGGAGGGCTAATCACTTCTCTCTATGCAGTAGTTTCACAGACCAAGACCCGGGTATTTCAAGTAATCTGGTGAATATTTATGGTCCGAGTGCCTTCCCCCAGAAACCTGCCTTCCTAAACTACCTATCTTGGCTGAAGGATCAAGCCTCTAATGGGTCATGGATTCTTGGGGGGGATTTCAACCTGATTTCCTATGTTGGGGAAAACAAAGGGGGCAGGAGGGCTTTGGACAAGCATCAAGAAGCCTTCGGGGATTTTATTACTCAAAGTCCCTTCATTGATATTGAAATAGGTAATGGGATGTATATGTGGAACAATAAATGTGGGGGTACCCACCTCGTAGCTTCTAGAATCGACATATTTCTGGATATCGAGGATTTGGCCATAAATGGGGGGAGTTCCATGCCAGTGTCCTTCCATCTGCTGGCTTCGACCATTGGACCATTTTCCTCCAATGGGAATGGTCCAATGCCTTTTTATATAATCCTTTCAAATTCGAGCAATTTTGGTTGGAGCATAAGGACTTTAAAGAGCTGGTGGGACAGTGGTGGAAAGAATTGGTTCCTCCTATGGGAACAGGGATGTATCAGTTTCAACAAAAATTAAAGGCTCTTAAAGCCAAGATCCGCACTTGAAATAAAGAAGACTTTGGGAATATCTTCCAAGACAAAATGAAACTGATGGAAGACATTGAACTTCTGCACAGGAAAGGAATGGAAGAGGGTTGGGATGATGATCTGAAAGAGAAAGAATACAATTTGCTAAACCAACTAGAAGCCACAGAAAAATAGGAAGAGATTTTTTGGAGGCAAAAATATAGGAACCAATGGCTCCAAGAAGGAGAAAAGAAAACTAAGTTTTTCCATAATATTGTTATCAACAACTTCCACAAATCGAAGATCTATAAATTGCGCAAATTAGATGGCAGTCAGGCTGAATCCAGAAAATAAATTGAAGATGAGCTAATCCTCCACTTTGAATATATCCTCAAGGAAGACCGCAGAGACAGGAGCCTTGATACTGCTAAGATAACTAGACTCGTCCCCAAACTGATTACTAGAGAACATAATGAGATTATGAATAAACCGATCACCATGCAGGAGGTAGAAGATGCTATGCACCAGATGGCTTTGGGAAGAGCTCCTGGCCCGGATGGTTTGACTACCAATTTTTTCCATTTCTTCTGGGATATGATTAAGCAGGAGGTCCTGGCCATTGTGGAGGAATCTTGTAGGAATCGTGGAGTTCTGAAGGCTTTCAATGCTACCTTCTTAACCCTAATTCCTAAGGAGGAGGGTGCTGAATCACCGAGAAAGTTCCGCCCGATTGCTCTGTGCAATGTCATCTATAAGATTATCACCAAGGTCATCGCCAACCGCTTAAAACCGTTTCTCCCCATTTTGAGTAGCCCAGAGAAGTCAGGCTTTGTTGAAAGTAGACAGATTTTAGATGGGATCATCTTCGCTCAAGAGACTATTTATTCCATGAAGATCACAAAGAAACCAGATATGATGTATAAACTAGACATAGCAAAAGCCTATGACAAATTAAGCTGGAAATACATGTGAAGTATGCTAGTTGCCTATGGGTTTGGTTCGGACTGGGTTGAATGGATTATGAATCTGGTTTCTACCCCCTTTTTTCCATTCTACTAAATCGATTGCAAACCAGGATTTTGCAGTCTTCTCATGGTATTAGACAAGGGGATCCTCTATCTCCCTTTCTTTTCATCTTAATGGCGGAAGGGCTTGGTAGACTTCTTCTCAGTCAATATGTTGAAGGTGAGATTCGAGGTTTGAATATTCATGTCGGTATGGCTGAACAAACTCATCGAAAATTTGTCGATGACACAATGTTAATGGGGCACCCTTCAGTCCAAGAAAACCGAGCCTTCAAGAAAAGCTTAAAGCTTTTTGCAAAGGCCTCAGGGCTCGAAGTTAATCCTGATAAATCTCAGGTGTTATTCTTCAATACTCCCAGTGTAACTCAGCGTAATATTCTCTGTATCCTAAATTTTTCCAAGGTCTCTCTCCCAGCCAAATATTTGGGTGTGCCACTCTCGAATGGTTCTATTCGAAGGGTTTCATGGCAAGACCTTCTGGACCGCTTGCGAAGCAGACTCAATAGTTGGACTCTTTGACCCCTCAACCTCCCCAGCCGGCTGACTTTGGTTAAATCTGTTCTACGGGCAATGTCAATCTACCTCTTCTCTTTGCTCTCTGCTCCAAAGTCAATCCTTAAGGAAATTAGGGGAATCTAGAGAAACTTTCTTTTGGGGGTCAAGGAATCTAAATCAAAATTTTCCTTGGTCAGGTGGGATATAATATGTAGCCCAAAGGATCATGGTGGCCTTGGCCTCAGAGATCCAGAGGTGGTTAGTGAAATTCATGGATCCAAAATCTGGTGGAGATGGTGTAACTACAACCAAGAACCCTAGGCGAAACTTTGGCATGTGAAATATGCTAGGGAGCATCAAGCTAGTCAATTGATCAGGTACAATGAAGATAATCCGGGGTCACACATCTGGATGAAGGCTCAAACCGGGCACAAGCTTGTTCAGGATCACAGCTTCTGGGAAATTGGAGATGGGGCACTTGCCAATTTTTGGGACGACTCGTGGAACCAATTTCCCAAACTTGGAACTGACCCCAGATGGAAAAACATCAGAGCCCATGGGTTGGAAGAAGGAAAATTCAAAGTTTGACACTACTAAACAAACCAATCCTTGGAGAGTCAAAGGACATGGTTAGGTCAACACTGGTGGAACGGGTTAACTAATGAAGAGGATTGTATATCTTTCGGATGCACTCTCCAGGAGAGATACATCCGACGAAGAACAAGCCCGAACAAGCTAAGGTGGGGTTACAAGCACAAAGGTATCTTTAGCATTAAGGAGGCCTACGATCTAAGAAACAATAGAGAGGAAGGGGATGAATCTACATGGAGGAAACTTTGGAAGATGAACCCTTGGCCTAAAATGTCGATTTTTTGTTGGCTGGTGGTATGGAAAAGATTTTTAACAGGCGAAAATCTTAAGAAAAGAGGCATTCAAGGCCCCTCGTGCTGCCCCTTATGTAAAAATAGTGAGGAAACCCTAGCACACCTTCTGGATGATTATTCCTTCTCTTCCTCATTCTGGGATAGAGGTGCTATGATATTCAGAAGAAGTGATCATATGAGAGGCCAACTGAACCAGACACTTAGAATATGGAATGATCAAGCCTTCAACAATCTAATTCTTACAATGATATGGCAGATGTTTCCTGGGATGGTTCTTTGGAATGTATGGAAAGAAAGAAATGAGCGCATTTTCAGGTACAAGAGCCACCACGAAGAGGAGGCGTGGAAGAAATTGGTCAGTAATATCCAAGAAACCATCAGAAGCAGACAATGGATAGATATTGATAAAGATCTCTCAGAGGATGAAGCTCGTATTGCTACTAGATGGGGTCTAGGAAGAAATGATCTAAATGTTTTGCACAGGAAAGACAAGATAAGTAGACCAATTAGCTCGAATGTGTGGTCTCCTCCTGCATTGAATGAATTTAAACTGAATTTCGATGGTGCGTCTCGAGGTAACCCGAGAGCTGCAGGGTATGGAGGCGTTTGCAGAACTGCCAACGGGAACATCCTGAAATTTTACTATGGTTATCTTGGTCATGATACCAATAATTCGGCTGAACTGGACGGCCTTATCCAAGGTCTCCAGTTGATCGTTAATATTGGATGGTTTCCAATAATTGTCGAGGGAGACTCCAAAATAATTATCCAAATGGAAAAGGTTTTGGCTCAAGGAAAATCCACGGAGCAGGTCACCTCCAGCTAGAGGATTTCGAGTAGGCTAGAAATCTTGAGATATCTAGTTACTTCTCACAGCTCAATTTCCTTTAGCCATGTAAGGAGCGAGGAAAATAAGGTGGCGGACCTATTAGCCAATATTGGAGCTGATAGGGAAGGAGGTAACATATCAGGTCACATGGCCGACTTCATGCATGAGGAATGGGCTCCCAATTGCCTCCATCTGGCCGCTTTGGATTTTGTTAGAAGCCAACAGGTGGAAGGCAGAGGACACATGCCCCAAGAATTTGACAGGCATGAGACAGAGGTCATCCTGATTACGTCAGACTATGTAGAGCAATAATGTGGAGAAAGGATAAGTTCCCCAGGTTGACTATTATGCAAAGTAACGAGGAGTACGAGCTCAAGCATGTTACGAACTAGATGTTGGATCCATACCAGTTCCAATCTTTGATCATTGTGATTCTCTTAATGTGGGTTAATGGAGGAAGTACTTTTTCGGGAGCTGGTAGGTACCTTTCAGAGTTTGGCAGTTACCACCCTGCCATTTCAATTATGGCCCCTCAAACCTTATATCTAGCGGTTTCTCTGTGTTTTGCACATTGATTTTTCTGCAGTGACGTTGTTCCCCTCCGTTTTCTGACTGATATTTTCCCCGGGGTGCCGACCAGATTGTGGTTCGCTCTTGTCCAACCACCAGACTGGTCGGTGTTTCCTCTGAACAATATTCAGATGGCTCCCAAACGTGATCTTAACAGGGTCTTGGGTGAAGGTTCTGCCTCTTTCAATCTGAAAAGCAAAGGCGAGGTAATTGATGAGAAAGGTTGCGGTCTTGGTCGGGTTACACGATCTCAAACCCATTCTCAATCCACAGCCACCTTTTTTCGTGAGCGAATCCCTGAGATAAATCGGGATGACATTGAGGAAATTGAAAAACACCTATGGGAAGAGGTGCAGACTATTCCGTTTGATGAAGTCAAGATTGAGGTCGAAGAATGGGTATTGGATCCAGGAACCACTGCAGGAAGGGCTTCGGCTTATGACCGTATGATCATGGTGTACTGGGTGATGAAAAATCTACTGGCCCATGTTGCTATGGGGGGAATTGCTAAGCACCATGGTGATTAGGAGCTGGTGCGTGCATGGAAAGAGCATAAAGCCGACAATCGGCTGATGCATTGCAAGATCAACGCCATTGCCAAAAAGCTGGGCCTCACCTTCTATTACCCTGGCATGGAGGAGCAAGGGAATATTGATCCCAACAGCAGGAAGAACCAGAAAGGTGCCCCACAGCAGGCTGCAGGCGCTCAGCCGAGAGAGGGTCTGCTGTAGAAGCTGGATGCGAACACCAATTCGCGGATCGAGGCCACTGTCAGCCCAACGGATCAAGCCAAGAATCGGGTTGGGTGTTAGGAGTGTTTTTTCTCTGTTGTGAATTTTGTTTTTTGCTCATAATGTGTAGCGATGGGTATTTTTTTGTTGTCAGTAGTCAAAAAGCTCTGCAGAAGTAGAATAGGCTATCTTTCTTGCTCCTTTTTGAATGATTGTTCTATCCAGAATGATCCTCTGTATTGGGGTTATGGACTCTAAACTCTGATTTGCTGTAAGCACGATATGTATCTGATTTCAAAGCAGTAATATATAGTTTTTATTTACAAAAAAAAAACATTGTTAACAAAGGCATAAAATTTGTTGCATATTAAGTGATGTTATAATAGGACATCACTTGTACATATTTCCCTTCTTGTGGTCTTACATACAACATACATCCATAAAACAACAATACTATTATTGAATGTTACCCATCATGAAAGCACTTCATCTTTGATACCCTCAGGTTGAAGCCACTTCATTGCCCTCTTGGAGAACACCTAGGCTCATGTATATGGCGCAAGTCAGGTTGGTCGGACCCTCTCGCTTAACAATGACACACAACAACACATAGGCGCTCACAAAGCTGGTCGTGAACTGAATGCCAGTAGTTAGATTCTATTAAATTGAATCAAATTACAATGTGCAAATACAAAGTAAACTATGAAACTAGTCGTCCTTAGCCTGTTACAATATACAAAATCGGAACTCTGTCTCTCCTTGTGTGTTTTTGGTTGTGTGTGATCCTCTCCTCCTCTCGGTCTTCTGCGGAATTCAAGAATGAATGAGCCATGAGCGATGACTATCCTTCCCCCTGTGCCTTCGCACTTCTCTTCTACTATGTTTTGTTGCTTCTGCTCCCGAGGCCACTCCGATCCCCGAGACACTCTTCCCCTATCCATCGAATCCTACAGATCCTGCAGACCTGCAGTTGTCAGCGCCCTCTGATCGTGCTGCACAACCTCTACCTGTGGTGGCATTTGTCCTGATCCCAACCACCTTCTTAACTGCTCATAACTTCCTTAGCAACCCCGAACGGCTACCAAGTACTCTGCTTTGACTTCTGCAAAACTTGGACTCTGTGATAGTCATCGGCCTCACGTCTCGACCATACTGCACCTTGTCATCTTTCGACTTCACTTAACTCCCACGGCTGGTAGTCCACCCCTTCCTCCACGCTTGGCTTCCACCGCAAACCTGTCGGTGTCGTTGTTCGACAACCTGTCGACACCCGACATCTTTCGCTGCAAACATGTCGTCCGTCGACATCCTAACTTGTCGACCTTCTTCTCTTTTCTGTCGACTTCATATCGACAGCTTCCGCATGACTACTTGTCTTCGACAACCAGTTTTCCTTTCACACCAGTGGTCATCGAAAATCCCCTGATCGGCTTCCTTTCTGCTAGACCACTTCAACCATATGCACCTCGACCGCGGGCCTCCCGACCATCCCATCGGTTCTCCTGCACTTTCTCCCTAGTCACCGTCCCTTCCGCACGTCGGTTATCTTCGACGGCTTCTTTCCTGGTTCCGCTACTTTGTCCCTTCACGGAACCAGTCTCTGCACCGCGACTAGTCATCCTCCCTCTAGTCGACTCGGTTCTCTTCGACTCTTCGGCCTTCTTCTTGCATCAAACCAGCTCAGCGGCTCAACCATCGATCCCTCTGATCCCTTTTGGTATCCGTCATCTTCATCCTTCGACCACTCTATGGTAGTCGACATTCTTTACGTCGGCGTTGCCACCGACTCGCCTAGTCCTCTGACTAGCCTCGACTCTGATGCAACTTGGCCCTTCGACCAAAGTCTGCTCTTGTTCGTTCATTGACCATCTAGACCAACTATCCCTCTCTTCAACCAGAAGGAATCCATCCTCTGTAAGTGACTCACACTGTCACTCTCTTTGGCCTCCACCTCGATCCATCCTCATGGACTGTCTCTTGTTGACTGTCCTTCTTCGTCTGGTCGATATCACCTTCGACCATTTCATCACTTCAACTGAGCGTTGGCCATTGACCTCCATGATCGAAAACCCCACAACTCAATTACCTTCTATCGACTATCACCCTTCATCCTAGAGGTCGTCGACCGTCATCTGGGCGTCTTCTTTCGGTCATACCCGACTATTTCTCCTAGGTTTGGATGTCCCTGCATCAGACTCCCGGGGTACGAAAAGAACTACGTCCTTGATTCTGATCTTCCATTTTCGTCGACGTCGATGCCAAACTTGGTAACAAATGCAAATTGGTCCATTCTCTTCCTCCTTCTTCAGAATCTTCTTCATGGCTTCAACCATGGCATCATTCCTACTCCATAATTGGTTGCATCCACTCCCTTCACCAATCTTGATGAAGCATACATCTCCATCCCAACAGTTGTTCCAACCAACTGTCTTCTCCACTAGGAACCCATGTTCAGTTCCAATCTCACGGATGGCCCTCAACTTGGCATGCATCCCGTGTCTACCTATCTTTATCGAACTCATGCTTGACCGTTCTAGAACTCGTCAGTCTTGTCTAGATCTTGCGGTTGACATTGGCTGATGCAACAACGTGCTCCGCAGACTCACTCCTATAGTCGACTTGTTCGGGGTACTGCCTCTCCTCGAAAACCATGTCGGCATCTCCTCGACTATCCAAAATTCTTCTTGGGCTCTTCCTCCCACTCCTGTTTTCGACTCGAACTCAGTGGCTTGCATCTCGACTACAAGTTCTTTCTCTATCTGCAGTAGACTTACTACTGCTATTGCGAAATCACTTTTGACTGCAAGTTTGTCTACGAATTGCATCTCTTCTTCCGACCATGGACATCGACTCATGTCCGTGTCGGTTGCTTCCTTCTTTGGGTTCTTCATGGCACTCTTGCCAACCCTTTCCTCGATGTGGATCACTGACAGACTTCCTTTTCTAACTTTCTCCACAACGGCTGCTCCACTGTCTTCATCCAAGTCGGCAGTTACATCCCTACTGCTTTCTGCCTCAGTCTCGTCGGTATTCTCATCGATAACTTCATTGGCAGTTTCAATGTTCGCTTCATACCCTCTTATGTGAAGTTCGTCGTCCTCCTTCACCTCATCAATCACTTCCTCGACTAGAATCGTCACTTTCTCGGCAGTCCTTTCCTCTGGCTGCACTTCCATTTCGTCGGTGCTATGCTCATCCGACTGTTCATGGGAATCCTCATCCGACTCTCCCATCTTCACTTTTGGTCGTGATGACTCAACCACTTCTTCGGAATCTGCCTTATCTTCCTGCTGGGTCCCCTCATGGACATCTTCTAGCATCTTTCCCTCTTCTGGGGAACATTTCGTGGTCCCGTTCTCTTCCGTTGGGTCTCGACTGAACTCCTCTATGTGTGCAGGCTCCTCTCTGCATTTGTCGGTCAGTGCCTGTTGATGCCTCGGATATCGTAGCATCAATCAGAAAGGGATTCTCCCCGAGAGATGGTCCCAATTAGACTATCTCCCGTTTGGTGTAGGGAATCCGTCCGGTTAGCGGTTCTGGCAACCGTGGGTGTGGAGTTTAAATCCAATTCTACCGGTTATGGCCCAATCCACCTTTCTTTTGGGTTTTATGTATTTTAAATGCGATGCAAGTGCCTAAATTATACGATCTAGATGCAACTAAAACAGATCTACGACTAGGAATCTAAACAAATCTATCTATCATTGCAGGGAACACGCTTAAGGGATGAGCAATCAGCTGTAACAAATATGTAAATAAAGAACAGGTAGCTGCTATTTCTCACAATTAAAGCTACAGCAAGATAAAGATCTTGAGAAGATAGCTTCTCATTTAACATGGAACGCATCTATTGCTCATAAAACAGAGAAGGCAAAAAAAATTATTTAATCTACGTAACAAGAATAAAGAAACAGATCTAAATGTGACAAACTGAAATTGAACTTAAAGATCCCTGCAAGGAGCAATTTAAGGGCATGAACAATGAGCCACATGAGTTATCCTGAAGAAAGAACAGTTAGCCATTCGATCTAGAAGAGAAATCTACGGCAATGTTAAATATATCAGCAGGTAGCTCCTGACTTAATGTGGAACGCATTCATTGTTCACAAAATTAGAGAAAAACGCACGCAGGAGTAAAATCATTAATACAAAGAAATAGTTCAGATGATAAGAATGATCTCACATTACAGAACAGCGGTCATTAGAATAGTCCAACATACAGCCGTCCAACATCCCAGGAAAAACGTCCATCTCCTGTGGCTTCTATTAGAAAATTCAATTTACAAACCCGATACAAGATAGCTCATATCGTTTTCTCAAATTTCATTCCCTGCAAAAAGTCCTTTCTAATCTTTCCTAGCTTCTATTTATATCTACAAATCTGCCCTTTGGGCTGACACCTAGCATCCCCACCTGTCATTTACAGGAATTTACTCTCTATCGATGACCACTCCTTTTACAAAATCATTTTGACAAAATATAGGGACAGCTGTCCCATGGCTTACGCCTTACATATTCAAAATATATACAGCAGAGAATTGGCTAACACCAAAGCTTTCCCTGCTGGGCACGTGTTTGGCTGAAGAGAGTTGCTCAACTGAATTCAGTTTACTTCATTCCTGTGCGTGAGCTTCTGCTGGCAGAGGGTCGCCCAAGTTAATTGTTACTGATGCTGCCTGGGAAGAGGCCCTCGAATCCCCTGCTGATGCTGCTTCTACTTGGGAAGGGGGAATTGAACTGGCCAGACTTTCTGCCATTGCTGGGGAAGAGGCTGCTGGGAGAGAGGCTGCTGGGAGAGAGGATCCTGGATCTACTGATGCTCCTGCTGCTGCTGCAGCTTTCCTGTCCTCCTCTGCTATGTAGCTGTACCAGACACCTGTTTCCCTTATGATTACGTTCGCTGCAGCAGGAAACAAGATTTTCTGAGAAGTCACATTCTTCCTGAGCTCTGTTTTAATGCTTTGAACTTCTGCTACTGCAGCTTGATGTACTTCCTTCAGCAGATGGTTGTGAAGTGATGATGAACCAATATAATGCTGGAGATCATCCATAGCCAGGACATCAATCCTTTTCACATACTCCATCTGGATGCCTAGCTCTTCCTTTAGCTGAGACAACCGCTGCTCCTTTTCCGTGAAGTCTTCTAGGGTCTGAGGGAAGCTCAATGTGCAGTTGTCATGGACTCCTTTGAGCTTTTGGTATAGGCTGTTAATTCTATCTGTTGTTCTCTGCACACTGGTTATCATCTTATTGGCACAGTTCCTGCCAAACTCTAGCAAGGCTATATCTTCATTAAAATAGTCCACAGCCTTAAAAGGAAGATGCGGGGGGAAACCCCCTTTCCCTTCTCTCCATGCCATCTGACTTATGACGTTTGCCTTGACACGGGTATTCTTAGCTTTGAGCCTGTGGGACTCCGCATTAATTTCTTTTAATCTGACTATCATGGCCTTGAGCTTGCAAACCTCGTCAGTGATCAGCTCCTGCGTGTCGTTTATTTGCTTCAGAATGCTGCAGGACAACTCGTGGAAAGGAGACAAGTCTACCGTTTTGCTCTCAGCCTGCTCTAACCACTCAGCTAATGTTTGCTTGTCTACTTCTAGCTGAGCAGCCTTTTCTTCTACTCTGTTCTTCTCCGCTTCTACAATCATCATTTGGAGTGTTAGCTGGTCCTTTTCCTCCTCCAGCTGGCTGTACTTGTTTGACAGCTCCTTATGTTCAGCGTACAAGCAATTATACTTGTTCACTGCCAGATCTCTTTGGGCTTGCTCATTAGCCACAGTTTGTTGTAGCGTACGAGCTCTCTTCCTTGTCAATTCACTATCTCTTACCATCACGCCTACATTGGCCAGGGATGCTTTTGCTGTTGCTACAGCTGCGGTCGCCATGGCAAAGGGATCTTGGTCCGTATTCTGCATTATAGTGACCTCCCGATGGGTAACGATGTCTTCATGAAAGGGACTTTTGAGCCTCTCTTCTGATTTGAGGACCATTGCTTTTCTTTTCTTGTCATAGACAAACTCATTCCACTTGGACACCGTACGCTTTCCCGATGGAGTGTATGGGACAATTGGTCGGTTTATGATGTCTATGTCTTCTTCTTCTGGTGGGGTCCGGACTTCCTGAGCAGGGTCTCCTCCTTTATCTTGGGTACCAGAGCCACCTGCTTGAGAGGTGTCTATTTCCATGTCCTGTATACCGGATCCACCTGCCTTGGCATCTTCCCTTGTCTTCAATTCTTCTTCCGCCCTCTTTTCTGCCTCAGCCTGTTCAGTTTCAGCTTCTTTCTGCTTTTGGGCTTCCTCGGCCTCTTTCCGCAGTCTTTCATTTTCAGCTTCTTGCTGCTTTCTTGCTTCCTCGGCTTCCCGCTGTAACCTCACCTCTTCTCTTAATCTGAGCTCTTCCTGAGCTCGGGCATCTTCAGCTTCTTTCTCCTTTTGCTGGCTGGTCTTCTGGGCCTTGGTTGAGCTAGAGCTTGCTCCAGTACCTTGGCGACAGATCCGTAGCTCAGTCATGTTGCTGATGCCTCTGAATGCTTCTTCCTCGGCATCAGGGTAGTGGGAGTACTCGAAGTGGGCATAGATATCCTTGCAATGCTCGGCCACTTTACCCTTTCTGTCGTTCCTATGGAAGATAACCTCACCGAAGTGGAAGGCCTTCAATTCTTGAACAAATTCGTCGGCAGAGGAAACCCCTGAAAACTTGTAAGCACCTATGCAGAAAGGTAGGGGGGGAAAGGAAGCCTTATGTTGCTTGTGGAGCATTGCTCCAATCCCATCCAAGAAGAGTTGTCTTACTGTTTCTTTGAGAACCACATAGTCTGTGGCATACTGCGGCAAGATGTATGGGGGCTTAGTCCCTCCAAACATTCTTAGGTAGGTACCTTGCTCCGAAAAGTAAAAGTCCCCATAATCCTCAAGGACTTCCAAAGCATTTTCTGACAGGCATTTAGGTTCTTCTTTGAACATTTTCTCGTATAGGGGCATGATGAACCCCTCACAGATTAGTTTGTAGCTGGGCTTGTAATTCTGAGCCCACAATATCTTGAATGCGATATAAACCGGGGTGGTGGCCCTATCCCATGTACAACCCAATTTGGGGAACTCTATCTTGGCCAAAATACAATCTATCAGATATGAAGACATGAAGAATTCAGCCTTCTTCAAGGCTAGCCCTGGCTTAGCAGCAATTATCATCGAGGCCAGACTATCTGACAGGATAGTGGCCCAGTCAAACACTGTTCCCTGAAATGCCACATAGTGAATGATAGGGATCCACTGGATTTTGTACACCGTACCATCGGGCATGCTGAAGATTCTGCACAACATTAAAGCGATCAATCTGTAAGGGGCTCTCAGGTTCTGTACGTCATATTCATCACTTCCTTTCTTTCTCAAATGCTTCCCTGCCACCAGTAGCTTCTTGGCCATCTCGATGTTGTTCATCTGGCTTAACCATTCATCAGTCAGAGCTTGTTGGACACGGGGAAATCTGTAGGCTGCCGCGAGATATGCGGGTTGAAATGAGGCGATAGCCACTTTCCCGCTATCATTTATCACTCTTCCTTCAGCATCGGCATGTTGGAGTATCCATCCGATTACTTCAGCACAGGGGAACAGCTCAGGGCGGGTAGCGGCTCTAGTTATGCCTGAGGCTCTGATATTGAGATAGATTGGTGCTTCCTCTAGCAACATATCTGGGATTTCTTGGTCCCGGATCATTCTATAGATGTCACCCCATCTGATTTCTGGAGGGACACCAGTGGTGCACCTAGTGTCTTGGAGTGAAGTTTCAGTTTTAAGAGGGGCAGGTTTCTTTTCTGTCATCTTCGCCTTCTTCTTACCGGTTTTCGGCATCTTGACTTATCCCTGATAGCACCCATATGCACGTCATCATGATTTTGAGCAACATACTGTGAGATTTTAACAGAGAGCATCATTGTTTTGATTCATGAATGAGACAAAGAGTAATGTGAAGTTGTGTACTTAGGAGGCACAATTCATCATTTCAATTATGCAATACAAATTTAAACATTTGAATCTTTTAAAGGGGGAAGCTTTGGGGTGTTCCTGAGAGAATAGGTGTGTCGCGGAAGCAACGTGCTTTCGGTTTAGCTCTGGAGACAGGATATCTTTCGTCTACGCTGCGGCTTGAAAGGCCAATGGCGGGTAAGCTCGGGGAATAGACTTTGTGACGAAAGGGAAACCCCTTTCGCACTTACGACTCGGCGAAGGCATTCGAATGCTAATGTCATTTGCGGCACTTGCCGGAGTGTTCCATGGGAAGTATTAGCTCGAGCGAGGGAAATGGCGCCGGAGACCTACTGACGACACGGCTCGGGTGGCCATAGTCTCGGGTTTCGGCTCACACAACTTGAATGTTCACGGGGTTTGAAAAGGGGCAATGGCGCCGGTTTCTTGGTTTTGACTTAGGTAGAGGGCTACGCTTTATGAACAGGCCCGGGGTTTCGCGTCTCAAGCGTTCGGCCGGGGGGGATAAAAGGTCTGTGGGCTTCGGCGGTTTAACAAAAAGTCAAGGCATGCGGCCCGGGGATAAAAATGGAACAGGTTTACCCGCCCAAAACCAACCGTATCTACTCAAAAAAGTTAACGTTTTAACCAATGTCTGCTTTATATGACGAGACGAGAACTCCATTCAACTGCGTCTGACGGGCAAAACATAGCCCTTGACGGGTGTTTTGCCCGCCAAAATCCCACTAAAACTCATTGTTTTCAAACAAAAGGACAACCAAATAGCGAAAATCAAGGTTAAAATCCTACCTGGCACCGTGGGGATCGCTAACTGAGGTGGCCGCAACGTGGTTGCACAAGACGAGCTGGAACGGTCGCGCGGCGTTCAATGGCTTTGTTTATAAAACAAAATGGCAATGGGTTGGCTCGTACCCCGTTGATTATTTATATGGGCCAGGCACATGTGGGGTGTTAATTCGGTTGGTGGGGTTTTTAAACCGGTTTTAAATGCGTCATACGCCGTCGATTATCGGGTCACCTCGGTTTGCGTGCGACCGCCTCTTGCGGGGCAAACTGGCGAATCTTTCCCGCCGTTGCGGGAGGATGTAGCAGAAGCAATTGCTATGCCGGGAGGAAAAGGTGGACCTCTTCCGCACCAAATGAGCGTGCGCAAAACTTTGGAAACGGGCTCCCGCGGTAGCGGAGAGGAAAAGGATTCGGCGTTTCGGAAGGATTCGGGAAATGTTTCCACACAAGGCTTCCGCGGTTGCGGAAGGCTTTGGTGAATGCCTTCCGCGACGTTTCGGGCGGCTTCTTCGAGTTCCTCCGTGATCTTTTGGAAAAGTTTCCGAGCTCTTTTCACGAGTTTTAAACAAGCGGCTTCCGCCACTGCGGGACGACACGGCGAAGGTTTCCACCATTTCGGAAGGAAATGATGAAGTGCTCCGCCGTTTCGGAAGCAGAACCGTTTCGGGAGGAAAACTTGAATTGTTCCGCCGCTTCGGAACCAATTCCTCAGCGGCTTCCGCGATTACTTAACGAAGACTTTTCTGAGTCTTTCCGAGCGGTTTAAGCGATTGGCTTCCGCCGTTTCGGGAGGATAGCCCGAAGGCTTCCGCGTTTTCGGGAGCAAAGGCTGAAAGGCTTCCACGATAGTTCCTTAAAAAGATTCTAAGTTCTTCTCATAGTTTCGGAAGAAGTTCGCGAATTTCTCCGTGGTATTTCGGAAGACTTATGCGGATGGCTTCCGCCGTTTCGGGAGGAAAACTTGAATTGTTCCGCAGAAACCAAAAAATCGAAAAGTTTCCAAGTGTTATTTCGGAAGGCTTAGACGGGCGGTTTATGAGAATGGCCTCCGCCGCTTCGGGAGGAAAACCCGAAGGTTTCCGTAGATTTTCAACCAAAAATTCCAAATCCTTTTCGGGCGTCTAGGAGAATGAGTCCCGCCATTTCGGGATAAAACCGGAGCCTTTCCGCGGTTGCGGAAGGCTTGAGCGAAGGGTCCCGCCGTTTCGGGAGGCGTTGCCCAATGGCTTCCGCAGCCTTCGAAAAATTCTAAGTCTTTCGGGTGTCTTTCCCAAGTTCTCCCGCCGTTTCGGGAAGAAAAACCAAAGGTTTCCATACTTCTTTCTCACGGTCTACAGTTTTGACAAAGAAAATCTAGGTTCTTCTCTTCGGAAAGGTTGGACGTTTGGCCTCCGCCGTTGCTGGGAGATAGCCCGAGAGATTCCAGAATGTTGGGAAAAATCCTAAGTTCCCTTTTGGCTCTTTGGGGGAAAAACTGGAAGGATTGATGGCAAGCTGTTCAGTTGGGAAACAAGATTTTAAGTTAAAAACACAGCTGATGGCTGGGATGGCTTCTTAGGCAAACTTTCTACAAAAATGAAAGGAGGGGCCCCAAAATGTACAAAATTTTGGGGAGGGGCGTTGCTGCAACAACAGTGCCCTAGTCAGCACTTCCATTCTTTGCTCGACCTGATGTCGAACCTCATCTATCTCTTCGATCGAGAAGACTCTCTTCCCTGTCATCAGGGTCTCTATCAACTCGTCTAGGCTGGAAGGTTCTTCAATGCCTTCCACTGCCTCCCACGCTTCCACTTTGAGTATTGTTTCTCTCAACACATCAGACATCCTTTTCAAGGTCGTCTGCTCCCTCGACCTTGGGATTTCTGCACTCTTACACCATGTGGATTTCTTCTGGACCCCTCGACTGAGTCCGTCTCTCTTCGACCCTTCTCCAATAGTTCTACCCAGCTTGTCTATTGGAACCATTGTCTCCTGCGGGCTCGAACAGAGCTTCGACTTGTTGTTCAATCTCCCAGGTTTTACTTGGGTTTTTCTTTTCTCCAACAAATATTCCACCACGCATTCCATGACTGGTGTTATTCCACTCTTCGGATCCTTGATCCTTTTGTTTGCAACTCTACCCACAACCACAGCTATGGAGCTACAACTTTCACACTTCCACAGATTGTATCTGCAACCTGGTTCTAGACAACTTTACTCCCCTCCTGTGGAAGTTATCCCTTCACCCACTTCGTTGGTCTTCAGCTCTACCCAACCGCAGCTGGATTTGTTCTCCTTCGCCCAATCGCAACTGGATTTTCACCACACGCGCATAACTCTACCCAACCGCAGCTGGAATTGTCTACACACACGCAGGTTCAACCCGCTCTGATACCAACTGGCGCAAGGTCAAGTTGGTATCGCTATCTCTCCTGCTCACATGATGCTTCTGCTCTTATACTACCGGCTCTTTCTAGATCTGAGACCAACTAGCGCAATTCATGTCGGTTGGACCCTCTCGCTTAACAATGACACACAACAACACACAAGCACTCACAAATCTAGTCATGAACCAAATGCCAGTAGTTGGCTTCTATTAAACTCGGACTCTGTGACAGTCGTCGGGCCCACGTCTTGACCATACTGCACTTTGTCATATTTCGACTTCACTTAACTCCCACGGCTACCAGTTCACCCCTTCCTCCACACTTGGCTTTCGTCACAAACATATCGGTGTCATTGTTCGACAACCTGTTGACACCCAACCTCTTTCACTACAAACATGTCGTCCGTCGACATCCTAACTTGTCGACCTTCGACTTTCTTCTCTTTTCTGTCGACTGCATATCGATAGCTTCTGCACGACTACTTGGCTTCGACAGCCAGTCTTCCTTTCGCACCAATGGTCATCGGAAATCCCCTTCTCGACTTCCTTTCTGCTAGACCACTTCAACCATACGCACCTCAACCGTGGGCCTCCCGACCATCCCATTGGTTCTCCTACGCTTTCTCCCTGGTCACCATCCCTTCTGCACGTCAGTTATCTTCGATGGTTTCTTTCCTGGTTCCGCTACTTTGTCCCTTTGCGGAAGCAGTCTCCACACCGTGACTAGTCATCCTCCCTCTAGTCGACGCAGTTCTCTTTGATTGTTCCTCCTTCTTCTTGCATCGAACCAGGTCAGTGACTCAACCATCGATCCCTCGGATCCCTTTTGGTGTTCGTTGTCTTCAGCCTTCGACCACTCTGTGTTATTCGGCATTCTCTACGTCGGCGTCATCACCAACTCGCCTAGTCCTCTGACTAGCCTCGACTCTGATGCAACTTGGCCCTTCGACCAAAGTCTACTCTTGGTCGTTCATTGACCATCTGGACCAACTCTCCCTCTCTTCAACCAGAAGGAATCCATCCTCTATAAGTGACTCACACTGTCACTCTCTCTGGCCCCCACCTCGATCCATCCTCATCAATTGTCTCTTGTCGACTGTCCTTCTTCGTCTGGTTAATATCGCCTTCGACCATTTCATCACTTCACCTGAGTGTCGGCCATCGACATCCATGATCAGAAACCCCACAACTCAGTTACCTTCTGTCGACTATCACCCTTCATCGTAGAGGTCGTCGACCGTCCTCTGGGCGTCTTCTGTCGGTCATGCCCGATTTTTTCTCTTGGGCTTGGATGCCCCTGTATCAGTATATACTAATGATTCCAATTAACATGTCTATTGCTACTTTCATATTCCAAAAACTTATTAAAGAACCTTTTCCAGTGGAGTACCTCTTTACCCATCTTGCCAAATGCTACAAGAAGTGGTAAGCAAAACATGTTAACATGATTATCGACGTAAACATGACAATGCAAAATATAAAATGATACAACATCTTGTATTGAGTTGTTCATGATGTTCTTCTCATCTTAGGTGGTTTCTCCATATTTCACCCTTAATGAGTGATCTACCTCCATACTTGCTCATAGAAATGAGGTTAGTTTACTTCTTGATTTTCAACAATGGAAAGTGATTTAGAGGTGCTACATAAGCATGCTAAACAAAACTTATATATGATAATATTATATCCATTTTTTACCAAGTCATTCTAATGGATGCTCCTCTTTGGTTCATCTTGATATAATCTCCCTTGGATAGGTGGTCTTCTTCATGAACTTCTTCTTGGACTATTGGTGCTTGACCAACTCTTTCATCTTCTACCTCTTGCCTCCTCCTTGAAGGACATGATCTTTCTCTGCATGGACTTTCTCTTCCAAGACATGACCACACAATGGTTATTTAATCCACAAAGTGTACATGGATATGCATACCAAAACATTTTGTGTTATATGCGCATTCTTATTGTAATTAAAGAAAACATTGGATTACTTATGCTTGTCATACCTTTTAGGAATATCATTTGTACAAGTCTGATGAGAGGCAAATGTTTTAACTCCTTCGTGCAGAAATCAAAAGAAAATTTGCACCTAATATTTCACCCATGAAACTTACATGATCCGATGGTGTTTATCAGATCCTGAAGCCAATATCTATGTCCCAATGTCCCTAGGTCTTACCATAGAACCATAGGTTATAATTAAGAGCTTAAGCGACCAACACCTATCAAGCATGTATTGTCGGATTTCAAACAAAATGAACAAGTTCCAAAACCCAATGGGTGATTTTTGATGGGATAAGGCCGATGAAAAATAAAGAAACTGATGACGTTGATCGATACAACTTTCCCAATAGCTTATGTTATGATAGTTTGGTTCCAATAGAAAATGGAAAACCTGATGGTGGAATTCTGATGTAACTTTTTGCGATGGAGCAATAGCGATATCCTAACACCGATGTCGATAACCTAATAGACCATCAACCTGATATTCGATATATGATAACTTGATCCTCAAATGGCTCACAATCCCAAAATTTGATAACTTACACTCTCGTTGGGTTATCCCTGATGCCGATAAAGTCGTGGTTCTGATAACTCATGAACCCGATGAGTCCTCTACTATTGATATTACTACCATTTCGATGGTCGGATGAGTGCCATGTGTTATCATGCTACCAACAAAATGACTAAAAGTGTTCCAACTCAATAGAGTATCGGATTGGGATTGTAAGCTTTCTCAAGATTCTAATATATCAACACACTTCTTCATCCCGATGGACTATTTCCGATAGAATGCAAACCTGATATAGCTAAAATAAAGAGCTACGAATAGAACTCTATTAGACTCAAAGTTGCAATTCTCGTATTGGTGAATTCTTAAAGGAATAATTATGTAGAGTACGCAATGATTCGTGGGTGGATCAATCAACAATGAAACACCCAAAAAGAGGAGAGCAAAAAACCCTAAATTTGACTGCAAACTCATTCAATTTCAATCAAACCCAGTTGATCCCAATTCCACGATTACAATTCCAGTGTTCCGTTTAAATAAACAGTGAGGGATATCGATTCCAATCCTTAAAGGATGGTTTCAAATCTTCCATTATAAGAAAAAAATTAGATATAGGCCCTAAATTATCTGAACTTCCAGATTTAATACTAAACTCAGAAAAAACTAATTCCTATGTAGTTGGGAGAGGTTACACAACATTTGACTCCTCCTCCTCCCGCTTACTCATTACAAACAAAATTTAAATTTGAAAGAAACCGCTTCAATTTGTTTTGTGTCGATCGTAGGTACTTGTTGTTCCCATTGTATAGTCTGATCAATATCAAGTGTATCTATTGAAACTTCTATTGCTTCTCCCTTGTAAGGATACAAGTATGAAACATTAAAAATTGGAGAGATTCCAATGTTGTGTGGAAGCTCTATTTCATATGCATTTGAATAAAATTTCCTCAAGATTCTACATAGTCTGATCTTCTTCAGCTTCAATTTGTTGTATTCTCCCTTAGGAAACCTTTATTCTCTAAGATGTGCCAATACCAAATCTCCAACTTCAAAATTCATCTCTCTTATGTTCAAATCTTCCCTTTATTTCTACTTGTTGCTGCTTTCCTATAGCTTTTGCTTAACTTGATCATGTAGCTCTTGCATAGCTATGGAAAAGTATTCACCATCAACACTCCTCACCTCTTGCTTTGCCAAATTTCTCAACTCAAAAATTCCTCGTGGGTGCTTTCTGTATACAATATGGAATCGACTCAGACTTGTGATTCTATTTGGTGAATCATTGTAAGTGTGTGCAAGTACTTGATCCCACTATTTGGGTTGTTTACTTACCATGCTTCTCAATATATTTCTTAAACTTTTGTTTACCACCTTTGTTTGTCCATCTTTCTACAGGTGGTAATCTGAACTCAAATTGAGACCGGTTCCCAACTTCTTTCAAAGATTTCTCCAAAAAAGACCCACAAATTTAGTATCCCTATCAGAAATTATACTTCTAGGAAGTCCATGTAATCTCACCACTTCCCTGAAAAACAAATTTGTAATGTTAGTTGCATCAATTGCTTTTGTGCAAGAAATAAAATGTACCATTTTTAAAAAATCTATCAACAACATAAATTGAATCATTTCCCTTTTGAGTCTTTGGAGATCCTAATATAAAATCCATACTTATTGAATCCCATGGTCTACAAGGGATAGGTAAACGTTGATAAAAACCAGTGTTTTGGCTTCTTCCCTTAGAATGCTGACAAATCCTGCATCTTTCACTACTGAATTTGGGGGCCGAATCCGACATTTGTTTGACGTTATTTTGCATTGGATAGGTGTTTGTAAGGACATTGGTATCATGCCAGACTAACATCGGTGGAATGATGCCGCTTAAGTGACGTCCATAGGTGTCGCTTAAGCAACACCTAAGATGAATTTTCGGCTCTCTTCAACGACTGTTGGGAACGTCGGCCAAACGTCCAACAAATGTATGAAAATAGACATCCTTGTATGTCGGGTAAACGTCCGAAAAGAGATATTTTCTATGTAGATTTGATGTGGTATTGATGTCTGAATAGAGACATTGATAGACTAAAGTTCACATTTCCATAATGTCCAAAAAGAGACATTGGAAGGGTAGATGTCACGTCAGTTCAATGTCTGAAAAGAGACGTTTGCAATGTAGATTTGACGTCCAAATACAGACATTGATATAGTAAAATTCATGTCGGTCTAACGTCGAAAAGTAGACGTTGAAAGGGTATATTTCACATTAGTCTAATGTCCAAAAAGAGATGTTTGTAATGTAGATTTGACGTTGGATTAACGTCTGAAAAGAGATGTTCTGTAGATTAAAGTTGATGTCAATATAACATCCAAAAAGGGATGTTTGCGGAGTGGATGTCACATCGGATTAACGTCTGAAAAGAGAAGTCTACAATTTATGCTACTAACGAAACAATTATGGTACCAATGTTCAACCCACGTCACTCTAACATCAGGTGGGCATCTAATAAGCCACATTTATATATGGATTTATAAAAAAAAGTGTGGAGGTTGTGATTGGATTCTCATCCATAGTAAATTTGTTGCATCCATTTATATAATATTTTGGTTGAATAGAGGTGGGATTTCACCAATGAGCTAGGCATGACTATATCTCTCCCTTCAAAATTGGTGAGGTCTAGCTTTCCTCGATTTCCTCTAGATGCATCAATTTTACACCATTTGTGTCACCTATAGCATAGTCATAAGAGAAATAACACCAACCTATAGATGAGACCCATGCCATGGGTGGACTTTTACTCAATATTTGTCTTGGAATGGGTGCCATTGAGAAGTTTTACATACCAAAATTGGGCCTTCAGGCCTCCAATTTGGAATTTAACAACACTATGAGGTTTTTCACATTATCTATGGCACTCAACGCCTTGATCATGGTTGTCATAGGAGGAGTATAAGGTTAAGATTCATGAAGTATTCCTAGAGAAAACACACAAGAACTATGTATATGGGAATCATTGTCCTTTGATTTCGAATTCAAGTGCCATAAGTATGTTTTACACATTAAGAATGAGTGTCGTTTGGGGTATGTTCAATGGATAAGGGAGCTGGAGAACAAGGGACTTATGTTCTTAGCAAAGAATCTCAAATTAATAAATATTTTTAAATACATAGTTGTATGAGCCTATTTGAAACATGTACCTTGTCATATCAAGTACCTTAATTTAATCTCATATATGACCTCCTTTGAGTCATATCATACTAGAGGGAAGGTGAATCCTTGAGTGTACAAACCACATAATACAACACTCTACATTTCCCACTTGCAACCATTGGAGGATTTCTTACCAAATCTTTTTTTTGTCTCCTTATCTACAAAGGTGTTAACCATAGATCATTCTTTAATGTATATTGGCAATGTAGTTTGCACCTAAGTTGTGTAGAAATTGTATGTCGGGTAAGATATCAAACTGAAAAGCATTAACAGTTGCATAGCATGTGACTTTTGGAAAGATGAATAAACCTAGCTAAGACAAGTAGTTTACCAAAGTATATGATTAAGAATAGGAACACTAATAACTCTTTTTTCCACCTAGTGCAGTGATGGAATGCATGCAAGAACTAGTTTTACTTGGATTAGAGAATCAATGCACAAAGCATGCTAAATGAATAATCCCAACTAAGACAAATAGTTTACCATAATCTTTGAATTAGAATAAGAATACTAGTAACTCTTTTTACTTGGAACAATGATGGAATGCATACAAAAACTAATTTTATCTGGATTAGAGAATTAATGCAAAGAGCATCGGAAATGATTCAAGGTAGGTGTCTTAAGAACAAGTGAAATCTGTCAATTGGGAGTAGTAATATTTAAGCATGGAAACGTGTCAAGCGTTGCTAGCACTTTCGTGGCAGTCAACACTTGTCATTAAAAATCAATGATGATTTTGAAACAAGGAACCCATTCCATCGAGTTTGGTCATATTATGTGGTGGCCATGTGCAAATACTCATCACTTTTTATTGAAAATTAATGTTGAATTTCTAATTAAGAATTGGTTCCATGAGTTAGTTTATGTCACGCGAAGATGTGTAACCGAAAGCTAAAATGTATGTAATGTTATAAGTGCAATAAATATCCATTATATTACACAACTACAAATTAGATCATAAAACTAATGTGGATCATCTTTCCAACTATGCCCATAAATAATTTTTGTAAATAAATAGTGGTGCTCAATGATAAATTCAACATGATCCACAAACTTCAATGAAAAATACAAATCATTGCATTGATAATTTATCTAAACTAATTGAGATTGATATTGTGTAAAGCTAACAATTGTATACTTAGAATCATTTGTAAAGCTAATAATTCCATGCTACATTGTTGACTCACCAAATTATACAAAACTAAGGTAATGGTACGGATAAAGAATATCAACATAAGTAGGCTAATGAAATTGGTAAAAGAGATTGACACAACATTCATTAAAAAATATAAGCATAAAGAAGATGCAAATATCTTTTACTCACCAAAGTCATTGGATTTACTAATAGTTGTTAGTTGCATTTATGTTGCACATGAATACCTACATAAATCAAAATTGAATAATAAGTATATATATATGACCATTAAATGTGCAAACCAACATGTATCATAATTTTAAATGACCAAAAGGAAAATACTTGTATGAGCTTTTCTTTGTTTCGAGAATAATCTATTCTCTATTGAACAAGGTCGACCACGTGAAGGTGGAAGCTCTTGTGGCCCCTCCCCCCCTTCACATCACTCTCATTTCCCCATGCCCAATCTATTTACTGTAACATAAGATGTCGATACAAATAACATAAACACTACACACATAGCATTAGATAACATAACATTTAGATACAAATAACATTAAATTACAAACTGCAAATTAAATCACACATAACATTAGATAACATAACCTGTAGATACAAATAACATTAAATTACAAACGTTAAATTAAATGACATTAGATTAAATTAATTTAAAACATACTACCATGAAATTTCACGCATATAAAACTTGATCACAAAAAATGTAAATCTAAAATAGAGGTACATAACTATAAAAATCAGTATATAATCAAGTCAATATTGTATAGAACATACATTATTTTGTAAAACAAAATATATAATACAATATTGTATACAACAAAATCACTATGCCATCCACAATGGCCAATGTTTATTGTCCTACTTCTTCTTAAGCTTATTTTTTCTATTTTTAAGGAATTGTGCAAGCCTCTCACCGGAATCAACTCCCTCATTCTCTTCCCCACTAATTTCTTTTGGTGTTGGGTCTTGATCTAGAGACTGCAAGAGACGTCTCCTTAGAGGGCGCTCCCTAATACTAGGATCGACACCATCTACAATTTCAGCAAACAATTTTTTTATCATCTTATATATAGTAAGCAGTAAGCAGTGAAGTAACAATTTCTATAATTCAACTAGTCCACAATACCTATAGGTACAAAAGGAGGAACCTCTAGTTGAGTAGTTCCAACTTCGGTCTCTATAACTGGCTCATGGGGAACACCTAAATATTCTTGTGTTGCTTGCAATAACAGTTGAAGTTGTTAAATCACTGAACATTGTCAATTTGCACTTTGTAATTAATTATTCAATCATAATGCATTGAGCTTGTATACCTCCTCATTGACAATAGAAGTGTTAGTTGCACAGGCCTTTTTCTGCTCAACTAGGGAATTGTAACCTCCCTTGACGGAAACTTTGAGCTCATTATCTATGGGCATGACGCCAAAGTCTGTAGACTACATATTCTGTAGCATAATGCTTTAGGTAAGGAAAGCATTTGAAACTCAAATTAAAATGCAGCAACGACAATTCCATACTTACATATATGCCCTTCACTTTAACATAGCCCCCTGGGCCAAGCTTGTGTTGGCCATGCTTCTCCAGGATGGCTTGTGTAGCCTTCAAGGTGTCCTTGAGCCTACATGAATTATAACATAGGTGTTTATGTGATTAAAAATCGCAGTCAAATGCGATATAGAAATTATAAATTCATTGTTTAGTACACTACTTTATCTACCTTGGTGCTTCTGCTGCACTTGGAGGAAAAGATCCTTATTTTCTCATCTTATTCTCCTTAGCATCCTCTATTAATGAAACCCACTCTTGTTCTAGAATTAATCTAGGATGCTCATAAATAGGGTATCGACTTATATTAGTGCGGTAATTGTCCCTCACAGATCTCAAGTACTTCCTTGACATGGCTTGCACCAACTTTTGATTGAATACGGGACCAAACAATGTGGTAATATGCTTCATCAACTCCTTCTTCAAGTCATTACTCTGATATTTATAACTTACTCTAATCATTGGTGCAACATAGAAAATGCCATTTCATGTAACCTGTCATAGAACACGTTATTTCCTACATTGCAACCAAATATTATGATTAGATAGATACAATGAATCTAACAAAAATATTTGTTGTATAAAATTTAAGTATTCCAATGGATTGGATGTAATTACCATGGAGTTTTGGAGCCTTACCGAAACCAAATCATGGTCAATATATAAAGAAACTTGTAATTTCCTAGTGCTCTTGACATCTAAGCCTAGGGTCTCGGGGCTCGTCTTGGCCCCTGATGACTCAGGTACAGGAGTACTAGAACAGGGGATCATCTATATAGATTGTGTCGTGGACTTCCCCCCACCAACACTATGTGTATAATCATGGGTAGACGCAGCAATACCAGGAGTAGGGGCATCAAAACCATGTGCAATAGGAGCAAAGGGTGCAAGCATAGATGCATGTTTGATACTCCATACACCGGGTTCTTCTTCTTTCAAGAATTCCTGTGAAAATAGAATTCACTGAGTCGGGATATTGGATTTGTTTAAAAAAATATGATATATTCTTTAAACGAAGAAATGAAATATGATTTTAAAAAACATATGTTGTACTTCTTAATGCAAGCCATCAAGTATTGGCATCTTTTATCATTTTTCGGTGTATCTTCAACGCCCATGAATCCTGCTAGTTCGTGAGCTATTTTTATAATCGTTTTCCTAATAGTTTCCATAGGGTCATTTGCTACTAAAATATTGACGTCATCCTGATTAGGATTAGGCATTAACGTAGGAGTCTACAAATGATCATATCATGTAAGAATGATAAATTATGTAACAATGAACTATGTGTTGGAATAAAACTAAACAATTTGGAATGCAATAAAAAAATATAAGTCGCCATATATTATCTCACCTGACCATGGTCGATTCCTTTCCCCCTATCAACCTAAAACATAAGCGAATATATGTTAACCATATATCCAAATTTGGGTGAAATATCATCAACATTACGACAAAAAGAATATATAATGAAAACTAATGAACATCAAGTATGCATGCCTTTAGTGAATAATGGACATGAGTGTGTAAGGATACTTGCATGATTCCTAGATCCTATTCAAATTATAATTGACCAACAACTCCTTCCCCACAAGTATTTAATTTATTGCAGTGCCCACAAATATGTTTTCCTCACACTCAAAAAACACACAATTGGGTAGTTTGTTTGTGTTTCCAGGATGAGTATTGTTTATAAACCCAACAATATTTTTGCAAGCTTTGGGACTGTAAAGTTAGTCACAGCAGATCTAATGAACAAATAAATCAGTCACAACAGATGAACATAGAAGAAATGGTGCAAAACTGTGCAAAACATGCAGCAGTGCTCTCTATCCCAGAAAGGGTGAATGAATTACAATACAAACTGTTACAATGAACAGAGCAATTCGAATTGCCTAAGGAGGTCATTCGAATCACTGAATGGAGTAGCTTGACTCAATCTAGGAGTCCTCATCAATCATCGGTGTTGCTCATCAATCACAACAACCAGTCATCCAGGTGTCAAGCTGAGTCTAACTGATCATAATAAATGTAACTGAAGTGTGTAGCACTGATATAGGATCTGGAGGCTCAGTGGGGGCGCATGGGAGGCTAACTGGAGTCAGAGCAAGTCACCTAATCGAACTGGAGGTCAATCGGAGGTGAAACAGTCAGTCAGGAGTGAAATCGGAGTGAAATCAATCAGAATCGGAGCTAACTGAATGTAACTGGAGTGAATCTGCAGTGGTAGGTGAACAAGTGCGCCCTTCTCTGTCAGTAGGTGAGAAGAGGGCGCCTTTCAGCTTAGGAGGGCTAAAACTCTGTGGAAAGTGGCTCCCGGGTGCTAGAAGAAGGTGGATAAGGTGCTGGAGGCATCAAACTGGTGACTGGACTGCATATCCTGAAATAGATCATGCAAGATCCTGAAATAGATATGTATCCCGAAATAGATGATCCTGAAATAGATATGTATCCCGAAATAGATGATGGATATCCAAACACCCCCCCTCAAGCTAGACTATGATGTGCCAACTAAAATAATGTGGGGCCCTGGTAACTAAGACCAAAGGTCACCCCAATACAATAATCCAAAAAATGCTGAAAAATAAACTAAGTGAGGAAAGAGGGAAAACCCAGTGGGAAGAAAGCCCCCCCTCAAGTCTAAAGCATAATAATGAATCAATCTGTCTCCACCATGATGGAACTCACCCCCAACAGTGAACGGAGGTAAGAGAACTTCTTCTCAGTGAAGCTCTTGGTGAAGATGTCTGCAATTTTCTCATCAGTAGGGCAATATTGCAGAATGATGGTGCGGTCATGCACCAACTGTCGAATGTAATGCATATGAATCTCAATGTGCTTGGTCCTCTGCCGCTGAACTGGATCTGTGGAGATCTTGATAGCACTTTGATTGTCACAAAATAGGACAGTCGAAGTAGTGCCACCAAAACCAAACTCGGAAAGAATACCCTGCAACCAAACTGCCTGAATGCAGGCATTGACTGCCCCTCGATACTCTGCCTCTGCTGAAGAAAGTGCAATGGCTGCTTGCTTTTTGCTGGACCAGCAAATAGCACCATGACCAATCATGAAAACATAACCGGAAGTGGACTTCCGATCAATGCTATCACCTGCCCAATCTGAATCAGTAAAACCAATGAAATCTAGCTCAGAATCTGCAGCATAATGTATGCCAAACTGTCTCGTACCTTGCACATACTGCAAGATCCGCTTGGCTGCTCGCCAATGAAGCTCATGTGGCTGCTGCATATATCTTGACACGGCACTCACGGCATATGAGATATCAGGCCGTGAATGTGTCAAATAAAGTAGTGAACCAATCAACTGTCGATACATACTGCAATCTGCAAGCGGTGTGGAATCTCCCTCCTCAAGACTGATTCCTGAGAGGAATGGGAACGGGGCTGCCTTACATTCAGCCATATTAAACTTCAATAACAGGTCGGAAGCATATTTTTGCTGAGATATAGTGATCCCATCGAAATTTTGAGCTATCTCCAAGCCCAAAAAGTGACTCAGCAAGCCCAAATCGCTCATGTCAAAAGCTAGATTTAGGGCAGATTTTAGCTTGTTTATTGAAGTAAGTGTGCTACCAGTAATAAGCAGATCATCAACATAAAGTACAATAACCAACAAATTACCTTTAACTCGCTGAAGATAGACATTCGGATCAGATTTGCATCTTTGGAAATTCTGAGAAAGAAGGAAGGAGTCCATCTTTGCGTACCAAGCTCTTGGGGCCTGTTTTAACCCGTACAAAGACTTCTTCAATCTACAAACCAATGATGGATCTGATGTATAACCCTCTGGCTGCTGCATATAGACCTCTTCAGCAAGGTCTCCATGTAAAAATGCACTCTTCACATCCATGTGATGCACCTCCCAGTGCTTGGATGCGGCAATAGCTAAAACAAGGCGGATGGAATCCATCTTTGCAACCGGTGCAAAGGTCTCTGTGTAGTCCACTCCTTGGACTTGGGAAAAACCTTTTGCCACCAAACTTGCTTTATATTTGCTGATAGTGCCATCAGCAGCAACTTTAGTACGGTAGACCCATTTACACTTCACTAATTTTCTTCCAGGTGGAAGAGAAACTAGCTCCCATGTATTGTTCTTTTGAAGAGAACTGTACTCTTCATCCATGGCATCTTTCCATCTCGGATCTCGATGGGCTGAATAATATGATTGGGGATCTGAACCAGCCATCAAATAACAAATCTCAGGAAGAAATGGATCAGCAATAGAAAGAGCCATACCTGCCCTTTGAAAGTCTCCTCTTGTTCGTCTCGGATCAGCAGGATTTCCAAGATTCGAACCAGCAGATTGTAGAGTATTTTGGGCCCACTTTGGTAACTGAGGGGGATCTGAATGGTCGGATTCCGAACCTGATATGTCATGATCATCATATGCTGCTACAATATCAGAAATATCAGAACTCATACCTTCATTATCGCTGCTCGAATCTTCTTCTGGTGAAGGCGGTGAATCGGCAGTTTTCTCCTCAACTAGTTGCAATTCTTGAAGCGGTTCTTCAAACTGCACACTACGCTCTATGAATATCTTTTTAGATCTGATATCCATGAGTTTATATGCTTTTGATTCTTCCCCATATCCTATCAATATGCACTCGATACTTTGTGGATCCAAAGCTCGTCTCTTCTCAGAAGGAATTCTAGCCCATGCAGTAGAGCCAAAAACTCTCAAATTTGACACATCCGGTTTGTGACCAAAGAATGCTTCGAAAGGAGTCATACCTTTCACGGATGAATGTGGAACACGGTTCTGTATATATGCAGCAACATTGATTGCTTCATCCCAAAGATTTGCAGCCAAACCTTTTGATTCAATCATGCATGTAGCCATCTCTTTCAGTGACCGGTTTTTCCTTTCCGCTACACCGTTCTGCTGGGGTGTGTAGGGAACTGTATGTTGGATCTTGATTCCGCTTTGGGCACAAAGTTGCAGCAACTCGGACTTGATATATTCCCCACCATTATCAGATCTAAGAGCTTTGATCTTGCTCTCAGTGGTGGTCTCAACAGAAGCCTTAAAATCCTTGAATTTTCCAAGCACTTCTGACTTGTTTTTGAGAAAGAATACCCATGTAAAGCGAGAATAATCATCAATAAATGTCAAAACATACCTTGAACCATTTAATGACATATGGGGCAGCGGACCGCTGATATCAGAATGGATCAATCCCAAAATAGTAGAGGCTCTGCTAGCCTTGCCGCGGTCGAATCTGTGCTCGGGGTGCTTCCCAATAATGCAACCGGAGCATATTCCCTTCGAGGAACGGAGTTGTGGAAGCCCATCAACCATGGATTTATTTGATAGCAGCAGCAAATACTTATAATTTAGATGTCCAAATCTTTCATGCCAAAGCCTACTAACCTCATTACCATGTGTGCGAAGAGCAGTGGGCTTTGCAAACGGAATAAAGTGCGAAAACTCATAACATTTAGCAGTGTGGTTTGCCTTTCCAACCGCAACTAGTCTTCCACTTTTGATATCAGAAATTTCAACTGTATTAGGGCTGAATGTGACTTTCTTTGGATCACCAGTATGTGTCATTTGATACACAGAAAGGAGATTCGAAGCTAAGGAAGGCACATAGAGAACATTCTGAAAGCATCCATGATCTACATGAATCGTACCTTTGCCCTTTGAAGAAATTTTTGAGTCATCTCCCAAATGGATGGGGATGGAGCTGTTTGGATCGAATGAGGAAAAAGAATCAATATTTGCAGCCATATGATTTGATGCACCCGAATCTATCAAGAGAGTGGGCTTCGAAACCGTTGCCATGAGTGCTTGTCCTCTTTCATGATCGTCATTCCGATCCTTCTTCCTTGCACCGTCAGGAAGGGTTATGTTGTTCTTTTCCAAAAGGAGGGCCATTTGATCTATAGTCTTCTTCATACATGAACTTTCGGGATGAAAGCCACGGTTACAATAAGTACATTTAGATTTTTGGTTACCTTCTTTGCCCTTTTGCTTGGATTTCGAACTGGATGGTGCATCCGTTTGCTTGCCTTTGTCTTTTTGCTTGTGAGGCTCGAATTTGGGCTTCTCCTTCTTTAGCTTTCCTTTACCATTCGAAATCTTGGGTCCTTGAACAAATAGGGCTGAATATTTGGAGCTTATGGACCCCATTTGAATCAACTTGTCATGCTCTTTCGTAACGGACTCAATGAAGGCATTCAAGGTAGGCATCTTCCAATTCGGGGTAGTTAGCCGACCGGAATTGAAAGTGGAGACAAATACCGAATAATCTTTCCCAAGCTTGCTTAGAATGGAGAGGATCAACTGTTTATCCTCTTTGATAACACCACTGTTCTTCAATTGCAAGTTCAAGTTCTTGAATTTAGTGAAGAATTCATTGATGCTCTCGAAATTCTCAGGATTAAGGCCAATCAATTCATTCTCTAATTGAAAAGCCCTAAGCTCATCCTGCTTGCCGAATAGTGTCTCAAGTTGCTCCCATATGGCCTTTGAAGTCTTCAATCCGCTGAGATGGAAGTGAAGATCTTTGGAGATGGAGAGACAAAGAAGACCGTAAGCTTCATCAAGCTTATTGTAGTGTTTGGTTCTTTCTGCCACATTGTTTGGCTCCAATTCAAGACCAAGAGTGACTCGGTAGTATCCTTTTGAACGTAATATGATCTCCATATCATCTTTCCAATCAAAATAATTGAATGGGGTGAGGATAGGCTTTGAAGAAGAGTATTCCATTGCTAGGAGCGAGTCAAATGATGAAGAAGAAGCTTGCATGCAGACTATAGCGAATGGAGATGCTGTAGGGAAGCTTGCATGCAGAATGTAGCGAGTGCACTTGGAGGAGATAATTAACCTGCAAATCACATAAGAACAATCACAATAAGGTCGAACAATCCACCCTTTGAGAGTTGCATCACACCTGGGATTGGATTTCAAGCAATGTTGAATAGGTCCAATGTATCAGATCCAGGAATTATGTGGTAACTCAAGCTTCTGGAGTGGTATTGGAGTATTTTTCAAGCTTTGCATGCACAGGAGCGAATGCCCTTGAGATATCTCATGCCAAACTTTTTGCAATTTTTAGCAATTCAGTCAAATCTTCTTGTATAAACACCTGTAGAAAAGAGATCTTGTTCCTGCAATGGCTCTGATACCATGTAAAGTTAGTCACAGCAGATCTAATGAACAAATAAATCAGTCACAACAGATGAACATAGAAGAAATGGTGCAAAACTGTGCAAAACATGCAGCAGTGCTCTCTATCCCAGAAAGGGTGAATGAATTACAATACAAACTGTTACAATGAACAGAGCAATTCGAATTGCCTAAGGAGGTCATTCGAATCACTGAATGGAGTAGCTTGACTCAATCTAGGAGTCCTCATCAATCATCGGTGTTGCTCATCAATCACAACAACCAGTCATCCAGGTGTCAAGCTGAGTCTAACTGATCATAATAAATGTAACTGAAGTGTGTAGCACTGATATAGGATCTGGAGGCTCAGTGGGGGCGCATGGGAGGCTAACTGGAGTCAGAGCAAGTCACCTAATCGAACTGGAGGTCAATCGGAGGTGAAACAGTCAGTCAGGAGTGAAATCGGAGTGAAATCAATCAGAATCGGAGCTAACTGAATGTAACTGGAGTGAATCTGCAGTGGTAGGTGAACAAGTGCGCCCTTCTCTGTCAGTAGGTGAGAAGAGGGCGCCTTTCAGCTTAGGAGGGCTAAAACTCTGTGGAAAGTGGCTCCCGGGTGCTAGAAGAAGGTGGATAAGGTGCTGGAGGCATCAAACTGGTGACTGGACTGCATATCCTGAAATAGATCATGCAAGATCCTGAAATAGATATGTATCCCGAAATAGATGATCCTGAAATAGATATGTATCCCGAAATAGATGATGGATATCCGAACAGGGACTTCCATCGATATATATGGAATATCATTTATCTTTATTGTTTTCTTTCATTTTATTATAATTTACACAAACTCCATATATGGGCATACTAGTTACATATCTTGTTAGTCTACCCCAATGTGCATAATCATAGGTTGGGCCAACATAATCCATTAGTTCAACCTCACTGTTATATGGAACCTTCACACCGTTCATTGTAAAGAGCCCCGGACCATGCAAAGTAGATGGAGCAATTCGATATGTTCTTCCATTAATACTGAAATCCATGTTTATTTCAGGAAGTGGGTTTGCTTCCCAATTATTCAAATAATATATGTACATCAATGGAACTTCTTTGTCTTCGACGAACTCATTTTCATAGGAGCATGACCCTCCTTCAGCCAAAAGGAAATCCATACGTTTTTTAAATTTTATTCTAACTTTGCTACCTCTAGTTGATATTGATGTATTGCTCGATGCTTCATCTTGTTCGGTCTGTTTAGGACAACCATTGCTATCCAAATATAGATCTGACGTGTATCTATTTGATTGTGCCTACAATTAACATCAAAAAACATTTGAAATGTCAATGTGTGGTGATGGTTATCTTATCTATGTTAACGTATGGTTATTTTTTAAAGAACATATTATAGGTATGTTGGAGCTCCATTGTTGTCCAGGGGATTTGGAGGCTAACCACCCCTTCGATGTTGTTGGTTTCTTCCTTGGTTCTTACCTTTCTGTCACCTACCCTGCCCTTCTTGGCGAGTTGGGCAAGCAAGTTCTATTGTGCATAGACTTTCCCTTGCGGAGGAGGTCAAATTGGGCGAGGAAATTGGGCTAGAGCTAGGGTAGGTTGGGTAAGGTGTGTATAATACGCGTTTGGCGCAGGGGGAGATGGGTACCCATGTGGAGTGGCAGTGGTCATGTGGCCCTAATAGGCATGTGGCTACCACTAGGAGGAGTATTGGATCTAGATCCAATCATATTGTTGGTTGTATCAAGGGGTGTGGGGCCTCCACTAAGAGGAATGGTGGTCCTAGTGGAACAAATAACTATGTGGGTAGGGGCAACAACTGTAGAGACACCACCAACGCTGCCCTCTACAAAGGAGGGGGAAATCATGCCATCCATGGGGATGTGAAGAGGTGATTTTGTGGGAGATTATTATTGATCGGAATCTGAAGTGAACTCAAGTGCCTCAAGATATGATCTTGAATCCAGCAGAGCATGTCAAACAATGGCTCGATGAGTATGGTCTAGGAAACTATACTAAGGCGACTACCCCTGAAGTCTACAAGAGTATCTCGAAGGAGCAATAGTGATTGAACTATGTCATACTATTCGGATATAATGGAATGCTTGAGAGAAGGCTCGAAAACCCAACTGCAGTCGAGTGTGAAGTAGAGGAGTGAAATAAAGGGAAAACAAGCCCAAAAGCTCAAAAACCCACTACAACCTTGTGTGATGGTAGATGAGCAAAACAAAGTGGCAAATAGGCCAACAAGCATCACTCCTAGAAATAAAAATACCTACTAACCTAATAGATACTAATGCAAGTAGTTAATAAGGGTGACATGTTTTGAAACCTTTCCTCGACCAAGGTCATCACCTCCTTGAATCAATGAAAGGAGTCAAGTGGCATCGAGGACCTTCCAAACAAAAGGTTGCGAAGGGGGATGAATCCTCCATCAGCACAAGTGAGTGAAGGTAATCAGCAGCAATTATCGGGATAGTGTCGTAGCAAACCCAATCTACCTTAGGTGTCCCCCCACCATAGGGGATCACCTCTAGTTAGTTCAACTAAGAATTGTTACTAAGATACCTTGGTCAGCACATCAGAGGAGTTTCATGCAGCTTCTGTCCTACGAGCACTTCCGTCCTGCAGTATGTGACAACGATTGGGGGATCTCCAGAACTATATGAGATAGGTGCATCACCCATCCATTCAGTCCCAACCTTGCCGAGTACCACCCCAAAAGAGGAATGGGCCCCTCTATAAACTGGTCGTGACTGTGCCCTCAAATACCAAGGATTTTGGCTCCCTTGAAAGTCAATAGCTATGTCTCAGATGTAAATGGCAAAGGGGAATTATTTGGATGCCTATCCCCGGTGACCTAACTTAACTACAATATTATTTTTGGTCCTCAAGTGAGGTTAATGTGTGTTAAGTTAAGTAAATTTTAAGTCTCACTTGGGGTCATGAACCAAGCATATGTTGATCTTAGGGAGTGAGATGTGTGCATAGGTGGTGTGAACTAAAAAAATGATAAGAGAAATTAAACATCCATACTACATTTTTCTTGAAAGTTAATTTCTCAACTAGATGATTAATTGATAAGCATCTCTAAGCATTAATATTCGTGTAGACATGAGAAATAAAGATTAAAATATAAACATAAAACTGACATATTATTATTATTTGTGTAAACATGAGAAATAGACAAGCATCTAAATTTGAAATGAATATAATAATATTGTATCAAATAGGACATGGTATATGTTGTGGAAGGTGAGATTTGGTAGTTGATCTCAAAATGTCGTATGACCATCTTCAAGCCAAGTTAAGTTCTATAGTTAACCCAAATTACATAATTTATTTCCTCAAAGAAAATTTCCCATCAAGGACATCATCTTATTTTATAATGTTATGCAGTGACAACCAACCAATAGAGAGAAAGCAAAGGAGAGAAGAGAATTTATAGTCATAGAAATGTTTGTATTTATGAATTTCATGATTTTATTGGGTTTGTATTTTGTGTCCATGTAATGACACGAATCAAGCTTAGGCATAGTCTGCAACATTAATTCGAGAATTTCGAAATTATTTTTCTAAGAATGCAACTTATTTTATTTGCAATGATAAAAGAATAATTCAAGTTTTGTTGGTGTGAAATCCAACATGGTTTCATACGCAATTAACATGGTCCACAAGTTGGCATGGTTACAAAGGCAATTTAGAGTACTATTTCCTATTAAATCAAGTAAAATGGCTGCAACATTCATGGAAATATTTCAAAAGCTACATGGAAACTCCAAGATTATTGTAAGTGATAGAGATCCAATTTTCACCAGTAATTTTTGGAATAACTTTTTTTCTTTTTTGTGTACTCAACTAGATCACGACTTATCTTACCATCCATAATCTAATGGGTAAACCAAGATAGTGAATACATGTCTAAATGGTTATCTCTATTGCTTTGCATATCATAACTAGTCACAATGGGTCAAATGGTCACCTTTGGTAGAGTGGTACAACACATCCTTCCAAACTTCATCCAAAATGTCCATGTTTATGGCACTTTTGGTATCATTCTCCACACATCACGTCACCCTTCATAGGGGATCCTATGGTTAAAGCGATAGAGGATGGAATCAATGACCAATAAGAATTTCTCCAACTATTGAAGGACAACTTGGTTATGTTACAAAATATGATGAAACAACAAAGGAAATCAACATCATAGTGAAAGATACTTTGAAGTGGGGGATTGAATATTTATGAGGTTGTAACTACACAAATATATGTCCCTCAAACAACAAAACAAAGATAGTAAATTAATACTGAGTATTATGGTCCCGATAAGGTGTTGTATAGGACAGGTAGTGTGGCTACAATATTGGATTTGCCCTTGTATTAACATGTACATCCATTCTTCCTTGCTTATTGTTTTAATAAGATAATCAATGACAAGATCTCAATTTATAATATTTTTCTAGAATTGGATTAAGAGGGGAAAATCATACTAGGACCTAAAACAATCATTGAAACACAAATCATGCAACTATGGAACCGATCAATTACCAAGTACCTCATTAAGTGGAAGAACTTACAAATAGAAGATGTAGTGGGGGGGGTGAGTTCTTCATATAGAAACATCCACAATTGATTAACATTGAGTAAAATGTTGGTTTGAAGGGGAGGGGCATGTCACAACCCTAAACATGACCCTCATTCATTGTATCTACATTAATAATAGTTATGTCGGCTTACTATTATTGCAATCTAGATCTCTTTGTCTCCTATATATATAATAAGGAGACTCATTTGAATAATCATCTTATGCATTTTATATATTGTAAAAGGAGGTTTCCCCCTCAAAGTAGGCATGGAATTACATAATGGGATTTATTTTTGTTTGTTTGACTATTTTGTCCATAACACCCATCTCATTGTTTATGTTTGATGTACATTTAAAGAGCTTACATGGGTGGATTCTTGACCTTGGACTCAGTGCTAGATGTGGCACACTTCTCGAGGAAGTGGTGATCTAATATGGTATTATAATAATATTATTTTAAGGCCACAGCCAAGCCAGACACCAAATTGGTTTATGAGACCACATTGTTTGTGGGATAAGGGACCCCCTCCACACAATGATTTAACTACTAAAGTCTATGGATATGTACATGCCCTACCCTCCTTCCGATTTGAACCTATGACCTCTTAGGAGGAAACACACATTATTAATTATTAGGCCCAGTCAAGTTGTACATGGTGCACATATTAAAGGAGATGGTTACTTGACATGGGGTGTGTACCTACCTTGATGAGGAGCGTGAGGAAGTAGGGGGGAGGCACATGGCCGTAGGAGCATCAGGACCATGTGGAACACTCTAGGAGGATGGATGTTTCACTTGAGGATGCTTAGGTTGAGGGTTCACTGCTTGGAGTTGGTTATGGAGCTAGGACACAAATGTTGAGGAGGTGCATTGGAGCATTGGATGCTTATCTTGGATAACAAGGATCTTTGTGATGAGGATCACTTGACATGTGTGCACCTTGGAGATGGAGCACTTTACTTGGAGAACTTATCTTATGGATTAGACTAGGTTACTTGTGGACTTAGTTCACTTTAAATTGGTGGCCTCCCTCACCTGTTATATATAAAAGGAGGAGGTTGTTTTTGTATGTAATGTACTTATTATTATATCTTTAGTATTGTGTGTTGGGAAGGTTTTGTTTCTTTTGTGATGTAAGAGAGGAACACCCAAGGTTTGTTGGTAAAGCCTGAGGAGACATAAAGATGGATTATAACTTAAGGGATGATCTTATGAATTCGCACTTATATGATGAGAGAGATGAATATTTAGGGTTTATTGTAAACCCTAGAGAAAGAGCATGGAGTGTTATAGGAGTAGGAGTCTTAGATATTGGTGTGATGCTTAGCTTGAAGAAGACTTGGAGCTTGTGTTTGTGTACTCTTGATATTATATTGTAACATTGTATAGAGATCTTAGTGCTTGTGTGATGCAAGAGAAAAATAGCTAGGGTTTGTGGGATGTAAACCTAGGATGGGAAAGAAGCTTGGAAGGCCAACTCTAGGGTTTTTCTTGGATCCTTTGTACTCATGTAATGCAAGAAGGCCTAGGCTTTGTGTGATGTAAACTCTAGAGTAAGGCATGAGCACCAAATAATTGAAGAAGACCTAGTTCTTGGTGTAATGGTTTGGAGGACTTAGAGCTTGGTGAGAGGCCACACTAGACTTAGTTGTTCCCATGTTGATGTGATGATGTACTAGGCGAGACACTCATTAATGAGTGTTATTGTACTTGTCTTGGAGTTTCTGCTCTTGTGTTGATGTGAGGAAGGATGAATCTAGGATTTGTGTGAGACAAATCCTAGAGGTGAATTGCACCACTAGGGTTGGAGTCATTGTGTGAGGAATACTTATGTTTTGTGGAAAATAAACCATAGAGAAGACTTGGAGTGCTTGTGTGATGCAAGCTTGGAGAATCTCCTTGAATACTTGTGTAATGCAAGTGGGAGATCAAGGGTGGACTTGTTGGTGTTGATGCTAGCTTGTTGTCGACCCTTTAGAGTATCTTGGTGTGATGCTTGCTAGACCACATTTGTTGCTTATGGTTTGTTGTTAATGGTGGATGTCCTTGTTAGGGTTTGAATGCAGTTGGAGTATCCTAGTTTGTGATAAGAATATATGACATATTGTACTAGCTTGCGCTAGGCCATTCTTCATTATGTTTTCATATGAAGTGTATCTTTGCTATCCAAATATTGTGGATTGTAGATATGGAAAGTAGACTCATGTTTCTTGTGTTAATGAGTAGTTTATAGGGTTGCTTGCTATGTAAATTTTATCTTGAACATTTAGCATATTTGTTAAGTGATTCAACCAGCTAAGAAGGAACTAGAGGAGCATATTTAAGGTTGTAATAATTCTGTGGTTGTGAAGTAATTTCTAAATTTGCTTTGTGAAGGAGATTGTGACTTAAGGGTTGTGAATATTCTCTCGTTCAAGTGCATTGTTTTAGAGTTTTTTTTCATGAATTTCCTAGTGAATTTGTTTGATTAGAAGTGAATATATGCCATTTTAATTCAATTTCAGGTTTAACCATAAGGCTGAATGTTCACAAGAAAAATATCCAAGGAACCTCATGTATCGAGGTGAAATTTTGTAAGTGTTTCAAAGTGCATATTTTCAAAATTTCCACGGTTTTTTTTGGGAAGAAGGATTGGCCTCAACTAACCAAGGAAGAGATTGAGAGGAACAAGGTCATTCTTTGCTCTTTATCAAAGTCTTAAAATTTATCAATATTTCAATTTTTGCTACACCTTTTTTAATTCATGAAGAATAATACAAGAGGAGAATCTATAGCTTTTGATCTACAACCATCTAGATTCATGATTATTTCTCTATTATGGTTGCAATCAAATATTTTGAACAAATAATTATATATATGATATGACCAATATTTTTAAATTTTTTATGTATATGAGTAGCAAAATAACTATTAATACATACACATTTGTGATAACTATCAAGATACTCATGTTTATGATAATCGCTATGTTTTAGAAAAATATTGGTAGACATATCTTATTTCTATCGATAATAGTTTATAAGATATTTTGGACAATTTGTTTCCTTCAAGACTATGGGATCAAGTTGAAATTTTTTACTATTGCGAGCTTGGATTGTAAGTTTCTTATGTTTGCAATATAAGTGGTTTGCTTTACTTTAAAAAATTCTATAGTAAGGTTGATAGCATCAAGATTTCATAACGCTTATCTAATGAAGTATCAACCCTCCATTTACCCGCATCTAAAGAAGTGAAATAAACTTTCATTTCCTTATCAACCCTTAACTAACAAAGAGTTATGACTTGGTTCTTAGTTAAGACATTGTTCAAGAAGGGAAACTAGTCTACAAATGCCATGATTGACTTGCAATAAAGAGAGTTGGTGCCATGGTTGAATCTTAAGTGAAAGTCTAATTTGACCACCACTAACATTTTTAGTTTAGAATGGGTTTAATGCCTAATTGTAGAGGATCTTGTACTTAAGCTTGGCCTGCAAGGCCCGCAAGGTTGGTGGTGTGACTATAAGTGGGGAAGTGTAACAACCTTCACCAAATATAAATTATACCTCGTCTATTTCACCAACATGGATCCCTAATGAATGAATGTCCAATCTCTTCAATCCTTGCAAATTTTACAAATATTGTGAGACAATAAGTAATAGTAAATTCCCAATAGCTTGAACTTGGAATAACTTGTTACACATTTTTAGACTCAACCTCTTTATCAATGATATTCATGCACACACATAGAGGCTTTAATTGGAACAAGGACCACATATGTGTGTGTGTGTCTAACACTCATTTTCTAAAGCATGGGGCTATTTAATTAAACTAGCATATATATGAAGTGTAATTAAATAGAGCATAACAGGAATACAACTGCATAAGCAACAATGATGATTGATTCATCTTACTCACTATCTTGTATTAATTCTACTAAATTCAAGCCAACTAAGGTTCATGTTTCCCAAACATTTTCAACCATCCATATATTATACTCCATTCTACAATGTTAAGTAAAATGTCGTGTATGGTCCAAAGATTAAGCAAAATGCCCAGCAAAATGATGAATTGACTAGCTAGTGAAGCATATGATGTGTATGATCCAAAGGTTAGGAAAAATGCCCAAAAAATTGATGCATTGACCAACTAGTGATGTGTACGATGTGTACAGTCCAAATGATAGGAAAATTAGCATTTTCCTTGGTACTATGAAGTCATCAAACCAATCCTTAAACCAAATCAGAACTAGAAGTTTCAATCTATGTCATTGAATCCACATCAAGAAGCATGACCTCGATGTGCTTGTGATTGGAAAGGCCTTATTTTATTTTTAATTATGAAATGACAATCTGTGTTGGCAAGATGAACTAGCCATAGGCATACCATTTATGGATCATATTAGTAGCAAAGTAGTTGAATCCATGACCTTGAAGAAGCTATCAATACTTTGAGGAAAAATCATACCTGTAATGGGTAAAGCACTAACAAGAGAAATGTTGGAATACCTAAAGGTTGTTGGATCCAAGAGGACAATTAAAGGAGAAATACAAAGGTTTGACAAGATAATAGAAGGCTTGAAAAAGGATCTCGATACTTCTGCAAAATTATTACCTTTGTTGAAATAACACTTGGTTGAACACCAAGAATCCCTCACCACCATTACAACAAATTGAAACAAGAGAAACATATAACTCTTGCAATTGGGAGAGAAAGTAATGTATTAGGATGACCAACAAGAATAAAGGCTCACTTGGATGATGGCTCAATTGTACCAAGAAACAATAGAGAAGGAGGAGGCACTAGCCAAGTTACAAGTAGTTGTCCAAGAGGTAAAGGAAGCACAATTTCCTTCCATTTATACTACAGAATCCAACACCATGATCGAGGAAAGCATGGTAATATCACCCTATAAGGACCTTTCTTGGTCCCTTTTAAAACATCCTTTTGTTAATTTTTAAAAAGATAATATGCTAAACCACTTATTAGGCACATCAATTTGCACAACACCTATTTAGATACCAAAGGTAAGAGGATATAAGAGTTGAAACAATACTTTGATGGCTAGCTCCAATCTTCACTTTGTGCATATCCACCTAGACACCTCAAATTGATTGAGTTTAATCAACTTCTTAAGCTGATAAGAATGTTGACAATGGATAGATTCAAGTAATTCAAAATGGATTCAAAATAAATCTTCCAAACTTTGTAAAAAGAAAGTTCTTAGCAAAGTTTAAGTCAATGGTTCGTTCATAATCATGTTGGAGAACAAAGCGAAACATCTCATTTTGGCCACATGAAGATGAAACAAATCACTTGGTGGTAGGCATTCAATCCAAGTAGGTCTCCTATTCTATTGTATAATGTAACAATTTATGTCTTCTACTTATGTCTTCTTTTTTAAAACACACTATATTTCACTTGTGTTATTTCTTCATGATTTAACTTTGCAATTCTATTTTGAAGTTGTCTTGTTTCCTCTTAATGTATGTTTTTCATGGTCACATTTAAAAATCACTTAAATGCTCATACAACACATTACACTAGAATGACCAATGATCAATAAATGAAAGATGCCCTTGGTTGTTTTTTCCTAGGTATGCTTAAGAGACGTCGTGTAACCAACGACAATGTAATGCCTTCGATGTTTGCCAAACGTCTATAGCATTTCATTGGCATCAATTACACGTCGCTTAAGCGAAGTGTATAAAAATATATAATAATAAAAATTTTAATGTGGGGGACTTTATAGATGAGACTGAACGTTGTAAACTATTTAGAGGATTTGCTAGATGACACTCATTTTTTTTCTAGACTAGCTTTCCATCATGATGTGAAGATAGTACATTAAACTATGGTTATCGTGCAGTGTGAGGATTGTTTGAGGGATAATAAACCCTTTGCAAAATTAGAGCATAAATTACCATCTTAAATATGACAATCACAATCTTGTTTTAATAAATAATCCTTTGCAAAATTAGAGAACAAATCATCATCTTAAATTTGACAATCATAATTTTGGTGTAATAAATATTAATGGCATCTTATGAATATCATGAATAGATGGAATTTTTGGTTTATAAGTTTTGTATAATTATCTGAGAATAGATAGCATCTGATGAATATCATGAACAAGTTTAGTGAAAAGAACAATGTCATAAGTGTATCAAATAAGGATGAAAACAAGTTCGACAATATTAATATCAGTTTTATTGATGTAGATGCCAAAAAAGTGAGAAAAAGGGGTTAAGTTTCTCTAACACCAATATTATAATCAATTTCCATTGGCCATTCTTTATCAAATTTGACATTGTAATGGCATTTTTGTAGATCCATGTCATAACATTATGAATCTTGAGAGGCATAAACATTTTTTTCTAGTGTTTCCATAACATGGCTTTAGATTGGAATTTTTTCTAAAGTCAACAAAACAACAAACAAGGTCTTTTTTTGTCTATATAATCCTTGATAATAACTCCAAGGATCAATAGTTGATTAGTTGGATCATATTTATTTTTAGAACCATCTTATCCTTAGGCCCTTTTATTATTGTCCTCAATCCACTAACATTTTTTTCTTTCAAGGATCATGTCATGTCCAAAATTTGGTATTGGGTCACAATGGCCTAATCACATTGGCCATATTCATTAGAGATTATCAAATTGATGTTAAGGGTCAAATAATTGCCAAGGAGGAAAATTACTAGTTTCCTAGGTTTGGGGTGGAAGCTTTGGGATTTGGAATAAGGGGGATAATAAATGATGTTTGAACATTAGAATGGCATAAATATTTAATAAAGGAGATAAATAAATATATACAAGTGAAAATCAAAGTGGCGTTTGATCATGAAGACACATAGAGGAAGTGGGACCCACATATGGCTAGATTTCCCCACTACACTTGGGATCATTCTCTCACCAATTCGAATTCAAGATGAATTGTAACATACTTGGGGGAGTTCAAAATGTATTATTCATGGCATGACTCATCCAAGGTCGAAATATAGAGGAAGAGTAACTCCCATGGAAGAGGAAGAGACAATTTGGAGCTAGTGGGACACTTGGGCTAGATTCCCTAGCTCTATGACAACAATGATGAAGATGTTATGACACCTATGACACAAATCAGACCTGAAGGCTGACATGTGACATATATGACATGTCAGGGCTAAAAATAGCCTCCAAGAGGGCGCTCAATGGAGTTAGGGAAGCTAAGATGCTTCCACATGTGATTTGGTGGAAGTGGGAAACTAGGAATTGTTGTACAAGTGGCATTCTTTGGAATCTCTTCCCAAATTGAGTTGGCGTGAGTCTCTTGGAAGGAATTCGACCCATGGAGGACATTAGAATTTTATAAAATTCATGAACAAAGAATAATAGCATCTTTTGATCATTTGTAGAATTTGCAATTGCATTTGTGAAGAGGGAGAGCTAGTGGATGACTAGTTTCTTGCCTTAGCCAATTTCGAGGGTGAAAGATTCCCATCCAAGTTGGTAATTGGAAAGGCCATTCATACCTTTCATTTGGAGCTTTAATGGAGTCTTTATTTTCAGGTGTAAGCTACAGGGAATCTCATGGTTTCTTCTATTGCAGCTCACTCCTTCAACCATTTCCAGTTTTGATGGCATATTCTTGATCCTTGAGGGAGGGCGTTTTTGGTGAGCTATTGTACTCTTTGGGGGAGCTTCTAATGCCCCATTTATTTTTTAATATGAATTAAATACTCGTTTTTTCATCTCCAGAAATTTTAAGGTTGAAATTCCAAGTAGAAATGTATAAATCACCATTTCCAGTTTTGATGGCATATTCTTGATCCTTGAGGGAGGGCGTTTTTGGTGAGCTATTGTACTCTTTGGGGGATATTCTAATGCCCCATTTATTTTTTAATATGAATTAAATACTCTTTTTTTCATCTCCAGAAATTTTTAGGTCTAAATTCCAAGTAGAAATGTATAAATCTCATTTTTAATGAAAGAACAGTGTCATTTCCCCACTACCTTGTTTTGAACCAATGTAATGTTGATGGATTCGAATGGATAAGTAAAATAATGATGGTTTATTGATGAATGGAATTTTATTGATGTATTATACAAGTTTCATGTTCAGTTCTCAAGCATTTGAAGTCATTTTACTCAGTTTTTTTACATTTGGAGAAGATTTGGTGCCATTTCCCCAAGGGTCGAACTAGTGATTTTTGCTGTTGTTTGGGAGAGGTTTGGAACAAACTTAATAACTAATGAATGGTGCATTTAGGACCTTAATAACATCCTTGAGACATCCCATACCTCTGTTCAGAAATTTGAGTGGGTTTGGAGGCATTTGGGAAGCCATTTTCAGTACTTACCCCAGGGGGATTTGAACCCCAAATTACTAGTAAAATTGCATACTTGGTCCAGAATATTAAGAGAGTTTTAAGATGTCTTTTGGTGGCCATATCTCATCCCTTAAGATAATATTCAAGTCCTAATATCATTCATACACCTTCCTTGAATATTTGAAGGCATTTGGAGTCAATTTGAGACCTAGAGACCAATACTAGTCAAAGGGAAATTACTAGTAAAGTTCCCTACATTGGCCAGAATTGAAAGAGGATTTGAAGAAGTATTTTAAAGGTCCAAAAGCATCCCTGAAACACATATTTATGTTCTAACGTTATCCATATACCTTATCATAATATTTGGGAGCAATTGGAGCAATTTGGGGACCTAGAGCTCAAAACTAGTCAAAGGTCGAACTAGGGAAAAAAGTGAAAAATTGCCATTTTAATAAAATTCCTAACAAGGGACATTACAGTGGTTTCAGAGCATGGTCTTGGCACCTGGTGTGGTATAACATCAATGAATATCAGGAGTCAAATAAATAAGCCACCACCCTTAGAAACTGAAACTGGATGTACTTTGGTGAAAGGGAAGAAGTAGGAGAAGTGCATTCCTTGGTCACCATGAGTAAGGATGAGAAAGGAACCTTAGAGGAGAATGAGGATTTTAGAAAATTACTGAAACCATCCTTTGAAGACAAGTGGAGGCAATTCATGCAAGAGTTTGAATTGTTGGTTAGTGGACTTGGAAGTAACTTGGAAAAAAGAATGAGCAATGGTTCTCTTTTCAAGGAAAAGAAGGAAATGGATGAAATAATTTATGCCACAAAGGAGGAACCTCATGTAATGGTGGAACATGAGGTACATGATGATATGTAGGTTCTTGAAGATGCTACACTCAAACAAGAAGAAGTACAAGCACTTGTCTTTGTTCAGAGGGATTATGAATTGCCTCATGGAGAGAGTTGCAAAGTCTTAAAGGAGGCACATGATCTCACAACAGTTGGACCAGCCAATTATGGAGAAGATGAATTAAAGATTTTGATGGGTAAGAGTTGTAAATATTTAAGGTTGGTTCATAATTCCTCACCCCCTACTTCTTTTTCAGCCACATCAATTGGGGATGAAAATTAGGTGAAAGGTTTTTTTCTAGTGGTGCCACATGAGGGGTATGAAACTCCTACCTCTCCTTTTGATGATGACATGAATAGAGCACCTCATTATTTACATTTGCAGCAGAATATTTTCTTTCCTTATGATGATACATATCTTCATGGATACACTTATGATGTTCACTTGAGTCACTTGAAGACTCATGATCTTCCTTGCTCCTTGCTTAGTTCAATTGATGTTGGAGGAACTTCATTAACTACTTGGATGAAAGAATACAGGGCTGACTGTTTTGATGCATCTTGCATATTTTTGGAGCAGCATTATAGGACATGGGATACTCACCCATGTCATTGGATCAGATTTGATTGTTCAATCAATGCTTGTATGCACCTAGAAAATGGCGGTCTACTTACTTGGAGGTATAAGCACTTTCATGATTCTTTGATGAAGCACCTCCTTAATGTACATTTTCATTATGTTGTTATGTACTTTGATGATATATATTTTGTACTCATGATGTTTGGAAGAATGCATACAAAAAAATGGGATCCATGAATCCTTTTATCTAATGGTGTGGGTTGGAGAGCACTCTTAATTGTTGGGGTGCAATACAAGCAATGGGACCCTGGAATAATTTTTATCTCATTGGTTTCAAATTTTTTGGGGAAACAAGCAGTATGGGAGATTTATTTCCCACTTAATAAAGTGATTTTTATCAGAGTAGTGCAGCAGCAAGTATGGTGGTTCCTCTCTAAAATCTTCATGGAAACTCAAAGACTCAAGGTTGGGCAATTCAAAAGCAACTTCAAAGAATTATACAGAAAGCAGGTTCTTCAACACCCATGTTTGAAATTGCTTGAGGACAAGCAATATTGGGAAGGGAGGATTTTTCATGTCCCAAATTTGGAATTGGGTCACAATGGCCTAATCACATTGACCATATTCATTAGAGTTTGTCAAATTGATGTTAAGGGCCAAATAATTTCCAAGGAGGAAAATAACTAGTTTCCTAGGTTTGGGGTGGAAGCTTTGGGATTTGGAATAAGGGGGGTAATAAATGATGTTTGACCATTAGAATGGCATAAATATTTAATAAATGGTATAAATAAATATATACAAGTGAAAATCAAAGTGGCATTTGATCATGAAGACACATGGAGGAAGTGGGACCCACATATGGCTAGATTTCCCCACTACACTTGGCATCATTCTCTCACCAATTCGAATTCAAGTTGAATGGTAACATACTTGGGGGAGTTCAAAAGGTATTATTCATGGCATGACTCATCCAAGGTCGAAATATAGAGTAATATTAACTCCCATGGAAGAGGAAGAGGCAATTTGGAGCTAGTGGGACACTTGGGCTAGATTCCCTAGCTCTATGACAACAATGATGAAGATGCTATGACACCTATGACACAAATCAGACCTGAAGGCTGAAATATGACATATATGACATGTCAGGGCTAAAAATATCCTCCAAGAGGGTTCTCAAGGGAGTTAGGGCATCTAAGATGCTTCCACATGTGATTTGGTGGAAGTGGGAAACTAGGAATTGTTGTACAAGTGGCATTCTTTGGAATCTCTTCCCAACTTGAGTTGGCATGAGTCTCTTGGAATGAATTTGACCCATGGAGGACATTAGAAGTTTATAAAATTTATTAACAAAGAAGAATATCATATTTTGATCATTTGTAGAATTTGCAATTGCATTTGTGAAGAGGGAGAGCTAGTGGATGACTAGTTTCTTGCCTTAGCCAATTTCGAGGGTGAAAGATTCCCATCCAAGTTGGTAATTGGAAAGGACATTCAGACATTTCATTTGGAGCTTTAATGGAGTATTTATTTGCAAGTGTAATCTGCAGGGAAGCTCATGGTTTCTTCTATTGCAGCTCACTCCTTCAACCATTTCCAGTTTTGATGGCATATTCTTGATCCTTGAGGGAGGGCATTTTTTGTGAGATATTGTACTCTTTGGGGGAGCTTCTAATGCTCCATTTATTTTGTAATATGAATTAAATACTCTGTTCTTCATCTCCAGAAAGTTTCAGGTCGAAATTCCAATTAGAAATGTATAAATCTCATTTTTAATGAAAGAACAGTGTCATTTCCCCACTACCTTGTTGTGAACCAATGTAATGTTGATGGATTCGAATGGATAAGTAAAATAATGATGGTTTATTGATGAATGGAATTTTATTGATGTATTATACAAGTTTCATGTTCAATTCTCAAGCATTTGAATTCATTTTACTCAGTTTATTTACATTTGGAGAAGATTTGGTGCCATTTCCCCAAGGGTCGAACTAGTGATTTTTGTTGTTGTTTGAGAGAGGTTTGGAACATAATTAATAACTAATTAATGGTTCATTTGGGACCTTAATAAAATCCTTGAGACATCCCCTACCTTTGTTCAAAAATTTGAGTGGGTTTGGAGGCATTTGGGAAGCCATTTTCAGTACTTACCCCAGGGGGATTTGAACCCCAAATTACTAGTAAAATTGCATACTTGGTCCAGAATATTAAGAGAATTTGTAGAGGTCTTTTGGTGGCCATATATAATCCCTGAAAATAATATTCAATTACTAATATCATTTATACACCTTCCTTGAAAATTTGAAGTCATTTGGAGTCAATTTGAGACCTAGAGACCAATACTAGTCAAAGGAAAATTACTAGTAAAGTTCCCTACATTGGCCAGAATTGAAAGAGGATTTGAAGAAGTATTTTAAAGGTCAAAAAGCATCCCTGAAACACATATTTATGTTATAACATCATCCATATACCTTCTTAGAATATTTGGGAGCAATTGGAGCAATTTGGGGACCTAGAGCTCAAAACTAGTCAAAGGTCGAACTAGGGAAAAAGGTGAAAATTGCCATTTTAATAAAATTCCTAACAAGGGACATTACAGATCAAGCCATATAAATTTGTTAGAAGTGGATAATCATGATTTTACAATCAAATTGAAATAATATTCTTCTTTGAACCAAGACCAAGATGGATAACAAAGGGGAGGGGGGCACATGGTGAGGATGTGAAATCTTATACTCACACCTCTAACACAATATGATGATGAATGGTATGATGTTAAAGGAATCTCTACTTCACATATATATATTGAAGGCAAGGTAGGCCAATAATACATATGTGGGACTAAACCCTTACAATCAATCTACAAATTCACAAGTAGGATTACACATGTGGAAAACTTCAATACAAGGACACACATGTCAAAATACAAGGTGATTCCATACACAATCAAGGTTCTAATGTAATAATGTTTCATAAGATGTGAAATTATAAATAGCGAGACTTGTAACTATTCTCACAAAGATGATACTTATGTAGATCAATTTGGTGATAATCATGAATCAAATATTTTGGTTACATACAATAGGGATTGGTGTCAAGGCTTAGGACATGGTTTACGGATGAAAACTATAGTCTTATACCATTATTGTTTATTATAAGAATCATGTTCCATGTGTAGGGCTCTAAATCACACACAATACTTGTAGAAGGAATCTTTCACCTACGAGTGTGATAAGCTCACAATTTCAAGTATTGTCACATGATGAATGGTTGTAAAGGCCTAACCATGGCATAAAAGCTAGGCTCTTAGTAGATAAATACTAATTGTATGACTCATGGGTCATGGATAGGGCATTTGGCCACCACATGGGCCCTAAATTTCTACCTAAGAAAGAGATATGTACATAATTTTAAGGATTAGAATACGAGGGGTTGGTATCAAGAACTAAACCATGGCTTGGGGTGATACACAAGGGATTAGGCCCTAATGCATTCAAAATAATAAGATCTTTCACAGAACCCTACATGTTCCTCAACGAACTCTAATGGAAAAATTGGTCTTCACCTCTTGCACTTCTACTTCCAGATATTGATATAAGAAGGCAATGATATGAAATCAAAGTAGTTTCTAAATAATTTTTTCTATAGTTCTTGTGAATAGCAACTTAGTAGGTGACTTCACAATGGTTGGCTTGCTAATTATACAATTTTGTTAAGGACACACTTCTGTGGCTTTCATGTGATTAGTCCAATAGTTTGCAATCTTATGTTAGTCAAACTATTTGCGTTCATTTGTATTTTTACTATGTGCTTGTTGATGCCTCGGATATCGTAGCATCAATCAGAAAGGGATTCTCCCCGATAGATTATCCCAATTAGATTATCTACCGTTTGGTATAGGGAATCCGTCCGGTTAGCGGTTCCGGCAACCGTGGATTTGGAGTTTTATTCCAATTGTACCGGTTATGGCCCGATCCACCTTTCTTTTGGATTTTATGTTTTATAATGATATGCAAGTGCCTGGTCTATATTTAATCTAGATGCAAGACTGAGAAAACAGATCTAAGTATAAAACTGAAATACACCTAACTATCCTTGCAAGGAGCACATTTAAAGCATGAGCAATGAGCTGTAAGAGTTATCTTTAAAGAATGAACAGACAGCCATTAAAGCTTAAAGAGAAAACTACAGCAAGATAAAAGATCTCAGAAGATAGCTTCTAATTACAAATAACACATTTTCATTACTCATCAAAGAGAGAAGCAAGATTATTTAATCTAGATGCAAAACTGAAAGAACAGATCTAAGTCTAAAAACACACGAAATAAATCTAATTGTCCCTGCAAGGAGCCAAATTAAAGCATGAGCAATGAGCTGTAGTAGATATCTTAAAGAAAGAACAGCTAGCCATTAAATCTGAAAGAGAATGCTACAGCAGAGATGAGAGATTTCAGAAGATAGCTTCTGATTTAATGTAAACACATTCATTACTCATGAAACAAAGAATTCGTTTGCACAGAAAGGAGTGAAATCATTAGTTGCAAAGAAATAATTCAAATAGAAAGAAAGATCTCACATTACAGTACGGAAGTCACCAGAATAGTCCAATATACATCCATCCTTCATTCCCATGCAAAACGTCCTCTCCTTGGCTTTTATTAGAAGATTTTACTTTCATAGAACATCCACAAGATAGCTCGTACAAGTCTGAAAATTAAATCCCTGCCAAAAGTCCTGTTCCTTCTTTCCTAACTTCTATTTATAATTACAAAATTGCCCTTTGGGCTGCCACCTAGCCTCTTCCACTTGTCACCTACAGGAATTTCTTCTATAATAGATCAAAATGTGACCACTCCTTTTACAAAAAATATTTAACAAAAGAAAATGGACAGCTGTCCCATAGCTCACGCTTTACACATTTGAGAGCTTAAAAATACAACATATCAGAAATAATATTCTGAAATCAGCGATTTCACTCCTGTGTGTGAGCTTCTGCTGGAAGAGGGTCGCTCAAATTGGCTGCTGCTGCTGCTGCTGCTTGGGAAGGAGGAATCGAGCCCACTATCTCTGCTGCTACTGCTGGGGAAGAAGAAATCGAGCCAGCTGGAGTTTCTGTTACTGCTGGGAGAGAAGAGCTTGGGTTTGCTGTTTCTCCTGCCAATGCTGCTGCTTTCTTCTCCTCCTCCGCTATGTAACTATACCATATACCCGTGTCCCTTATGACTATGTTTGCGGAAGCAGGGAGCAAGATTTTCTGAGAAGTTACATTTTTTCTAATCTCTGCTCCAATGCCTTGAACTTCTGTTACTGCAGTTTGATGCACTTCTTTAAGAAAATGGTTGTGGACTGATGACATTCCAATATAATGTTGGAGTCGTCAATTGCTAGGACATCAATTTTCTTCACATATTGAGTTTGGATTCCTAGTTCTTCCTTTAGTTCAGCCAAGCGTTGGTCATCACCCGGGAAATCATCGAGGGATTGCAGGAAATTCAATTTGCACCTGTCATGCACTCCCTGGATCTTTTGATACAAACTGTTGATCCTATCCCTTGTTCCTTGCACACTGGCCATTAGCTTACTGCCACAGCTTCTGCAGAAGTCCAAAAGGGCTACATCTTCATTAAATCCTTCCACAGACTTGAATGGGAGATGTGTGGGGAAATCCACCTTTCCTTCTCGCCATTCTATCTAGCTCAAGATATTTGCCTTAACCCGAGTGTGCTTAGCTTTAAGCCTATGGGCCTCTGCATTAACTTCTTTTAGCCTGACCACCATGGCCTTGAGCTTGCTAACTTCATTAGTGATTAGTTCCTGAGTGTCATATATTTGCTTCAGGATGCTGCAGGACAGCTCATGGAAGGGAGACATGTCCATCGTTCTGCTCTCAGCTTGCTCTAATTGCTCAGCTAATGCCCGCTTCTCTGCCTCTAGCTGGGATGCTTTATCTTCCACTTCATTCTTCTCTGCTTCCACAATCATCATCTAAAGTGTCAGTTGGTCCTTTTCCTCCTCCAGCTCGTTATATTTTCCTGATAGCTCTTTATGCTCGACATACAGGAAATTATACTTGTTTACCACAAGATCCCTATAGGCTTGCTCATTAGCCACAGTCTGTTGTAGCGTACGAGCTCTCCTCTTTGTCAATTCATTTTCTCTATTTATATTACCTACATTGTCCAGTGATTCTTTTATTGTTTCTACAACTGCGGATGCCATAGCTAAGGGATCCTTATTTGTATTTCGCATTACAGTGATCTCCCGGTGGGTAATGATATCCTCCTGGAAGAGTCTTTTGATCCTCTCTTCCGATTTAAGGACCATTGCTTTCCTTTTATTATCATAGAAAAATTCATTCCACCTGGACACCGTATGTTTTCCTGATGGAGTGTACGGGACAATTGGGAGGTCCATAATGTCTATTTCTTCTTCATCTAGTGGAGTCCGGACTCCCTGAGCTGGATCTGTTCCCGCATTTTGGGTACCAGAGACACCTGCTTGAGGTGCATCTATTTCCATGTCTTGGATACCGGATCCACTTGCTTGGGCATATTTTCCTGCTTTCAGCTCTTCTTCCGCTTTCCTTCCTATCTCAGCTTGTTCAGCTTGCAGCTGATCTTCATTCTCTTTCCGTTGCCTTTAATCTTCCGCTTCTTTCTGCTACTAGGCTTCCTCAACCTCTTTCTACAGCCTTTGTTCTTCTGCTTCTTGCTGCAATCTGGCAACTTCAGCCTCTTGCAGTAACCTTGCTTCCTCAGCTTCCTGTTGTGCCCTTGCTTCTTCTCTCAACCTTTGTTCTTCTTGGGCTCGGGCATCATCAGCTTCTTTCTCCTTATGCTGGCTAGTCTCCTGGGTCTTGGTGGAGCTAGAGCTTGCTCCACTGCCTTGGAGGAAGGTTCGCAGCTTTGCCATGTTGCTGATGCCTCTGAATACCTCCTCCTCGGCATCATGATAATGAGAGTACTCGAAATGAGCATAAATCTCCTTACAGTGCTCAGCAACTTTTCCCTTCTTGTCATTCCTGTGGAAGATTACCTCACCGAAGTGGAAGGCTTTCAGCTCCTGAACAAATTCTTCGGCTGAGGCGACCCCTGAGAACTTGTAAGCTCCTATGCAGAAAGGTAGAGGGGGAAAGGAGGCCTTATGCTGCTTGTTGAGTACGGCTCCAATTCCATCTAGGAAAATCTATCTCACTGCCTCTTTAAGGACTTCATAATCTGTAGCATATCTTGGCAAAATATATGGAGCTTTAGTTCCTCCAAACATTCTGAGATAGGTGCCTTGATCCGAGAAATAGAAATCTCCATAATTTTCAAGGAATTCCATGGCATTTTCCGACAAGCAGTTGGGCTCTTCCTTGAATAGCTGCTCATATAGGGGCATGATGAACCCCTCACAGATGAGCTTATAGTTGGGTTTGTAATTCTGAGCCCACAATATCCTGAAAGCGGTATAAACCGGGGTGGCGGCCTTATCCCATGTGCATCCCAATTTGGGGAAATCCACCTTGGCCAAAACACAATCAATCAGATATGAGGACATTAAAAATTCTGCCTTCTTCAAGGCTAGTCCTTCTCTTGCAGCAACTATCATTGAGGCCAAACTGTCTAACAGGAGAGTGGCCCAGTCAAACACAGTTCCTTTAAATGCCACGAAGTGGATGATAGGGACCCACTGAATCTTGTACACGGTGCCATTGGGCATGCCGAAGATTCTGCACAACATCAAGGTGATCAACCTGAAAGGAGGTCTCAGATTCTGGACGTCATATTCGTCATTACCTTTCTTTCTCAAATGCTTGCCTGCGACTAGTAGCCTTTTGGCCATCTCAACGTTATCTGGCCCAGCCATTCATCAGTCAGAGATTGTTGGGAGTGGGGAAATTTGTAGGCTACGGCAATATATGCGGGGTGAAATGAGGCAATGGTTGTCTTCCCGCTGTCATGAATTACTCTTCCTTCCGCATCGGCATGTTGGAGTATCCACCCGATTACCTCAGAACATGGGAACAGTTCAGGGCGGGTAGCAGCTCTGGCTATGCCTGAAGCTTTGATATTTAGATAAATCTGCCCCTCTTCTAGCAACATGTCCGGGACATCCTGGTCTCGGATCATCCTATAAATGTCACCCCATCGGATTTCAGGAGGAACACCGGTAGTGCACCTAGTATCCTGGAGTGTGGTCTCAGTTTTAAGTGGCGCAGGCTATTTTTCTGTCATTTTAGCCTTCTTCCTACTACCTTTTGGCATTTTGACTTATCCCTGATAGCGACCAAATATAAGCCATTATAAAATTGAGCAACATACTGTGAGATTTTAACAGAGAGCATCACCATTTTAACATGTCAATGAGATAAATACAATGTGAAGCTTCCTGTTAGGAAGCAAAATACATCATTCCAACAGGGAACATAGTTATAGAAATTTAAAAAAAAAAAATTAAAGGGACGGGTTTGGAATGCTGCCGGACGGATGGGTATGTTGCGGAAGCAATCTGCTCTCGGTCTAACTCTAGGAGAGGTGGTGACCTTCGTCATCGTGCTTTTAAATGGTTAGTGGCGGGGAAGTCTGGGAATAAAATGACCTTATTACAAGATAAGGGGCCGCTTGCACACTTACAATCAGGCGAGGACTTCGAACGCCATCGTCATTTATGGCACTTGACGAGGTACTCTATGGTAGGCTTGAACAGGGGTGATGGCGCCTGGCTTAGAAGTTGAATTGGGTAGTGGCTATGCCGGGACTAAGGCTTATGAAAAAGCCCGGGCAGCTATAGTTTTAGCTTTCGGCTGGGGACATGAAAAGTCCATGGGGCCTCGGGGGTTTTAAAATAATGAAGTATGCAGCCAGTGTCTACAAGCCATGTCTGAGACGAAAAGAAAATTTTAAAAGTAATATACTGTGCAGATGAAGCAAATTTCACAGTTAGAATCCTACCTGGCAAACGATGAGGTGGTTGAAGTGAACGCGGACGTGGACGAGCGAGTTGAGCTGGAGTGGTTGCGCAGCGTCCAACAATTTTGTTAATCAACACAAATGGAAATGGGGTCGGTCCAACGCAATTGTTTATTTAAATGTTCTACACACGTGCGAGGTTTTAATACGGTGGGTGGCGCCATTAAAACGCTTTTAAACTTCGTACGCCGCAGTCACATCGTTGTCTCGATATGCGTGCGTGACCGCCATCTTCGGGATGGAGTCACGAAATCCGCCCGCCATTGCGAAAGGTTACGCGGAACAACTTCGGCATTTCGGGAGAGATTGGTGAATCTTCCCGCAATTCTCACGAAGATAAGCGGATCACTTGCAGAATCATTCCGCGAAGCTCCCCGCCGTTTCGGGAGAAATTGGCGAACGGCTTCCACAAAAAACGAACGTGAACGTCTAAGTCCTTCGGCGGCCCTTTTCGGGATGACAATGTGAAAGCTTCCGAAATTGCGGAAAGATTTCGAAAATGGCTTCCGTAGTTTCGGAAGGCTTCCGCCAATTCTTCCGCAAAAGCTCCCGCAAACTTGAGATTTTTTTCTAAGTACCCGCCGGGCTTCGAGAGCGCTTCGGAAAGCTTTTGCCATTAGCCTCCGCCGTTTCGGAAGGGATTGGTGAATGATTCCACTGTTTCGAAGGGGTAACCTGAAAGCTTCCGCAGTTGCGGACGGCTTCTTCGAATGGTTCCGCAAAGGTCTGTTGTTTCAGCGTTTCGGAAAGCTTTTGTGAAGGTTTCCGCAACTGCGGGAGAAAAAACCAAAAGGTTTTCCGCAATTTTCAAAGAAAATTTCTAAGTTCTTTTCGGAGTTTCGGGAGGATTTGGTGAATAGCGCCCGTCGTTTCGGGAGAGATAACTCAAACACTTCCGCAACTTTCCCACAACAATTTCTAAGACTTTTCGAACGGCTTGTGCGATTGGCTTCCGCAACTGCGGGAAGATAGCCCGAAAGACTCCAAAATGTCGGGAGACTTTCCCAAATAATTTCCGCAACCGCGAGAGGAAAATCTAAGTTTTTTTTTCGGGATGCTTATGCGAACGGTTCCCGCCGTTTCGGGAGCAAAAGCTGAATGGTTCCGCGGAGTTTCCTTCTTACATTCCGCACTTTTTCAAAACGTTTCTAAGTCTCTTTTCGAGAAGTTTATAGAAATGGCTTCCGCCGTTTCGGGAGGCTAACCCGAATGGTTTCCGCTGTTTCTGGCGAGATAACTCGAAAACTAACACAATTTTGGAAGGCTTCCCTTATTTTGTCTTTGGAAGGAAACTGGGAAAGGTTCATGGCAAGATTTTCTGTAAAAAAACAAAGTCAAAAGATGGAAATGGCCTCTTAAGGCAGCCTTTCTAAAAAAATAAAAGGAGGGCCCCAATATGTACAAAATTTTGGGGGGGATGTTGCTGCAACAACAGTGCTACATTGTGGATTCATTACCTCCACCCCATTGGTCACTTTGGTATCCACATCACCATTGTGCTTGGTCTCTGCCGTGGCTATATGTATGCTTGAAGGTGGATTTTATATTTGAATTCAAAGCCTAATTTGAAACACAAATTCAACAAGCCTGATTTCAATTCAAAGATTAAAATCTTTAACGATAAGACTTAGCGCCCACATAATTGAATATGCATTAGATGCTCTTTCCATATTTTATTGAAAATCATGATGTTTTCAAAGTGTACAACTACAAATGTGTCTAAATGTGTCTTTTTTTAACCAGTTTTACAACCACACTCAAATTTCTCAGGACACTCGCAATCAAAATGGTTTATAGCATCCACAATTTGGTTTCAAGTACAAAAATAAAATAAAACGCAAAATCACGGAAAACAAAGAATTGAATTGGCATTGCATGAAATAGAATTTACAACACATTACAGAGAATAATATTTCATGAGATTGATCTATTTGGATATACAATAACAGATAATTCCCATGAATTTATTTATCCCAATACTAATTGCAAATGAGAGATCCATTGAACAACATTTGTTACAATTCCATATGATATTAATCTTGAACATCATCCAAGTCGAGATCTGAGTCATGAAGATCAGAATTTGTATCCAACCCTTCAGAATCATTTTAAGGATTGTCAAAAATAGTGTCTACAACATCTAGCGCTAAGTCATCATCAATGTAGTCATCATCATCGAGATGCGACTCAGAGGCTATTTGGTTTGACCTAGTTCCCCCCTTCGTCTAAGTCCACTTATTCCTCAATCTCTCCATACACATATTCTTCTTCTTGAGTATCTTCATCTTCAAGCAAATTATACTTTATGGGTCGTCCTCTTGGATCAAATCTAACAACAAATGACCAACCTACTCTACCTAGTACCTTTGAAAAAAATACCTGCTCACATTGACTTGGAAATGCATATGGATATGTATCCCACTCGTACCTATTAGTATTAATCATGGTAAATCCATTGTCATGATCAATAATTGTCCTTTCAGCGATATAGGATGCCATTGTTTGTAGAAAGAAGATATAGGCGGTTATGAATTCAAGATTGGACAAATCTCGCCATGGATCATCATGGTTCTGTAGGATTGAAGGACGAGTGCAGCATTACCTATTCTGTATTATTTGAGCCAGCATTACCAATTCTGTATTGATTGAAGTTTATGTTGATGAAGCTATGATTGGATTTGAATTCTACTAAGATTATGTTGGCAACGGATTAGAGGATGATCTTCTTGGTCGCCTATCACAATTCAAGAAGATGACGGATGAATTTGAAGGAGGCTGCAAGATGCGCAATCATGAATCCAAGAATCGACTATCCTCGCCATGGAACATCATGGTTCAGTATGATTGAAGGACGGGTATAGCATTACCTATTCTGCCATTGTTCTTGTAATGCAATACCGATTCTGCCCAGCTGAAATTGGTATGCTTCTTGGTGGCGTGTGGAGGATTTGTTGGGGCAGGTCCAGCTGGTCTTGCTCTATTAGCTGTGGATGTGGGTTGGGCATTTTGGGGATGTGTGGGGATCACTGAGGATAGCGTGGTGCTGACTGCAGATCACTTGGAATAGTGGATTGGTAGCCGGTCCATTTCTGTTTTAATTATTCTGGTGATTCAGTACTGTCAGAGGAATTGTTGATCGTTTAGTGCAGGGGATTGGCATGGCAGAGGACGTGGTTTACACTGGTGACGGGGTAGGTGACTGTGGGAATATTGTTGATGGAGATGTCTATGCTGGGATGACTTGGTCGGGGGTGTTGTATGGACCTTCCATGACTGGCGGGGGGCCAGAGGTCTTTTTTGGGCCCACCATGACAGGCAGGGGGCTTAGTCCTCGGACAGGGATCTTCGCTAAGGCTGAATCACTTAAACTCGTTAAGACGGTAAAAGAACGGAAGCGAAAGGACCAGTTAGTGCTGGGGGTGGATGTTACGATGGAAGAGGCGGAGGATCTCTCTCTCACTACTGTGGTTGGACATGTTCGTGGCAGAATATTGGGTCGCGATTTCCTTCAGCGTTGGGCGGCTGAGCAGTGGAAGTATATCGTGTCATCAGCCCCTGAAGTTCGGGTATTGACGAAAGGATGGTTTTCCTTCACCTTTATGAACAAAGGGGAGGTCGATGCTGTTTTATGTCGACATTGGTCGATGGTGGGTGTTCCTCTTGTTCTGAGAAGCTGGTCCCCATTCTTCGACTCAAAAACGGAGAGAGTTGATAAAGAACCGTTGTGGGTGAAGCTTCCTGGGTTTCCTATGCATTTGTGGAATGAAACTCGGTTTGCTGAGATTGGGAATTTTCTTGGTGAATATGTGTGTTCAGATTCCTCCTATATTGAGACTGGCATTTACACGGTGGCAAAGATATTGGTAAATATCGATCTTCGGCTGGGACTCTCTGCTGAGATCACTATTCAATCCAAGGATGGGGACTTCGCTCAAATTCTGGATTATGTGGGTGTGCCGTTTCGATGCCACCGCTGCCACGCACTTGGACATATGGTTTCCAGATGCCCTTTATCGTTTCGGAATTGTAAGCCACTGATTGATGATGTTGCAGATATTGGCGCTGATCCAGTGTCGAAGGAATATTCTCAGGCGGTGGAGGATGATGGGAGTGGGCCTGCTTTTAACCAAGGGGTCATCTACGATTTTGTGGCACCAGCTGATTACTGTGGGAGGCATGGATCAGCGGATTTACCGCCATATTTGGTGAACAATGGAAAGGAGTATATCGGGCGTGCGGATCCTGATGATGTGGGGGCTCCTTGTTCAGCGACTCCTACTACACAGACTACCTCCATATTGCAACCGAAGTCATCCATTCGACGGGGTTCATCATAGATTACCACGGGTATGTCACATTTATTTTCTCCTGCTGTTTCATTATTGGATGTATCTGATGTTTTGGGGGGCGGTAGTCTTGGGTCTCCTTCTCTTGCCCATACTGTCATTCCATGTCCGGTAGCTCCTTGTTCGCTGACTGATGTGGATTGTGTTACGCCGCCCATTGTATCCACCAATCTATCTAGCTTCTCTGAGGGTCGAAGTATCCGTTATGCTCTTCGAAGTAGGGATATCCCTGTCGATGGATTGGGGGGAAGGGACTTCCTGAATTGGCCAATTGTGTTGGGGGGAAAGGTCGGGGCCGAAAATCCCTTTTGTCTAAAGCTCAAGACTGGGCTAAAGTGGATTTAGTGATGGGTACACAATCTTCTATTGAGTGGGCACTTAGAGCAGTGAAAGCCCCGGAAGGGGGTTTGTTATGAAATTTATGTCCTTCAACTGTCGTGGGTTGGTGAGCCCCATTAAAAAATCGTCACTTAGGAGGCTGGTAGACTTAAATCAACCGGATGTATTACTGCTGCAAGAAACTTTGGGTGGCAGTGAGGATGTAGTACGGGCTTTAGAAACTTTGCTTCCTGGTTGGAAGTTTGTTGGAGTGGATGCTTGGGGGCGCTCTAGAGGGATGGCCTCGGGGTGGAAGTTTAAGAGTTGCAGATGTGAATGTTCTTGGGGAATATCTTCTGGTATTGGTTTGGAAGTTTGGGATGTTGAGATTGGGAGGATGATCACGGTTCTCAATATCTACGGGCCCTATTTAAATAGGGTTGGATTCTGGGATGCCTTGTTTTGTATGGATCTTTTTGATGGAAGGGATGTGATTTTGGGTGGGGATTTCAATCTTACTTTGGGGACTTCTGAAGTGTGGAGGCCTTGAGCTGCACCGGATACATTAGCGAATTATTTCATTCATTCCTTTGCTAGGAAGGATCTTCTCGACATTTTACCATCCAAGTTAACTCCAACTTGGAGGAATAAGAGAGCAGGGGATCATAGGGTGGCTAAAAGACTGGATAGGTTTCTGGTGGCCGATGTGTTAGCACTGGGTGTTGATGTTGTTAGGAAGTGGGTAGGGTCAGGTGGGATCTCTGACCACTGCCCCCATCTTCCTGGAGTTACGAGGTAGTAGGAAAAAACCTCCAAGCCCTTTCAAATTCAATCCTAGCTGGCTGAATATCTTAAGCTGGTTCAGGATCTGTGGGTTCATCGACCTCTTGATTCTCTGATCCATGCAGGTGCACACTTTCAACACAACCTTAAGCGAATCAAAGAGGCCACTATTTCCTGGGCTCATGATAAAAGGGCGATTGATGATCAGACTTTGCGGACTGCTGAGCTGAATATTGATCGGATTCTTAATAGTCGGGGAATGGGATTTCTGGATGAACAGCAGAAAGGCGAGTTGATGGAGTGGGAACAACGCAGGAATGTGATTCTGTGTGAGAGAGAAGAGATGTGGAGGATGAAAAGTAGGGTGATTTGGCTTCAGTGCGGTGATGAGAATACAAATTTTTTCCAAGCATACGCTAAGGGGAGAAAATTCTCCAACTCTATTTGGGAACTATCTGATGAAGGGGAACCAGTCTCCATCTTTGATGGATTAGCGGAGTTGGGTGTTAGACATTTTGGTGACTTATTCACTGCTCAACCTGGAGCCTCCATTGCTTAGGTTATTCGGGTGACTCATCTTTTCCCTTGTTTTGTGGGGGAGGAAGATAATAGACTGTTGATGGAGGAGGTGTTGCCGAATGAGCTCTCGCTGGTCATGCAATCCTTTCATAAAGATAAAAGCCCGGGGCCAGATGGCTGTCCTATAGAATTCTTCTTAGGATTATATGACTTCTTCGGGGAGGAATTATTGAATGTGGTGGAGGAATCGCGAAAGGCTGGGTTTTTCCATGGCCCCTTCAACTCCACCTTTATAGCCCTTATTCCGAAGACGGACAAGCCTGACAGCTTTGATGAATTCAGACCTATATCTCTCTGCAATTGTATCTATAAGATCATCTCTAAGGTTATGGCGAGGAGACTCAAGAATATTTTGTCTCAGCATATTTCTTGTGAGCAATTTGGCTTCTTGGAAGGTCGCCAAATACATGAGGCAATTGGAGTTGCCCAGGAAGGATTACACACACTGAAAGTGCAGAAGCAGAAGGGTGTTGTGATTAAGATTGATCTTTCAAAAGAATTTGATAGGGTTAGCTAGCTATATATCCGGATGCTTCTTACTCACCTGGGGTTCTGCTACGAATTTATTAGATGGATTATGGCCTGCATCACTACGGTAAGCTTTGCTGTACTGATCAATGGTTCTGCTAGTCCATTCTTCCAAGCGGGAAGGGGTCTATGACAGGGATTCCCCCTCTCTCCGCTATTGTTTCTCCTTGTTGCTAAAGGACTCAGCCATTTTATACTGAATGCAAAAGCTGATGGTACCTTTCGGGGAATATCCATTTCTCAGGTATTGTTTATTACACATCTCCTTTTTGTTGATGACATTTTGATTTTTTGTGATGGCACGCGACAGGATATTGATAAGGTGGTTGAAGGTCTCCAATTAGTGCAAGTTGCAGCGGGTATGTTAGTGAATATTGACAAATCTACTATCACATGCTTGAATTTAACCGAGCAGGAGATTCAAAGAGTGGCTAACAAACTACCTTATCAGACATTGGATATTGATGATGGATTAAAGTACCTTGGCTTTCACTTGAAACCAAATGCTTATCTCAAGGCTGATTGGCACTGGTTATTAGCTAAATTAGAACAGTGACTACATGGATGGAGTCATAAATGGCTCTCTCGGGCTGGGAGGTTGGTCCTGGTCAAATCAGTTTTGGAAGCTATTCCGGTGTATTGGATGTCTCTTGCTTGGATTCCCAAAGGTGTCCTGGAGCAGATCCAAAGGTTGTGTTTTGCTTTTCTTTGGAAGGGTACGGGTGAGCATCGAGCATTGGTGTGGGTCAGATGGGAAAAAAGTTTTGTCCCAAAAGCACTAGGAGGATGGGGGTTAAAGAATATTTTTCTGTTTGCAAAAGCATTGGGGGCCAAAGTGTCGTGGCGACTTATCCATACACAAAGTCTCTGGACAAAAGTGGTATATCATAAATATATTGCCCCTCTTACTCTTCTCGATTGGATTAGGCTGGGAAATAAGTCGAGGGAAAATTGCTCTGTGGTCTGGAAAGCGGTGGTGCAGCATTTCTCTTTGGTCGGTTCTGGATTAGTGTGGAGGATTGGGAATGGACGTCTCATTCGTATTGGGTTGGACCCCTGGGTTGGCTGTAGGGGTGGTCATGTCCTTCCTGTGGACCTGAGGACTTATTTGGCTGCTAGGGGATGTCATTTTCTGGCTGATATAGAGGATTCGGGATCATCTACTCTTTGGCACAGGGGTGGATCTCTGCACAGCGACTGGAGATCACTGCAGAACTGCAGGGGGCTTGGGAGGATTTTCTACGGCTCTTAAGATTAACAAATATTCGATTGACTAATAGGGCTGATGAACTTATCTGGGATCACCATCCCTCGGGTATTTACTCACCAAAAAATGGATATATCCAGTTGAATGTGGATGTACATAACAGGGAATTGGTGTGGTGGTGGAAATATCTGTGGAAGTTAAGGTGTCCGAGTAAAGCAAAATTACTCTTCTGGGCTATACTGGAAAATAAGGCACCTACCTGGGACATTCTGCAAAAACGATTCCTCTAGGGTCCGGGGTTCTATCCACTTTGTAGGGATGCGGACGAGACTATTGCTCATTTATTTGTTCAATGTCAGTTTACACAGGCCGTTTGGGATGAAATTAGCAATTATCTAGATATTAAGATGAGGTGGAGGGGAGAGAGCGCCCTTGAAGCGTTCCAGGGGTGGTGGTCTATACACAAATCATCTTCCATCCGGGCAATCCCGTGTATAATCACCTGGGGATATGGATTACCAGAAATCAGCTTGTATTTAATGACAGCAGGGTCTCGGTGGAGTCTGTAGTGGCACAAGCGGTGGCGGTTATACAACACTACATGGCACCTGTACATGCGATTAGCACATGACCTGTGCGTGAGGAACAGATTGATAAATCAATGCCGTGGGCATTTTTTGATGGAGCTTCATTAGACCACCGATCGGTGTGTGGAGGGGGGGGAATCCTTTACAAAGCTGAGACCCATTATTTTCATCTCATGGCTGGTTTGGGGAGAGGATCAAATAACTACGCTGAACTCATGTCTCTTAAACTGTTGATGTTATTTGCACTTGAACAAGGATGTCTATCACTACAGATATTTGGCGACTCCTTGATAGTTATTGACTGGGCAAAGGAGATTACACATTGTCATGTGATGGTACTATTACCTATCCTGGAGGAGGTGATTCGGTTAAAGCAGTCCTTTAATCACATTACATTTACACATATTTACAGGGAGAGGAATGGGATGGCCGATCAGCTCTCCAAGGAAGCAACGCAGCAGGAATTAGCACTTGGCACTTGGAGGATTACTATTCATTCACCGGGGGGCACTTTCAGCTATTATCACAGACCTTTTCATGATGACATTGAGGCTCAGATTTGAGCAATAGCTCAGCTTTTATTGACCAATGATGGTTTTGTTCTCTGTTACAGTAATTGTTTTTTGTAATCGGATATATGCGGGTCATATGGACAGTAGTATTTTGTTGTATGGGACATTAGATATGATGTTAATATGGGACAGTAAATATGTGACAATGTAGGGATCTCTGTGATTCTACTACATGTGCAGAGTGTAATTTTGTTCATCTATTTGAAATAAAATTACGATTTTTTCTGAGGAAAAAAAAAAATTGTCCTTTCAGCACCTTGTAGCAACAATCTGTACCACCTAACCTTGAAGAGAACCACTTTGAAGGATTTAAAGTCTATATCCAAGATTTCTTCCAAATATCCGTAGTAACTCAAATCCGATATGACTGGATGTCTATCACCCTTGTGGGAAATATTAGTAACATAGAAAATTGCAGTAATACCACTATCACATGGTTTTCTCCTGTCATCCAACTATTTGGTGAGATATTTTCTGCCATTGCACTACATAGCCTTATGATGTTTCACTTGTATTCTCAATATGTTAGAAATGGATTGTTAGGAAATGGTAAGTATATGTATAAGATAATTTGCAATAAAAAGACAATAATGTGATTTGAAATATAAAAACGAACGGTAGACATGGCTTACCTTTCTATCTTTTGCACCATATGCTAAATCAATTTGTTGTTGGCTTAAATTTATTTCATGATCCAAATAATCCTTTTTTATCATCTCTTCCAATTCATTCCATCTTAATTCACCATAAAATTATTCACCTCTTTTTGTCCATCTCTCCATAAAATCAAGATTATTTTCAATGTATACATCAATTGCATCCCACTCTATACTACCTAGAACAATGACAAAAAAAGTGTTAGTTAAAAAACCAAGCTACTAACCAGTGTACCAAAAACATGTATGGAGATATTAAATACAACACAAGATTTTACCTTTAACTTTTCTCCATCTACCATTACCCAACAACACCTCCCCTTTGAATTTGTTGGTATAATTGGAATCCCAAAGGAGTGGCACATCCACATCACCCACTACTTGGGGTAAGTACTCACTAAAATATACAGTGGATTGATATAGCATGTACCCTTCAACAATCGATCCTTATGGATGTGATCGGTATCTAACAAAGGCCTTAAATGCTTTCAAGTGCCTCTCCACCAACCACATTGACCTTGTGTGCACGGGTCCACATATTTCAATCTCTTCCACTAGGTGTATCAAGTAGTGTTCTTGTGCATTGAAAAAGGATAGAGGCAGATACTTTTTCATCTCACAGATAAGTTAGGGAATTTGTCTTTTCCAATGCCTGATATATTCCTTATGTATTTATTTAGATGACAACTACCTACAAGTGCAATGAAACTTGATGTGTCAACATTCAAATATATAAGACAATAAAAGAAGTATTGACCCTCTATACAATCAATATTAATTCAACTATAACTTTATACATACCTCATGTACTTGTTGAGATCATAAACAACCTTCTTAATGTTGTTGTCAAAGCTATTTGGAAGAGCTAGAGGTAGAACATACTGCAACAAGGATGCAATGCATATTACTAACAAATAACGTATATACCATTACATATAACTTAAATAGAGATAAACATGAATTAATAAAAAATAATGTATATAACATAAAATAAATAATCAAAGTTGCAAAAAGTTGAACCTTGGTAAATGTATGCCAATCATGAGTTTTTGCCCCCCCCCACCCACCCCCCCCCCTTGAAATCGCCTTGCTTTGTCAATATATTACTTATGTTTGAAGCAAACCCAGTGGAAAATTTTATCTTATGTACAACCTCTTTTGCAGTAGCACTCTCTTGATCAGTTAATAACCATGGGAGATTGGTGGAATTTCCACTACCCCAAGTTTGATTCAAATGTTGCAATGAGTTGGATTCTTGAAAGTCACTAATATTTTTTGCAATTTTTTCCTTGTTATTCCTCCCATCTATAGTTTTCCGCAATCACTCTATGAAATTCTTTCTAATATGCATTATGTCGAACAAATGAGCTACTTGTAGGTGCTCATAGTATGGCAACCAGATAAATTGAGCAGAGTATTGTTTCAAACCCCGTGGAAGCTGACCATGGTGACGACCTTTGTGAAGTATCGATGACATATTAATATTTTATATTAATCATGGTAAGTATGAAAATATAGAAATAAAAACAAGTGACCAAGAACGAAGTAATTAGCTACAAACAAATATTGTTTACCATGGATCTTTTGAAACGCCTTTTTCCATAGTTGAGGTGTCATTCTTCGTGGGTTTTTTCCACTCTTCCTTTCCATTGAAGTCATTTTTTTTGGTAATCCGATACCTGTGTTCCTTATGGAGAAAATATCTAAACTCATTGTACACCTCCTTTCCAAAATTTCTTAAACATCTAGATATTGTTCGTGGACCACATATTGGACATGAATATTTTCCCTTTGTTTGCATCCCTACAATTTATGGAATAGTGTTAACATATAGAATTTCATATATTATAAAAAAATTGCATAATAAATGATGCATAGAGATACATGGGAACTTTACACACCACAGAAATGTGTAAGACCAGGTGCATCATGAATCGTCCATGTAAGTATTCCATGGAACTGGAATTATTTTTGGCCTAAAGGTTTGGAGATGCCGTACATACAGATACCAACCCATAATTTTAAAAAAATTTCTATAAGAGGCTCAATATATACATCCATATCTTTAACTTGGTGCTTACCTAGTAGTCATTTCAAAAGTAACGTACATGGTTAATAAGTTCTCGTACATCCAATAATAAAAAAAGATGATTGCTTATATTATGTTAACATTCTTAAAAATAAGTACCTGGAACAATTAATGCCAACATGACGTGCTCCCTTTTAATTGTCATCCATGGAGGAAGGTTATTGTTTATAACAAAGACTGGCCAAATTGTGTAAATGGTTCTGAGCTCTCCAAATGGGTTGCACCATCGGCTGCCAATGAAAGTCTAACATTACGGGGTTCTTCTTTAACAATTGGCCATATTTCATCAATGTCTTTAAATGCAGAACCATCTCCAAGAATTTGCATGACACCATCTTCACTCTTGTGTTGTGCATGGTAATCCATAAATTCTAAAATGTTTTTACACCTGAATAGTCATTGAAAACATGGAATTATTGGAATATGGGGAAGAACTTTGTGGGTCACCTTATTTGTTACCTGATAAGTATTATATCTACCAATTCCACATTCAGGGCACTCACTCTTTAATGCATGTTGTCTGTAATATATGATATGATCATTGGGACATGCATCAATTGTGTTATACTCCATTCCTAGATCTTTCAAAATGACACACATTTCTCTGTATGTGCGAGATAAAGTATTTGATTGTGGTAGAAGAGTGTCACCTAACAGTCTAAAAAATCTATAAATTAGTGGAAAAATCATAATTATTGACTAATAAATGACAGAAATATATAAGAAACAAGCAATTGCAAATACAAAATCAAAATCTTGCATACCTTAACAATTGTGTCATTGTTGTGTTTGAAATACCATTCATGACCTTCAAGTTGACTAGCAACAAAGGAGTTGAGAGAAGACATGTCTTTGAGTCTTTGTATAAGGCTTTTTTCGCCTTATCAATAAGAGGTACATCATGAATGTTTTCATATGGCTCGTACGCAGGTACATTCTCATCTGTGGCAACAAATGTGTCATGGATAAACCTATTTATCCCTTCATTCTCAATAATATTGTGGTCATTTTATTCCATTAATGTATCAACCTCAATGACACCGCCCTCAACATCTCTCTTATGCTGTGAATTGTAGAAAGTGGGTTTGCAAGCGTTGGTGCTCTTGTCTATGCAGTAGTTGTCAAAAAATATAACCAATTAGTATTGAAATTTCGATCAATAATAAGAGTATTGCAAAATGAGAAAAAACAATGTTTTGATAACTTACTAGGGATGACATTGGTTTCCCCCTTCCAAGTTCCCATACTTTGAGCAATGTTTCCTGGTTGTTTCCCTGAAAACTCTTCTTCTTTTCATTCCTCTGCATTTTGTACAAGGGAAATAATATTTTCCATCGTTGATTATAGCTTCAACATTGAAGGGTTGATTCTGATCATTTGCTGGAACATCGTTGCCTCTATCACCATATATAGAATCGATAGCTTCCTACATAGTAGTGAGTTGTTCACATCTGGTAGGAGATCGGGGGACATGATTGTCTGACATTGTGCTTTGTTTCAATAAAATACATTATCAAGCCACTAATAGAAGAAAGACAGAGATCAAATCATTAACCCAATCAAAAAAATTTATTCAAAAGTGGGTATCGTTGAACAACAAAAAATATACCTATAAGTAGATTTCTCCTCCCTCCAAATTCCTTCGATGAATTATTCTTGCCGAATTTAACCAGAAACCCTAAATACCTGTTATGTCTGAATATGTTTACAAATACCTGTTATGTCTGAATATGTTTACAATTTTTCCCAATTGATCCCAAAAAAGTAAAATACTTTCGGTGTCACGTCGCTTAAGAGACAAATGGGAAAAAAAGTGTCGTCTAATATTAAACTTAAGAGACATCTCGGATCATCGCCTAAGAGACACCTATGAACGTCACTTAAGGGATGCCCATAGACATGGCTTAAGAGACATTAAATACTAGATGTCGCTTAAGCGACACTCATTTTCTTTTTTCCTCAAAACCCCATGAAAATGATGTCTAGTCGATGTTAAAAAATGTTTTTTGACTTTTGACGTCGGTCTAAACATTGAATTTCCCCCCCAAATGTAGTAGTGTTTCCACAAATATTTTAACATTAGATTGCATACTTGGCTAAACATAAAATGCACTTAATTGAGCAAAATTCATTGGAGGAAATTTTGGGTCTAAAATGGGCCTTATAAGAAAGCGAGCCATCATATAAGAAAATGAGTCAACCATAATTTCTAGATGAGTTGGAATTCAAGAACCAATAGAATTTCAATCAAATGAGTCAACCATAATGGTTGAATTGAGATATTTGTCATAAAAAAACTACTTTTTTGTTCGTATTTTCAACATATCTCCCTGTGTTTTTACTCAAATTTCAAGCAAGTCAATTCCGCATCCAACGAGTGCTCTCACTCTAGATTTGAGTAAAAACACAGGGAGATATGTTGAAAATATGAACAAAAAAGTAGTTTTTTTCTTTCTTCCTCCAAAATTAATAAATATTATTTTATTATTTTATTATTTTCCTTAGGAGGCCTATTTTAGACCTCAAATTTCCTCTAATGCTTGTCTTTCCCAAAATGTCCTGCCAAGCCTCCATTGTGCTTCTCCTTCACCAAATTCTCCCTCATTGAACATTTTGGAATACATAACTAGCACCTTTTAAATAATAGTTTTATTGCATCATGTAATCCATCCATGGACTTTTGTCTCTGCTCAATAGATTCTCACATGTTTCATATGCTTCCTTGAAATTTGCATCATCTCTATACAATTCCTTCAAATTACCAAATCCCAAGACATTCACTTGGACATCCTGCAAAATCGAGCTTCTCCCACTTAAAGCATCTGCAACCTTATTAGATTGCCCACATATTTGTTTGATAACAAAAGTGAAATTCTGCAAAAATTCAACCCACTTAACATGCCTATGATTTAACTTTGTTTGTCTGCTAATAGACTATAAGGCATGATTATTAGTATACAAAACAAACTCTTTGGGCATCAAATAGTGTCTCCATTTTTCTGGTGCTTGAATAATAGCATAAAATTCATTATCATATGAGGAGTATTTATGTTTAGCTTCATTTATTTTTTCACTATGATAGGCAATTGGTTAACATTCCTAACTCAAACAACACCAATAGTGGTCCCACTAGCATCCCATTTAACTTGAAAAAGTTTATTAAAATTTGGTAGGACTAAAATAGATTTTTTGATATTTTCTTCTTGAAAAATCAAAAACCTTTTTCAGTTGCCTTAGTCCATTGGAATGGTTGCTTATTCCCTTCAATTGTCTTCACAATTGGAGCACAAATTCCATTAAAATTTATGATAAATTTCCTATAGAAACTTGATAAAACATGAAAACTACTTACCTCAAAAATACTCCTTGGAGTAGGCCAGTCTAATATGGCTTTAAATTTTCCTCGATCCATCTTCAGACCTTTCTTTAATATGACAAAACCCAAATATACCAACTTTGTCCTCATGAAAGTGCACTTCTTCGGATTGATTAGTAACTTCTCTTTGTGCAACTTATTCAAAACCAATATAGGATGTCTAAGATGTTATTCACTAAAATGATTGTAAATTAGGATATCATCTAGGCAAACAATGACAAATTTACCTATAAGATATTTCAACACTTCATTCATAAGCCTTATGAAATCTCTTAGAGCATTTGTCAACCCAAATGGAATCACTAACCATTTGTAAAGTCCATCATTTGTCTTAAATGGTGTTTTTCAATCATCACCCTCTCTTAATCTAATTTGATGATATCCACTTTTCGATTCTAGTTTAGAAAAATAAGTAGCACCACTCAAACAATCAATCAAATCATCCACACGTGGCAAAGGGAATCTATAACTGATTGCAATCTTGTTGACAGCTCTAAAATATGTACACATCCTCCAACTTCCATCTTTCTTTGGACTCAACAGTATTGGAACATCATATGGACTCAAGCTCTCTCTTACCAATCCTTTATCAAGAAATTACTGCATTTGATTCTTAATCTCCTCATTCTCCCTTAGATTCATGATGTAGGTTGCTTTGTTTGGTAAACTAGCTCCAAGGATAAGGCTAATGTGATGGTTGATGCTTCTCATTGGTGGTAACTCATTAGGCAAATCATCCACGACAATATCAACAAACTCATCTAATAATTTTTCAATTTCCTCGGGAAAATTAGTTAGCTCAGTGCTAGTAACAAATACTCTTGGTTTTCCAATTAAAGAAAAATTTACCTCTTCATTTCGATTTGATGCAGGAATTCTTTGCCACTAACCATCAACACTTTAGGATTTTCCTAATCTGCTAATCCTTCATCCTTCATTGGTATGAGAGTATGTTTATTTCCATATTTCTTAAAAGTATAAGTACTCCTCCTCCCATCATGAATTGCATTCTTGTCAAATCGCCAAGGTTTATCCAAAATAACATGACATACATCCATAGGCATAACATCATAGGTTACCTGATCCTTATAACTTCCAATCTGGAATTCCTCTTGGCACTGCTCATTTACAAGATTTGATTTCCTTTCTGCAACCAAGGCATCCTGTAGGAAGTTGGAAGAATGACCTTCTACAAACCCAACTTATCCACCATCTTTGTAGACACCAGATTGTTAGTACTTCCACTATCTACATTAACTTTACAACATTTACCTTTTGACTTACACATAGTTCTGAATAAAGTCTTCCTTTCGGAAGGTTCCTAGATCTCCTTATTTGGATTTAGTAAAACCCTCTTCATCAACAAGGAATCTCTAATTTCAAGAATAACTTCTTGTGGTACTGAATTCACTTACCTCCATATACTTGTCTAATATGTGCACTTCCTTGACTTGTAGAAACATTTTCTAGACACTCGTAGGATTTATGTCCATATTTATTACATTTATAACATCTTACTTGAAAAACTCTTCCTCTACCTATGGAATAAGATCTCCTACCTCTACCTCTGCTTGAGTTTTCATGCTATCTCAAGCTACTGTCTCCCTTTTTCTATCCTTGTGGTTTTCCTTGTCCACTTTGTTGTCCTCTTCCTCTAGCATTCCTACCTCTTCCTCGTTGAATTTGCTTCCTTTCCAACTTCTCTTATGCCTTAAGAGAAAACTAGTAAGCTTCCTCAACTATCTTTGGAGATAAAAAACTAATTTCATCTTGAATATCATATATTAAGCCATTGATGTACCTGGCTACTTTCTATGGTGTTTCTTCTACATGACCAACTCTAATATTTAATTTATAACACTCCTCGGTGTATTATTTAATTGTCAACACTTTTTGTTTCATATTTTGCATATGTTTGAAAATATTAAGCTGATAATTATTAGTCATTAATTTACCTTTTAGTTTGGTGACCATTCTGTCCCAGCTATTGATTTTGGCTTTTCCTGATTCCTCCTTCCTATTTGCACACCATCTCACAAAGAGATGCATGACCCCTTAGCTTGGTCACACAGACTTTAGTTTCTTTTCCTCATCAATGTTCTCATACTCAAAATACTTATCCATGGCATTGATCCAATCAATTAGTTCTTCAACATTCAAATTGCCCTCATACATAGGCACCTTCATCCCTTGTCTAGAACTTGCTCCCAAAATTGATCTAAGCAATGTCACTTCTACATATTCTTCGAGCTTTGCTTCCACCTATGGTATTTCTTCTTCTCTATCATGGACATCTCCTAAGTTAATATCTATTCTCTATGCAATCTCCATAGCTTCCAACCGTGCTTGAATAATCTACATTTCTTAAAGTAATATTGCATTGCCAATTGGTCTTCTTTGACCTGCTCTTCTTGAAACTCTGGCTCTAACTGCCATTCTTGATTTCTTATAGGAAACAACCCAACAAACCTCCAAGGATTTTCTTCCTCTTCTCTAATATCTCTACCCAAATTCTCTATTGGAGCTATCCCTTCTACAATTCTACCAAACCACAGCTAGATTTGTCTCCGCTTCTCACGCAAGATACTCCTGCTCTGATATCAAAAATTGGTGCATAAATAAAAAGAAAATTTGCACCTAATATTTAATCCATGAAACTTGCCTGATTCGATGGTGTTTATAGAATGCCGAAGTCAATATCTATGTCTCGATGTCCCTAGGCCTTACCATAGAACCATAGGTTATAACCAAGAGCTTAAGAAACAAGTGTTTATCAGGAGGGTCTCATCGGATTTCAAACAAAATGAACATGTTTAAAAACATGATGGGTGATTTTCGATGGGCTAAGGATGACAAGAAATAAAGAACCCGTTGATGCGACTCGATACAACTTTCCTTATAGTGTATGTTTCAATAGGTCGATTCTGATGGAAAAGGGAAAACTCGATGGTAGAAGTTCGGCGTTATTTCCCTGATGGTGCAATAGGTATATCCCAACACGAATGTCGATAACTAGATATACTATCAACCAAATATCCAATATCTCATAACTCGATCCTTTAATGGCTTCCAATCTCAATATCTGATAACCGATAACTCAATCCTTCAATGGCTCGTCATCCTAATATATGATAACTCTATCAGAATCGAACTCTACAATTCTTAGATCGGTGAATTCTTAAAGGAATAATTATGCAAACATACATGATTCATGGGTGGATCAATCAACAGTGAAACACCCGAAAAGAGGAGAGTGAAAACCCAAAATTTGACTGCAAATTCATTTCATTTCGTTCAAACAACGTTGCTCCCAATTCCATGATTACAATGCTAGTGTTGCATTTAAAAACATAGCAAGGGAGATTGATTGTGGTCCTCAAAGGATGGTTTCAAATCTTCCATTATTACAACAAATCAAATATATGCCTTAAATTATCTCAACTTCTACATTTAATACTAAACTCAAAAAAAAAATTTCCTATGTAGTTGGGATAGGTTACACATCATTTGAACCCTCCTCCTCCCACTTACTTATTACAAATAAAATTTAAATTTGAAAGAAACCCATTGCTCTTGCATCACTCCTCCTTTGGAATGTTCATATCTCTTTGGAAATTTTTTGCATTCTTTCTTGATGCCTTTCCCGTGATTGTAAGGTTGTACCTTTCTTAATTATAACTTGAGCTCACTCTCACTATCATTAAGTGATGTTTTGTCTATTTGCATGGATTCTTTTTGTAGATCTAGTGGCTTGGTATCTTCTCTTGAAGCTTCTCTTACTTGAATTATTTGGAGCATTCTCCAACTTATCCTTTATTGTATCTCAAACTTGCATAATAAGGTATTTCCTCAACCTGCATGGGATTAGTCATTCCTTGGCCATTGATTCCTAGGACCCTTCCATCAAAGCTCCACTTGTTTAGAAAAATATAACAATTACCCCAAGTGTGATTCTCAAATTCACCAAAATAAACATCTACATCTTGATGGGAAAAGAGAGAACACGATGAATCACTTGGGTTGCATACCTCAATCATGGTTTGTTCATTTGTGGTAGAAGATGGTATCCTTTTCATGGGAGGCTCTTCATTCTTCTCCTATCCTTCATTATTATGGAACTTTTCCGAAATATCATTTGTGGTTTGCAACTCAAGTTGCAACCTTTGAAAGATTCCCAAGAGAAATTCTTCATAGAACAACAACATGTCTTGCAGCTCTTGTTTCTCATCCTCAGAGAATTGCAATATTCTTCTCAATTTAGAGTTTTCCTCTCGAATATGCCAGTTGATGTCTTCAATATCTTTAATTTTTTCTCTTCAAAACATTACTCATGGCTGTCCTTTTGCAACCAAGAAACCTGCACTTCCAAACTAGAAATGAAACAAATGGAAGAATCTAACACAAAGCGCAAAAGGTGTTAACAAACCCTTCAAACAACCACTTTGAATAGCTTGAATCATACACAAGCATAATTGTCCTTGTACCCCATTATTCCAATTTCATCACAAGTCGAAGGTCATGAATCCTAAAGTGATTTCCCCTTGAAGTCAAAAAAAGGTTAAAAATACTTTACAAATGATAATTGTTTTTACCAAAATGTAAAACAAGTGCCCCTTTTTTGTTTTTTTAAGAGAATAATTCTTTTGGGGAAATCATTTACCATGCCATAGCATATTATATATATGACATAACGGACAATTTGGTCGGTTTAGTGTTCCATTCCACGAAGCTATACCATTCCACTATGATTATTGTAACGAACCTGAATAACCTTGACCATCATCTTGATTCCTCCTCCAAATGCTCAACCTTGTAAGAATCTATAAATTTGAATGATAGTCACATGAACAAGCTTGGGGAGTGTTTTGGCTTGTTTTGATAGGCTTCAATGAAGTTATGTGCCAAGATATTGATCTACTTGAGATCACAAAACCGTATTAGATAAGTGACTTGCATTGCAGTCAAAAAATGGTGAACATTTTTTTGTCTACATGAAATCAAGATTCCACGTCCTTGACTAGTCTTTCAAGACCTCGAATCATCACACGAATTCCTACTCTCCAACAATTGTCAATGTTTCTCTACAACATTATCGACACTCCACACTCCGTAAGGCACCAATTCCACACGTTCTCGACATTGGGCGCTAGGGTTTCACTCTTGATTCTAGCCTTGTCAATTTTTGAAATGAAAGGGTGTTAGGGATTCAAGGACTCTTGGATCCTGGTGTGTTGCATAGATGATAACATCTTCCTCTTCACGTACTCCACATGGAACAGCAGGACAGTCCTCCTGAAGAGTTTGAACCCGAGATTTGTGGATATATGAAAAGAAAACTCCACCTTATTCTTTTTACACACAATCAATTGGATCCAATTAAATGATGTTGGACATAATCAATCTAGTGATTGTTGAAGGCAATATGCATTGAATCTTAAACAAGAAATTGTGTTTTCTCACAAAATGTTGATTCGCTTCATCCTTTCAACAACCAGGAATCAAAATATACACGAACAATCTGGAGATCTAGCCATGTTCTTCTCTCATCAATCTTCAAATTCGACCTCTGATCTTGATGATTTCATACCAAATTGCTCCAATGGGGCATTAGAAAACCGACTCATTTTTTATCCATTCCATATACCTTATGAATTTCTCAAATTTCCATCATTCACATGAAAATTGGCAATATGATTCAACATTCAAAACCTGAAATAAAACAACAAGCACATAAAAACCAATATGCAAATCAGATTTATAATGGAGTTCGCCAATTCTAGCTACATTTCTAAATTCATTCAATCGACGAACTACTTCATTAATTCTCCTTCAAATGGATTCTCCTTTTACATAAAGGGTTGAAATATTCTCCCAATAAAGGGTTGGTTCTCTAGGGAGACAACTTCTCACATTAAGTGGCTCATTCAGCCAACGAGGGGATTACAAATTTCTCCCAATAAGGGGTCATCCCTTTTACAAAAAGGGATAACAATTCACAAGCAAACCTTGCTTATTCTCCTCAAAAGAGATTACAAATCCTCTTCTCTTTTCAAAGAGCAAAATGGTATTTTTTATAGTTGTACATTGTTGAGAACTACCTCAACATTTGAAGGAGAAAATAACTCTCTAAATCCACTAAATGAATATCTAGGCACAATTCAAGGGATTGGTTGAGAGAAAATATCAACTCTTCCCATGAAGATCTCAACATTCCCCTTAGATTAGGAAAATGAATATCTAGGCACAATTCAAGGGATTGGTTGAGAGAAAATATCAACTCTTCCCATGAAGATCTCAACATTCCCCTTAGATTAGGAAATTAGAATAGTACGTAGCTCTTCCATTAGTTCCCTATTACATTTAAGAAGAAAAATACAAAAGCATATAGCTCCAAACATTTATTAATCATTTTCTTTTCTTTTATTTTAATTTTTCCTTTTTCCCAAAACTTCAACCAACCATATCTTTTTCATATGCAGTCCATTTGATCATGTTCAAATTGTGATGGAAAACTCTTTCTAAGCTCTTCATTTTTAAGACAGTTTCGACAACAATGGATACCTTTTGAATTTGTCGAATGTGGAGATCCTCCTAGATAAACATTAATTTGGCTTCTATCTTATGCTGAGTGAAGAGTCATCATTGTTGTATCTCAACATTTAATTTGACTTATGAAGACATAAAAGATCTATATGTCTTCTAAACACTACATGTGTGGTTCAATTCTACTCAAATATGTTGAATATTGTAACTTCTAAGAATATTATATTTATACATTATTTATTCCGGAGATGTTCCATCCCTCCGAGGTGATTTTATTATGTATCCGGAGATGTTTATTCCTCCAAGAAGTTGTGGTAACTAGGGTTATTAGACCCACCATGTGGGGGTCGGCCCAGTCAGTTATAATAGGGTATTTAAACTAATGGTTAAATACGAGCCTACATGTACTTGTGTAAAATATATGTCAGAGTAGTGTATAAATAGAGGAGGTGTGTTCCTCATTTGATACACTCACTCACTTGAGAGAGGCGCACTTGTGGAGCAGAGGTCTGCTATAGTGGAGGAGGAGATCATGTCTTTGGTTTGCATCTTTGTATATTGTTGGTCATCTATTTTTTAGGAAGCTTTGTTGGGTTTTCTACCCCCATGAGGGTTTCCCAAGATAAATCTGTGTCTCTTATGTTTATGCTATGCTTGTTGTTTCTTCAGTGATCCTGTATATGCTATTATTGTGAAATGGAATGTAATGCTACGATTTTATATCTTAGCATATTGAATTTTAACATGGTATCAGAGCTAACCTGAAGGAAGGCAATGTATGGCACTTACGACACTTGCTTCTCTTGCGACAATTTGAAGGTTAGGGTTTTATATAGCAAAAACCAGTCATCGTGGAACTTTCGCTATAAATCCATTTATGAAAAGTTTCATGATCTGAAAAGTTTACAGGTAGTAGATAACATCCCCAGGTACCTTGTGTCCAAAGGGAACCCTGAGATTCGTTGTACTTTGTGAGTTATGATCAGTACAAGTTAAGGTTTCTGCCTCTTCCAGATCTCAGTCAAAATCAGGTGACCTAGGAAAAAAGGTCATAACTTGGGCTAGGAAGCTCCAAATGAAATTTAGTAAAAAGTGACAGGTAGTACACAGACTGTACTATCTTATAAAACTTTTGCAGAGGCCGAAACTGAACCAGTGACACGTGGCATGCCGTACAAGTTCGCTCTCATGTTTTATTCCATAAACAAGTCACTTTGCGACACTTGGCATAACTCTCTCTCAGAGAGTCCAATTGAGGTCATACATATTAGGATGGAAATATAACAGAGCGAGCTATCTCAAGAAAAGTTTTTAGAGGCTGAAGTTCAAACAGTGACACGTGGCACGCTGTACAAGTTCGCTCTCCTGTTTTATCCCATAAACAGGTCACGTTGCGACACTTGGCATAACTCTCTCTCAGAGAGTCCAATTGAGGTCAGACCTGTCAGGATGGAAAGATAACAGGCCAGGCTATCTCAAGAAACTTTTTCAGACCCTATGGATCTAAAAATTCAGAGTTACAGCAGAAACAATCAGGTACATATTTCTGTCAAAACAGAATTATTTTTTGAGCACATTCATTCATGGCTTCCGGAATTTAGGGTTTCGGAGAAAGTTGGAATTTTTGGAATCGGAGACCATGGCTGGAAGCTCCTCAGAAAAATAAGAGTTTAGAGCCTTGGATCAAACCTTTTGATTGGACAGAAGGGTGGGCTTCATCAAGCCCTAGTTCGGGTTCCTGTCCAGAAGATCCAGAAATTTTGAAGGCAATTTTGAGGGGTCAAATTTTGGAAATTTCAAAATTGAAGTATGCTAGTTTGATCAGCTCAGCAAGACACATCCTTCCATCCATTCAGAAGTATGAAAGTCAAAGATTGAATTTTTAGGGTTTCTCTAGCAAACCCTAATCAAGCTCCAGATCAAGTTTCAGGGGGAGTTCAGGCTAAGGCCTTACATAAGAAGACTACAAGAAGTCTTGACAGGTATGACTTAAGGAGGTTCAGGTATGTCTTGAAATCTGATTCTTGATTAAGTTCATAATGTGTTTGTCTTCATGTTATTTAGTACAATCTTGATTAATGTTAGAATTGTCTTATCACCCTATCAACAGTATGAATATGATCGAAGACATTCATTGATTAGGGCTATATGATTGTACTTATGCATTATGGTGTTGTGTGAGGTTGATGTTGTCTGCTAACAAGATACATCACAAAAGACAAATCAAGTTCCATGACCATGACAACATGAAGACAAAGACTCATCCACTTACGAGGTATGTATGACTTTGTTATATTATGTTTAACCTATGAGACATGCAGGTTCTAGCTCAGGATCTCTAAATCATTGAAGAGATTGTTTAGGTATGTTGTACATAACTAAGCAGGTATACTAATCCAGGTATGTTTTCCTATGTCATGTTAGAATCTTACCTTGTGTTAGGATCCCTTATATAAGTATACTTGGTATGATTGGTTATGCTTATTCATAAAGTTAGTAATCAAGGGTTTGTGCTTATTATGTCTCTTATCTTGGTTGATGATTTAACTAACTAGATCAAACAAGAATATGCATGAGTAAAAGAAGACTTCCTTGAAATCCTAAATACTAATGATCATGACTATACATATTCAAGATTATTTAGAATTAGAATGTTTTGATAATATTGAGAATATACTAATGAATGTATGAGATCATGAGAATGACACTAGTGCACACTTGAGCATGCACAGTGGTACAGAATGAATAGAAGTTCAGAAGACATACAGAAGATCAAGCGGGAGGCAACCACACAAACATAAAAGATAAGTATTTGAAATAGTAAATGATATTGCTTGTATGCATATTTGTATTCCTACAATATATCATGCTACTAATATGCATATGATTGGTAAGTTGGACAAACATTCCATTGTTGCTTGTCTAGAATGAAACCTCTTTGCTGACATGCTGAGAGCTGTGCACACTCTCGATAGTATGTTCTGGTAGAGATGGAAGGCATCTAGATATCCATTGTATGCATACAGGATATGGGAAAGTGTTGTGCCAAAGTATTGGTCAAAATAGTTGCATAACTATGTAAATGATATATGTATGCATAATAGGTTATCATGTCAATATGATTTGATGATTATGAAGTATTACTAATCATGTACTTAATTTTGATTTGTAGGAAATATCATGATGAATGATGAACACTGAACAAGTGATGGATGTTCAACAAAAGTTTTACAAATCAAACACACTATAGAAGGCTTGTGGCTAGAAGATTCTCTTAGAAAGAGGAAGAGAATCATGATGAGATGTTTTGCTCCAAGTGGCTAGATAAGACCATGCTCTTAATGGTATAATTAAAGAAGAAGTGTGAATCAGGTTCTGTATGGGTACCCAGGATTGGTAGTCAATTGATGAGCTTAATGATCATCATGGGTAATGTGGATCTCAACCTTTGCTACAAGGTTGAATATGGATTCTATACACATATGACATGGATGCAAGAAGGAACTCACCGCAGAGTTCGAATGATTTTGAGGCTCATATTAGTAGACCCATCTGACGAGAGATGGCACAGATAGATATGCAGAAGATCACTCAATGCAGAGTGTGAATAATGGACAATTGACAGCTTCATGACAAAGCTTGGGCTTTACCAGAAGTAAAGCTGATCCTAACCTTTACCTTAAGGTTGTGGATGATGAACCTATCATACCATTATTGTATGACGATGATCTCTTTCTGACAAGGAATTAGAAATAGATCATGAAAATGGCTGCAGAAATGAAAATGAAAGATCTCGGATTAATGCACTACTTCTTAGGTCTAGAAGTATGGCAAGATCCAAAAGGAATCTTTTAAATCAAGGTAAGTATGCTGTGAAGTTTCTAAAAAGATTTGATATGTTGGAGTATAAAGCTATGGCCACTCCCATGGACTCCAACTTGAAGTTATTAGTTAATGACTCATCGGATTTAGTGGACCTAACCCTATATAGACAAATCATTGGGTCATTGATGTATTTAACAAATACTAGGCCAGATATATGCTTTGCTGCAAATACCCCAAGTCAGTATCTAGTAGAACCTAGAAAGGTTCACTTAATAGCTACAAAGCATGTAGTGAGGTACCTAAAAGGTACATTAGATTTTGGTCTATATTATCTTGGAGGTCATGAACTCCGTTTACATGGTTACTCAGATTTTGATTGGGCAGGAAGTGCCTCAGACAGAAAGAGTACATCAGGTGGATGTTATAGTCTTGAATCTGCCATGATCTCATGGTTCAGCAAGAAACAATCTAGTGTGGCTCTCAGTACTGCTGAAGCAGAATATATATAGCTGTCTGCTCTGCCAGCTGTGAAGCAGTGTGGCTTCAGAAGCTATTATATGGAGTGTTTGACTTAGAAATGGATTCCACTATGATTATGTGTGACATTCAAAACCGCATCAAGATAGAAAATCTTGTATTCCACGATAAGTCAAAAAAACACATAGAGATCCGATACTTCTATATACGAGATATGGTGCAGAGAGGAGCTATCAAGCTCGAGTATATAAGCACTGAGGATCAGATTGCTGATATCCTGACTAAACCTCTGTCTCGAGTAAAGTTTGAATACTTCCGAGACAAGCTTGGTATATTCCAGAAGGACCCTCCTTGAAAGGGGGAGTAGCATAGTATCTGATAACAAGTCTGTCTCATCAATGATGAGGTTACCTATTTACTGCACCTAGTTACTTAGAATTATTTAGATTTAGGAATCTTATATTTTTTCTTTTGATGATAGATGTATACATGCTTTTGATGATAGATGTATACATGCTTTTGATGTTAGATATACATGCTTTTGATGATAGATGTATACATGCTTTTGATGATAGATGTATACATGCTTTTGATGTTAGATATACATGCTTTTGATGATAGATGTATACATGCTTTTGATGATAGATGTATACATGCTTTTGATGATAGATGTTATGCATGTTTTGATGATGAGGATACATGTTTTGTTATACATGTTTTGATGATGAGGATACATGTTTTGTTATACATGTTTTGATGATGAGGATACATGATTGACACATGTTTTGATGAAGTTCTTGGTGAACATGTGAGGGGATTGGATCATCCCTGGACTTTAGTCCGAAAGAAGAGCCGTAGACATATGTCTTCGAGAATGAAGTTCTTGGTGAACATGTGAGGGGATTGGATCATCCCTGGACTTCAGTCCGAAAGAAGAGCCGTAGACGTATGTCTTTGTGAATGAAGTTCTTGGTGAACATGTGAGGGGATTGGATCATCCCTGGACTTCAGTCCGAAAGAAGAGCCGTAGACGTATGTCTTCGAGAATGAAGTTCTTGGTGAACATGTGAGGGGATTGGATCATCCCTGGACTTCAGTCTGAAAGAAGAGCCGTAGACGTATGTCTTCGTGAATGAAGTTCTTGGTGAACATGTGAGGGGATTGGATCATCCCTAGACTTCAGTCCGAAAGAAGAGCCATAGACGTATGTCTTCGAGAATGAAGTTCTTGGTGAACATGTGAGGGGATTGGATCATCCCTCGACTTCAGTCCGAAAGAAGATCCGTAGACGTATGTCTTCGAGAATGAAGTTCTTGGTGAACATGTGAGGGGATTGGATCATCCCTGGACTTCAGTCCGAAAGAAGAGCCGTAGACATATGTCTTCGAGAATGAAGTCCTTGGACGTGGTCCTAAATGTATGGTGGAGGATTAAGTCATCCTTGGACGTGGTCCTAAATGTACGGTGGAGGATTAAGTCATCCTTGGACGTGGTCCTAAATGTACGGTGGAGGATTAAGTCATCCTTGGACGTGGTCCTAAATGTACGGTGGAGGATTAAGTCATCCTTGGACGTGTATCGTAAATGTACGATGGAGGATTAAGTCATCCTTGGACGTGGTCCTAAATGTACGGTGGAGGATTAAGTCATCCTTGGACGTGGTCCTAAATGTACGGTGGAGGATTAAGTCATCCTTGGACGTGGTCCTAAATGTACGGTGGAGGATTAAGTCATCCCTGGACGTGGTCCTAAATGTACGATGGAGGATTAAGTCATCCCTGGACGCGGTCCTAAATGTACGGTGGAGGATTAAGTCATCCTTGGACGCGGTCCTAAATGTACGGTAAGGATTGGATCATCCTTGGACTTTGGTCCTGTGAACTGAGCCGTAGACATGAGGTCTCCGAGAATTGATAGGACTGGATCATCCCTGGACTTCGGTTCAAAAGGTACATGTTAGGACTGGATCTTCCCTGGACTTCGGTTCAAAAGGTACATGATAGGACTGGATTGTCCCTGGACTTCGGTTCAAAAGGTACATGATAGGACTGGATCGTCCCTGGACTTCGGTTCAAACATGATAGGACTGGATCGTCCCTGGACTTCGGTTCAAAAGGTACATGACTAGATTATATCATCCTTGGACATAGGTCCTAAAGAGAACTGGATTGATCGTGTGATGACGATGCTGTTGATCGTGTGATAACGATGCTGCTGATCGTATCATGACGATGCTGATGACGATGATGCTGATCGTGTGATAACGATGCTGCTGATCGTATGATGATGATGCTGATGATTGTGTGATGACGATGTTGCTGATCGTATGATGACGATGTTGATTATGATGTTGATGATCGTGTGATGACGATGCTGATGATTGAGTACTATCAACTCTGATGATGTTGATGTTCCAGTAACTAGTCAAGTTACTGATGATGATGAATTGAAGAAAGCTTCCGATGATATATGGATGATGTAATGAATGACTCCTTGCTCCTGCAGATGTTGTTATAATATCCTTCTCGTTAAGGGGGAGTGTTGAATATTGTAACTTCTAAGAATATTATATTTATACATTATTTATTCCGGAGATGTTCCATCCCTCCGAGGTGATTTTATTATGTATCCGGAGATGTTTATTCCTCCAAGAAGTTGTGGTAACTAGGGTTATTAGACCCACCATGTGGGGGTCGGCCCAGTCAGTTATAATAGGGTATTTAACCTAATGGTTAAATACGAGCCTACATGTACTTGTGTAAAATATATGTCAGAGTAGTGTATAAATAGAGGAGGTGTGTTCCTCATTTGATACACTCACTCACTTGAGAGAGGCGCACTTGTGGAGGAGAGGTTTGCTATAGTGGAGGAGGAGATCATGTATTTGGTTTGCATCTTTGTATATTGCTGGTCATCTATTTTTGAGGAAGCTTTGCTGGGTTTTCTACCCCATGAGGGTTTCCCAGGATAAATCTGTGTCTCTTGTGTTTATGCTATGCTTGTTATTTCTTCAGTGATCCTGTATATGCTATTATTGTGAAATGGAATGTAATGCTGCTATTTTCTGTCTTAGCATATTGAATTTTAACAAAATATGCCATGAATCTAGTTAATGTGTGCTTGTCTATGGGCTTCATTAAGACTTGAAGTTGTCTATGGTGAGCTTAAGCTTGGTGGGATGAGATATGCACTCACTAGTATATAAAATGAATATTTTGTTTTTGATGAGCCTATTCTAGTAATAGAATTAGTTGGATTTCTCATATTTGAGTACTTATTCATCGACCTTAAATTTGTCCATTGTGAATTTGGGCTTAGTGGGTGGAGATATACATCAGATACATGGAGAGAACAACACTAGTATCGATTTTTTTCATAGTGATTTTGAGTCTCTATGGGTAGGTACGACTCCCACAACCATTGTTACTCCTTTAGGCAGGCCCATTTCCTCTACATCTCAATATCCCGCCAAATCTTATGCCAAGTACGTTGAAATTATCATAAACCCAAAGGATCTTAAAGGTGGAATCATGCTTTCTTTTAGTTGGATTCTACAACTTTACTATGACTCACAACCCAAGTCGAACAAACCTGAATTAGGCATGTTAATCACCTCATGTTTAGACTTGCATGCGGAATTTATGGGGTCACAATGCCACCATTCTCGTGGGTTGTCAATACCACTAAATAGATACTACACGTGGAAATGGGGAGAACCTCGTGCAATCCCTAGCTCAGGCATTCAATCACTATCTTCTCCTTGGTTCATCCCTCCCACATAGTAATGTTACTTTCATTCATTCTTATGCTAAAATTGCAATAAAACCTAAATCCCTTGTAGAGGTTTAAACTTAATAGGCTACATATCTTGAAATCCGAAGATTGTATGTGTTTTGTTAATGTAAATTGTGATAATAGATATAGTTTCTTTTAAATCCAAAGACCTCTTAAATTGGAATCTTGTAGTTGAAAAAGAATTTGACAGTTCTAACAATGGTAGTTGGTCGTTATGTTAGCAAAAATATTGAGTTTTGGTTGGTCCAAAAGACCTTGAAGTCTTGTGTTGTTTAAGTCTCAAAGTCCTTGAGCGTGTTTTCTTAGTTTCATAGGATTATTAGTGCTATTAGTTGTGCACATGTCCATTTTTATAAGAAATACAGTGAAATTGTCTTGAATCCAAAACCATTTCCAATTTTATGTTGTGTCTAGTTTAGTTTTTCTTTGTCTTGTAACTCAATGTATCTTTAAGTACTATAAGGAACATACCCTGAGGTGGAATGAACTTCATAGAGTGGGATTTGGCTAGATGTCAGGTCTGATGGGTAGTTATTACTCCATAATCACCCTGGAATTTGACTAGCCTTATCCCTTTCAAACTCATTCCATTTCGATGGGGAAAATCAGAGCGAGAGTGAAACAAGGTGGATACTCTGTTGATTTCACCAGTGAATAAAGTCGTGGGTGGTCTTGTTACACATTCTAATAGTAAATCGGCTTAGTTTTCCTTGGCTATAAATCTTTCCCAGTAAAAAATTCATAAATTTTTGTGTAATGGTGTTATTTGGTGTTCTCTAACCTTCATGTTACTTGTAATAGCAAAAGCCTCATAACTAGTTTGGAGCACAAAGCCTTCTAGAGTCAAAATCTTGGCATGCATGGATGTGAAGTTAAATTTATGTGTTATATGTTGCAACCAAAATTCCCTTGAAATTAAAATATATAATTGCAGTCTAAATGTTGGGATGCCTTGAAATTTGATAGTTCCCTTGATTTGGGTATGAGGAAATTCTACATAAATGAGGGGTTTTGTAGGTTTTGTTTCATACTCTTTTGCCTCTCTACTCAAATGGGTATGGGCTCTACCAATGACCACCAAAACTGGTAATCTCCTACTTCTCTATGTAACAAACATAAATATTAAATAAATTATAAATACTCAACATTATTAGAATTTAGATTGCACAACAATCACAACACTAGGTTCTGATACATGTGACAATCCAACCTAGATCTAGATAGCAAAAACAACCTCACTTATAATTATTTGCACAAAGAGATAGCAAGAATAGAGAAGAAATATTGAACATGACACTAGAGGAAAATCACTCAAGTGGGAAGAATTCCACTCTAATAATATTCATTAACATGAATACAATATATAGATGCTCTCAAGAGGCAAAATTGAGAGGCTTAGTGACAAGTTGAGTAGCTCAAAATAATGAGGGCTTACCTAAACTCCATTAACTAACATTAATTCCATCCAAATCATACTTGGACCTCACGAATTGGTCAATAACACCTATGAGAGCCAAGAGTGGATAATTATGAACCTATGTGTGGACCAAAGTAGTGGAGTAGTGGTTTTATGAGCACTAGTAGCCATTAATACACCAATTTGACCAAATTAATGATGTAGCACCCTTAGACTCCTTAAAACGGGGAAATGGCATAACTTACTCATAAATGCATGCATTGACTCCCAAAACCAAGGAAATATGGCGCTCTTGTGGACATACAAGGTGGATAAGGCATGTCACTAGTCTAAGTAGTCAAATGTGGACAAACATGTGGTCCAGGACTCTAGACTAGGCACTAATGAACCAAACAACACTAAGTAGAACAACATAAGGGTCCATGGCATGTCTATGACGGGAATATTGTTCTAACAAATATTAATAAATAAAAATAATTAATTAATAAACACTAGTAACTAAAGATGACAAAGAGATGCAACCCTTCATGAACAGTCACCAAAGGTGCCTCTAAGAGTTATTTAAATATGGCACTCTCATTGTATTGTATGTCATCTCTTATTCATTATAAATTTATTATATACTTGTTCATTTATAGATTATATGTCTTATTAACATTGGATGTTTCTTTACTAACTAACTTTGTTCGTCACATTGGTATCGGAGCTTCATCTCGATCTGGTTGTTGTCCACACAAATCCTTCATGGAGTTTCTTGGAACCTTAGGTCTTTAACTTCAACCCTGGCCTTTTGCCACACACAATTGTAGGGTTTATTTGAAAAACTAGATCCTTGACCACATCAATCTTCTATCTATTCAAAGTTTATGATAACAAACTCCACTACAGATTTGAAGAAAGAACCAAGAATCAAGAAGGTTCGATTACAGAAGAGAGAATATCATTACTACACGAAGAATTGATTGTAACTACTAGACACCGAAAGAAAAGAAGTGGTGATTTGGCATTGAAAAGAAAATAAAAAAAATCAAATATTATTCCGGCCCTAAACATTTAAAAAAAAAGTATTGTCTCGGAAAATCAAAGAAGAATCCAGTGTTGTCTGATAAATTCTCAACCTAGAAGACAAGTAGAGTTATTGATCTCCTAGTAGCATAATTCGAGTATGAATACAATTCAATACAGAAAAAATACGTAATGAAAAAATATAGTACGAATAAAATACAGAATTAGACTGCTTACATATGATACTTTTAATCAAATATACCAGAAATGTACATACACATTTATATAATAAAATCAAATATTTATTTAAAAAACAAAAATATAAAATCTCAACAACCTGGAATATGGTGAGTGTGAGAGACGGCAAGTAGTTAATTATAATTACAGGAGAGCTGCCGAGAAGGGAAACCCTAGCTGAGGCTGGGTGCGTAGAGGTGAGGGAAGGCGGCCAGGAAAGCGTCGATCAATCTTATCATGGGGAGTATAGGGGAATGCGGTAAGAGTTTGGTCTAGTATGGCGCAATTTGGAGGGGGAGGATCCCCCTCCCATCCCCAGATCCAGCGTGATGGAACTCGGGCTCAAACAAAAAACTTATAGGATCGTGAGATAACAAGTGAGAGGAAGCAGGGGATGGAAAGGAAAAAGACAAGAGGGGGATGCCTACCCCGATCTGCAGAAAACCCCTCATTGCAGATCATGTCTGAGAAGCTGCAGGAAGGAGTGGAATAGTGGAAGGAAAAATCTCTCGTTGGAAAATTAATTGGTATATGGCCAAAGGAGAAGGATCTGATTAGATGGGTCAAGGTTACCCGGAATCCTAAAGGACACTATGATCTGTAGCTGGGAGCAAAAGGTTTCTCCACTATCATTTTTTTCAACCAAGAAGATAGAGATCGGGTTTTGATGGGGGGGCCTTATTTTTTTTACTCGACAGGTTTATTCCTCTAGCCATGGAAAGAAAAGTTCAAACCTGAAACAGAGGATATGAGTATTGCCCCAATCTGGATCATGATTTTTTCTCTTCCTTATGAATACTGTGAACCATAAATTCTAGAAGCCATTGGAAATACCCTAGGAAAGTTTATGAAGGTCTTAGATCAAACAAAAATGAAAAGGTATACTACCTATGTCTAGATCTGTGTCTATATGAACCTTTCGCAATAACTACCAAAAGAAATCAATTTAAAATGGGATGATGAGGATTGGGTTCAACTTCTTGATTACGGACAACTCCCATTCCGATGCAGGCAATGTCATGAGTATGTTCATCTAAGCAGAGATTGTCCAACCCTTCACCCTAAAGCAAGCCCAACTCAGGAGAAGAAGGAAACTAAAAAGGATAGCGAAGGATTGACTCAAGTTCAGAATCGAAAGAGACAAGGCAAAAGGACAAATAATCAACACCAATCAAAGCAGAATCCAGAAAAAGAAAAAAAAAAAAAAAAAAAAAAAAAAGAGGTTTGGAAACAGGTTTGAAACCCTAGGCAGCATGGAGAATGAGGAGGAGGAACACAACAAGGATAAAAATAACTCTCATGTAGCGGATAGGAGTAAATCTACACCTACCCCAGAGAAAATGCAGGTAGAAGGTTTAGAGGATGACATGGAAGAAGAAATCCCAGAGGAAATGGAGGATATGGGCTTAGGGGATTTGGATCTAGACGAGATAGAAAATGAATGCAGTAAGAAAGGTCAAGGGTACATTTCCAGAAGGCACTTATAACTTCTACAACAATCAATCCTTAAAACAAAGGCCTCTCCTCATATGGGCATAGATTGTGATCCATCAAATGGGAGTAAACAAAAATTTCCAGAGAAAGGAGAGAAATGAGGGAGAAAGACAAATAGACAGAGAATAGCAGAGGTTGGAACCAGACTGATTGAATCAGGCCAATATCCTACAATAAAAGTGGCCTTTTCATAAGTCAATATAAACTTTTAAATGAAGATAATAACTTGGAACATCTGAGGGGTAAATAACCCAAAGGAAAGTGAAGACTCTCATAAACAAGTTAAGAAAGGAAAAACCAATTGTGTTATTCCTTCAAGAAACCAAGTGCAGTTCAAATAGTATGCAGGAGATTGGATGGAAATCGTGGTGCGGAAGTAATGGGATAGCTATTGATGCAAGAGGTGATGCTGGAGGAATAGCTATATTGTGGCAACCAAAAGAGTTACACCTCAGCAACTTCAGAGCATCTATGTTCTCCATTAATGCAGACTTCCAATTATGCAACTCAGAAGTAAATGGGATACTTACCAATGTGTATGGACCAAGTATAATGGCTCAGAAACAGGCTTTATTATCCTACTTAGACAAGGAAGCACAAGATATTGAAGATCATCTATGGATCCTAGGTGGATACTTCAACATGATCACCTCCTTGGAGGAAAAGAAAGGGGGGAGGTGAACTATGGAAGCAACCAACATCTCTTTCAAGGAGTTTATACAGGAGAAAGGGCTGGTTGACATAGAAACAGGGAACGGGTGGTTCACTTGGAATAATCGTAGAGGTGGCGAGTATCGTGTGGCTTCTCGATTGGACAAATTCATTCTCTTGGAGGCAATGATTAGCGGATGCCATGAAGTGAATGTGATGGTCCTCCCCTCTGCAGGCTCTGATCATTGGCCCGTTTTCCTGATTTGGGATGATGGGGGACCCACAATCAGGTGCCCTTTCCGTTTTGAGAAATTATGGCTTGAACACAGGAATTTCAAAGATCTTGACAGACAATGGTGGGAAGAGATGGACCCTATCCAGGGTACAATGATGTATCAATTCCATTAAAAGTTGAAAAAGTTAAAGGCCAAGCTCTGTAGTTGGAATAAGGAGGAATTCAGGAACATATTCCAAGATAAGAAGCTTATAAATTATCAATTGGAAGAAATCCAGTGGGAAGGTATGAACTTAGGGTACAATGAAGACCTGAAACACAAAGAGCAAGTTACCCTTGATCAACTTAATTCCAAAGAACGCCAGGAGGAAATCTATTGGAAACAAAAATCTAGGAACCAATGGTTGCAAGAAGGAGAACGAAACACAGAATTCTTCCATCATTCGGTCATCCAAAATCGTTTAAGGGAAAAACTAATGCAGCTGAAAAAAGAGGATGGACAATACATTGAAACACGGGAAGAGATGGAAACGGAACTGGTTCAATACTTTGCAACAATTATGAAGGAGGATCGGCACGACAGAAGTGAACACATCAGGAAGATTACAAGACTCGTCCCCGGGCAGGTTTCAGCAAACCAAAATGAAATCTTGATGAAACTCATTGAGCTCCAAGAGGTGGAGGAAGTTATTAATAAAATGAAGGATGGGAAAGCCCCGGGTCCTAATGGCCCCGGGTCCCGATGGCTTCACAACCAATTTCTTCCACCGTATTTGGGACCTTATTAAGATTTAAGTTTGGAAAATCGTGGATGACTCTCGTTTGGATAAGGGTGTCCTAATAGCTTTCAATTCCACTTTTCTCACCCTTATCCCCAAAGACGACGGTGCCACTCCTCCCAAATTTGGTGGCCTATGAACAATCGGGTTTTGTGGAAGGTCTCAAAATCCTGGACGGAATTATTTTGGTCCATGAGATCATCCATTCTTTGAAAGTGACTAAAAAAAATGGCATGATGCTGAAACTAGATATATGTAAAGCTTATGATAAACTAAGCCGGCAATTCATGAGAGAAATGCTTGAGGCTTATGGCTTTCACCGAGATTGGGTTAAGTGGATAATGAATATAACGTCAACTGCTTTATTTTATATCCTCTTAAATGGATCTCCTACCAGAACTTTCCAACCTACAAGAGGTATCAGACAAGGAGACCCTCTCTCCCCTTTCTTGTTTATCCTTATGATTGAGGGGCTGACCAAGTTGATCAAAGCCAAGATTGAAAATAGGGAACTCAAAGGGTTGAACCTCCATACAGGAATGGAAACTATATCTCACCAACAGTTTGTCAATGAAACAATGCTTATGGGACACTCTTTGGTTCAAGAAGCAACGGTTCTGAAGAAATGTTTGAAAATTTTATCAAAGGCCTCAGGTTTGGAAGTGAATAATACAAAGTCCTGAGTTTTCTTTTTTAACACTCCAAGGATTAATCAAAGGAACATTTTGTGCAGTCTAAGGTTCCAAGGAAGCTCCCTTCCATCCAAATATCCTAGCACTCCTCTAGCGGAAGGATTAATCGGGAAAATATCTTGGGAAGATCTGCTGGAGAGAATGAAAAGGAAATTGGATAACTAGGCTTATAGACCACTTAATCTATCTAGCAGAGTGGTGTTAGTGAAAGTAATGCTTCAATCCATGCCTATTTACATTTTTTCCACCCTGGCTTCCCCAAAGTCGGCCTTAAAACAAATTAGGACTATCCAAAGACAGTTTCTTTGGGGTGGTAATCACGACAAACGTCGATGGGATTTGGTGAATTGGGAAACTATGTGTAAACCAAAGGACCATGGAGGCCTGGGATTGAGAGACCCGGAGAAAAACAATAAAGTCCAGGGGTGAAAATTTGGTGGCACTAGGTATCTCACAAAGAGGATCTGTGGTAAAAATTATGGCATAGCAAGTATGCTCAAGGGAAGTCACAACAAGATCTCATTAGATTTAACGAAAACATGCAAGGATCCCATATCTAGAATTATGCCTCAGCGAACAGAAGGATAGTACAAGATCATAGCTTCTGGGAAGTTAGGGAAGGTCAAGATGCCAATTTTTGGAATGATTCTTGCCAACGAAAGCCAAAGATCACCTCTCAAATTAATCTTGATATAATCTGTACCAGAGCCAGGGAAATGGGGCTAACAAAACTTCGACAATTTTGGGGGGAAGAGCAGGAAAATGAGGAGTTTCAGGAATGGTGGAACCATCGATTCCCAGCGGAGGAAATATCAAGGCTCAAGGATGCCCTCCAGGAGCGGTGCATTTTCATCCAAAGGGGCCCAGGTAAATTACGATGGGGGTGTGAATCAAAGGGGCTATACAATACAAGAGAGGCGTATAATCTAACTTTCAACCATGAAGATATCCAGCACAGTGCAACATGGCTTGTGATATGGAACTCTAACCCCTGGACCAAAATTGATACGTTTATTTGGTTGGTTTCGCACAGACGAATTCTGACAGGAGAGAACCTAATGAATAGAGGCATGAATGGCCCTTACTGGTGTGTGCTATGTGAATGGGAGGAGGAATCCATGAACCACCTCCTCTACTCTTGCCCTTATGTGTCCTCCTTATGGGACTCTGGAGCATAAACTTTTCGGAGGTCATGTCACATGAGAGGCCAACCTCATCAAACAATTAAAAATTGGGATAAGGAGGCATTCAAGAACCCGGTTATCCTCAAAATTTGGCTCATGTTCCCGGGAAACCTCATGTGAGAAATTTGGAAGGAAAGAAACAGTAGAATCTTTGAAGGAAAGAAAAATATGAACCAGAAGGTTTGGAACCAAGTGAAACAGCACATACAGGAGACTATAAAAATTACCCAATGGAATGAAAGAGATTGGGAAATGGATGATAATGAGAAGATAATTTTGGCTGGATGGGGACTGGATTGCTCACCACAAGGGTGGAAAAATTTTAAGGAAAAGAAAGGGTTTACAGACAGCCCGCATCGGTGGCATCCTCCACCAAGAGGCCATTTTAAGTTAAATTTCGATGGCACGGCCAAAGGAAATCCAGGTTTGGCTGGATTTGGAGGAGTCATTCGCAATGACGAAGGTATTGTTATCTAGTTTTATCACATAAACATTGGTCAGGATACTAATAACATGGAGGAGTTGGAAGGCTTACTTCACGGCATCAGACTCTCAATAACTAACAACTGGGATCCCTTAGTCATCGAGGGAGAATCACGTATCATCATCCAAATGGCCAAAAAACTCTGAGAAAAAGGTGTCCGAAGTTGTGGACAGCTGGAGAATTATATGCCAGGTGGAACATATGGCCGACCTCATTAGAGGACATCATGCATGGATTTTTACCCACATCAAACGTGAAGGGAGCAAGGTGGCAGACATGCTTTCCAACCTAGGAGAACAGAGCAAAGAAAGGATTGTGGAAGGGCACTTATCCAGCGATGGTGGTAACAAATGGCACATTCAGTGCTCCCATCTAGAATCCCAAGATATTATGCTTTTTAGGGAGGTGACTAGAGACAAGAGGCAGGACATGACTCACTTGGACGGAGCACACGCGGAGGTTCCATCCACCACCTGGAGCCATAATAACTACCACTTCGATTGACTCCAGTGCCTCCATATTTAATCCCAATATGAATGCCCATTTAAATCCCTCGTCTGCAAATAATGAGGAGAACTTGAGGACAAGTCCCTTGAACGATGGGAAAAGTACGAAGAACCGCGGAGTTCAGTAGAAAGATTGGATATTGTACAATGCTATTAGAAAGCAAGTATAGAGTTTTTAGTAAGGTTAACCGAAGACGGATGGATGCTCCAGCTATTTATACAATGCATACTTACCATCTCAGCATTATGTTTCTTCCTTTTCTGGTGCGGCTTTCTGTGAGAGAAAAATATTGGTTGTGGTATCAGTTTGGGTATTGGGTAATTGCTCTGATGGCTCCCAAAAGACAAGCAGGGGGGGAAAGAAGACTAGGAGGCGAGGCAGAAAGAAGCCCACACAAGAATTGAAAAAAGTTGGGCAAGTGGCCCATTTATTTAAGAAGTGCATCCCACCAATAATATGTGAGGAAGTTGAGAGGGTGGAGCAGGAACTATGGAACCGGGTGAAGGACATGGACTTGGAAACAATTAAAGAGGATGTTGAAGAATGTATTTAAGACCTTGGTACAACGATCGGGAGGCTCTCGGCCTACGACCGAATGGTAACTATGTATTGGGTTACAAAGGAGTTATTAGCCCATGTCCTGATGGACAGGGAGAACAAAGCTAGGGGAAACAAGGAACTTGTCAAAGCTTGGAAATAGCAGCATTATGACAACCGCTTAATGCATAAAAAGGTTGATCTCATTGCTTTGAAGCTTAGTATCCCGCTCCAACCACCAGAGAATGATAGTGCTGAGGTTGGATCGTCTACGGGTCGAACTCAGGGCCCATGCCCTGTTCATGGAACGAAGGATCAACCAGTTGCAGTTAAGGACAATATTCACGGCGACCTATGCTCGGGAACCATGATTCACCGGAACATGGCCCAAGTGCCGAAATGTTGATGACAGAGACTGTGTCTGTGGGTTGGGAATATCTGTATTTTTTGTCTTGTTTATGCTTAGTCAGTGTTTATGGTGGGGATTTGCTTAGTCTGTTGTAGCGGAATTATAAGTTGCGTCCTTAAAATGGTTCTGATAGTTTCTGTAGCTCCTTTTTGTCGAGTCCATTGAATGGATCTGGAAAAATATTTTTGTATTGTGGAAAGTGGGGATGATAGATATGTAGTAAGGATGGTTAGGGGAAAAAACAAAAACTTGTTGCTTATTATCAGGCAGTCCTGTAGAGGTTTTAAGCAGGCTAGGCCATGTCTGTTTTGATTTCGTTTGTATTGAAGGCTCTTATATAATATAATTTTCTTGCTTACAAAAAAGTAGTTAATAATAATTATTTTAATAAGATAGTATTAAATTGAATGGTATTTTTGTTGTATAGTGTTTAAATAATTAAAGTTTAATTTTTTTAAATTGGTTTTAAAAATTTAACTGTTCACGAGTAAAAATCCCTATATGTATTACACCTACACCGAATATTCGACAAACCGAATTTGTTTGGAATTTTCATACACGAAATACCAATACGATCAAATTATGCTACTATGATTGATTTGAAAGAAAAAACAAAGATACCACTTCAGGTGATTCACAGAATTCAGTGTATAAGTATACGTGGGAACAACCATTAAGCATTTACCATGGGTTTTTAGTTATTACATCATAGAGGATATAATTTGTGAGGTTATGAGATACACTACATAGTCAAGCCACTAGCATAGTCACCATTAAATTTGTCCAGGATTTACCTATGAATTATCATGGGTAGGAGTACCACACAACCAATAGAAAATCCACCCTTAAATTATTGGGGGTTTGATTACTTGAGTCTTGGGAACGGTAAGGAATAATGGTATCGAAATCCGCCCTCAATCCACCATTGATTCGTTGCCAAAGAGTTAACCAACACCTGAAAACACTAATTGTCTAGGAGCCAACATATGGGGCACATTTGAGTGAAATCAAAACAAAAAACTAGGTAGACGTAACCATTATTGTTGTCATAGCTAAAATTTCACGACGGTTAGAAAGATAAGTTCAAGATTAGTGAAAAACAAATCCAGTTGTCTTTGAATCTATTCATAACTTCCCTTAACACATTACTTTCCATAATTAAACAAGTGTTTAATTCGATATTACATTTTTAAGTATATTAAGGAAGTTAAGAAAAAAAGTTATAAAAGGGTTACCAAAATTAAAGTCAAACTTCAAAAGAAAAAGGGTAGTTCCACTCGAGGTAAATAAACCAACCATATTATTCAATATTGCATAAAGATTAAAGTGCTTTACAAAGTGAAGAGTATATGGTGGAAATTATAAGCATTTATATACAAGTTAAAGGTCAAATATTCAAGGGTCAACGGGGTAAAGCAATTGGTAATGAGTAATTGAAATGCAAATTTGTAAATGGAAGGTGACAAGTTCAAACTCCCGTGGATACTTACTTACAAAAAAAATGTGAAGTATTCGAGGATTAAAAAAGGAAATATTAAAATATATAATATATGTATTCTTTTCCTATCAGGGAGTAGACTAGTCGACAAGCCCGTGCAAGTCTTGTAAGAGGTCACTGGTTCAAACCTCGGATAACACATGCGCCATTGTGGCGGGATCGGTGGTTGAACCTAGGGGTATAGTGGTAGCGGACGGGATTGGACCCCTTGACCACGTGTCATATGAGTATCAGCCCCATCCCAGTTGTTGATTTCATTAGTACATATATATATATATATATATATATTCTTTACATAAGTGCAAAGGAGTATAGTATATTATATATGATAAATTATTATGTAAGTCGTAATCAAGGCATTTTACAAAGGTAAAAATCAAGAGGTTTATTAAATAACTTTATTAAAATTTGTGAAGACATTTATAAGTTGATATTGATTATGAATCCTATAAAATATTCAACACTTTGGATTCATTGTCCTTATTGTACTTATTTTAAAGGGGAGTTTGGGTATCTCTCAAAATTTAAAAATAAAATGCTCAGTTGCCATAATTGTAAAAAAATATACATTGCAAAGGAAAAGGGATATGTATTCAATGCGCATACATATGAATTTATATTACAAATTAAGAAACTAGAGGATGAGCGAGTAAAACAACAACAAAAAAGAGAATATTAGAACAACAAATTCAATATCTCAAGAAAGAAGGTGACAAGGTCATCACTGAAACGACGAAGAGATTTCTCACCTAAGAAATCATAACCAGAGACTATTTGTAAAAATCATGAAATCCAAGGAGAAAAAGTGATGTTTTCAAAAGTTAGGACAAGAGAATAAAGTTCTCGTCAAGGAATTCAACAAGAAGTTATTAGAGAAATATCAAGAAGCTTCTAACTCAGGGAACCTTAATCAAAGGTTGCTCGAGAAAGTCAAAATATTAAAAGAGGAACAGTCATAAAACTAAGACCTTCAAAAAAAGGTTGAAAAGTTGGATAACATTGAATAAATTTCACGCTTAAAGGTTCATAATCGAAGTTTAATTACCCAAATAAATAAGCTAAAGAATGACAAGAAGTTGTAGCAGAATAAGTTAGATAAATCTACCAGTAAGGAATCCCTAATCGATAAAGAAATAATGACCAATATCGTTGAAATAAAGAATTCGTCAGAGGTAAAAATCAAGACATTGGAGAATGGAACCGATGCAAATCCAGTTGAAGTAAGGATATCTTCAAATGTCGAAGTACAAACGATGGGAAATCCAAGTGCACTCACCAATAGAAATTCAATGATCAACAAAGCAACTTAGGAAAATGAAGAGGACTTAATACCAAAGGTGAATAAGGAAGACATTACAAGTATGAGGAATAATCGTGCTACAAAGAGGCATTTTTTATGCCCTAATCACATAAGTTGTCGCTTCAGGCAGTCTATCTATCAACATCATTTTCAACAACCACAAATGGTTTATATTCCAAAGAATCTAAATACGAAAATAATTGGACCATGCCAAGGTAAAATTCATCTTGGGAACCAAAATACATTAGGTTTTGTCCAAGGAAACCATGAAAGTGCAATGCCACAAAAGATCAAATTGGAGTGGCATGACCCAATAACAGTAAAATAATTTTGTTCTATGCTTTGTAGATCATATCGTCTTGTTTCGTCAAGTATCACAGCTACCAGCACAAAAGATCATGAGAAGAAATTATGAGAAAGAGCAAGGGATAAGTCTCCCAACGAATTATGCTCTGAGGACAAATCATTTGTGAGGGGAAGGCAATGTAACAAACATAAATATTAAATAAATCATAAATACTCAACATTAATAAATAATAATAATAATTAATTAATTAACACTAGTAACTAAATATGTCTAAGGGATGCAACCCTTCGTGAACAGTCACCAAAGGTGCCTTCAGAATTTATATAAATATAGCACTCTCATTGGATTGTATATCGTCTCTTATTCAATATGCATTTATTATATACTTGTCCATTTATGGATTATTTGTCCTACTTACATTGGATGTTTCTTTAGTAACGAGCTTTGTTTGGCACACTCTACAACTACTATATGCAAATATTGATCTCGAGAAGAGTGAACAAAGGTTCCTCTTATTTCTCTAGTACGCTTTAAGTTTCTATTAATGTTTTGTAGAGTTCATTTTACCAACAAAGCATGTTTCTCACGGGTTAGCTTAAAATTTGTATGATTGAAAACATGGTTTTTCAATATTTTATGTTTGGTCTAGTTTTCGATGCATTGGTTTTGATTTTGATCTCTAAAGAGGGCGTTAACGAAATATGACACCATTTTCAGGTAGCATAGTTGTTTTGCAGTTTGAGAGCGAACGCATTATGGAAATAGTTTTTTACAAGAGTAAGCATGGAATTGAACCTTACTCCATATAGGTTTCTCTAGATAGAGAATTGCTTGTACTAGACTCTACAAACAATATGTGCTCCACTAGGCCTATAGCAGTTGACACTAATGCCACATATTCAAGCAATTTGCTTAAGTTTGTATGAAATTAGGACTAAGAAGCCTAATATATTGCAAAAATTCAAGTGGTATAGAGGTGGATGGAACATTACCAGCAAACATTATTGGGTTGCAAGATTTCCAAACGTTCTCGTATAACTATAATATGCTTTCAACTTTTTAAAATTAAATTAAAATACTAAGTACATCAAAATGAGTTTCAATAAGATTTTGATTGTGGATAGTGGCCACCCATTATTTTCTAGACCAAACATGAACCAATCTTACATTTGTTGAGATATACATTTATAAATGTCTTATTTCAGCTTTCTTATAGCTTTGGTAAGTTTATTTTTTTCCAGGATAGGAAGCCTGGGGAAAACCCCTAGGTACTTCCCCTCATTTTGAGAATGGTACCCAAAGTAAACCCTAGATTCATCAAGGAACAAGGCCAAGTCAACAAGGGCATGGATACATTACAAGAATATTTTCATTATGAGCTCATCATGTCACTAACGGGAATAGAACCTAGGTGGGGAGGATAACACTCCATCCCACAACCCTTCGGGATACACCCAATTGACATGGCTCTACCAAGTTATCTCTGCAACTCAAGCAATTTACCTTTTTCTAGTTGAAATCTATGTAACTTTGAGAAATTTACTCTTTCACCTTAAGAAATTATGATTTGTCATTTAGTAGAAAAAAACACTTCGTGGCCAAATATAAGCCTTTTAAAATTTCTTCTTAGTGACATGATTTAAACAGATCACATGTTTGGGGCCATGGTCAATTTTGACCAGGGACCTCAAATTTATATCAAAATTGCTAGCCATGGTCCTTGATGAAGAACAAGAAAGTGGTTAAATGCAAACATTGTGAGCCAAAACTTGGAATCTTTATTCTTCTTTTTCCAAATATCTGGGAAAACTAATAAGTGATAACAACAACAAACAACATAAATAAAATCAACAATAGTAATTGTAAAATTCATCAACACATTCAACACTAAGAATAGGAATTCCAATCCTCGGATCTAGGTGACAACACCGCTCGCACGATCAAGCTCCCCTCTGGATCCCACCAACCTCATGAGCACAACAGCCAGCTGACGACTCTGCAACCTGTCGAACCCTCCACTTGTCTGCACGCTCACCTAGACGACTGTCAGGAGTTATTTCGCAAGGACCCACTCCAAGACGATGCATTAATTCGGCCTCATGCAGACCGCACCTTGACGTCGGAATACAGAGTTGGGGGTACCTCAACCTTTAATTCGCCACCTTTCTCGATAATGGCTGCGGACTCCATTAACTCCTCCCGCAAAGATAAAGCCAGCAGGAAAAGCTTCCTACATTTCACCATCGGAATTAGTAATCATCGTATTGCTCTGGATCTCGTTCGGCTCTTTATCGTTCTCGCCTTGGCTCTGCGTCGCTCCCTCCTCGGCTCTGGATCAGGCCTTGGCTCTGTATTGTTCTCGTTACGGCTCTCAAACGATTCTGGCTGCCTCACTGCCATGACAAGGCCACGAGGCACTCCTCGGCGAGGGGGGTAGTAGTAAAGGGTCTGGCAGGAAACCCAAAAATATCACGGACTGGACAGCAATGGTTGGATATGCGGAAGGCATCTCAGCACCCACCCGTAGTCTCATAGACAACTGGGAAGCACGTAAAGTCTCGGCCATGCTTGCCTCAGGCAGAAATGGTGGAAACATTAACCTCTACTGGTTAATTAAGAATATGATGAGAACCCTGGTGGAGGAGGTTATGGCCAACTAGTCCGCCAACAGAAGCATGCTAAGGAATTTCAACACCTACCTCACTGAAATTGGAGAAGGTCTGAACTCTATGGACGCCAGCCTAAACTGGGAAAAATTTTCCCTTGGGTGCAACAATGAACTGGAAACGCTCCAGCAGAAAAATGATAATGAAAACCTGGCTAGACAAGACGACGCCGCGAAAGTGGTGGATGAACAGGTCAGGGCAGGTGACGGTCTTCCTCCTGCAACGTTGGCCACTCCCAGCTCTGCGCAGAAAGGCGGCACCAAGGAAGCAGAGAATGGCGCCACGCTCCGTGGAAGCAACACCAGACCTTCTTCCCCCGCTCTCCCCTCCCCTGCGACTGTGGAAGATTATTATGGAAAATTACCGATAATTGAAGAAGAACCAGACTCGTTCCATGTCGGAACTACTCCCTAATAGGTCTCGCAAGGCACCGGGTTATTACTGTGATTTCCAGCTTTTTTGATTCAATGTCTGTTATAGTCTATTTTTTAAAACTTTCAGTGCTCAGACATTGTATTTTTTTAACAAGACCCAGCACCATAACTGGGCAGGCCTCATTTGTAAGGTCTTTTTTTTGTATAATGACAGTTTCTACAATATTTTCAAGAGGTTGGGATAGTGGTTTCATCACCTAGGGCCTCCCCAACCAGCTCACAATAGTTTTGACACCTGTGTAATCTCTGCCACTTTTTTCGGCTATAGTAATTAAATTTCTATCTACAACTTTACAAAAAAAAAGAATAGGAATTCCAATAATTTTCTAGCAGTAGATTTGATAGCAGATTCTATAGCGCTAAAAATAGAAGAGAACCCAACAATAACTACTAGTAACAACACCTGAATTCTCAAAATACACAACACATTAAGTTTGAAACTTTTCTAAGAAGGTATGGATGTAAGTTCCTGCCAAATTCAAGGCATTACAATGTTATTTTATTTTCATTCTACCTCCAATAGCACACTTCGTCAAAATCCTTGCTCTTATGCCTAAGAGACCATTATGCCTAAGAGACCATTTTATAGCCAATTTACATACTAGAATAATCCAATAAAAGAGGAGGTAGAATCCTTGATGATTGACACTTGAGTAAGAGCTACTAAACATTAAATATAGATGGAGAATTAGAAATACAAGGATCTCACCAATGAAAGGGACATTAATGTGAGCATGCATTAGTAACTCTTTATGCTAAAAACAAAGTTATCATATTTTAAGGCTGCCGTCTAACCTATAAATCACATTAATCTATGCCTAGCCCATTAATTTATTTTTTCAGTGTTGTCTCTTGAGCATGATAACAACACTTCTCCTAAGCTGGAAACATTGAACAATATGTATTATGAGGTATTGTAACAGCAAAGTTATATTTCAGCATTTTGGTTTTAAAAAGCAATTTCAGTTATAGCCCATCCTTCAGTGTGAACAACAACACGAATCCTATATGGATTTCTATACTTTGTTTTTTTCCCGTTTTGCATTTATTTACTTGAACCTATTTTTAAGTTTTAACCCTTTTTTTGTTTTTTCTTCTTTTAGTCTAAACATGATCATGATGATACCCAAATAGGTAGTTGACTTTTGTTTTGTGTTTGTGCATTATGTTGATTTACTCGTGCTCCTTGTTTCATCTTGATGTTCTATAGTTTAATTTGTTTCTCCAAACAAAGGATCAAAGGGGAACAACAAGAATTGTTGCTTTCTTATTAGGTGTCACTCTCTTGCTAATTGTCTTCACATTTTTTGTAGCGTACTTTTCTAAGCTCTATTCCTTTATTATTTCCTTCATACTTGTAGCTCTTTGACATGGTCCAAAATTATATGTCAATTGACATGGGTTCTAAATCCTTAGATATCTACAGGACAACTATATGACTTGATAAAATATCATTAAAAATTTAGAATTTAGAGTTATTTGGCATGATGTAAACTCGGATGCCTGTGTTGAGTTTGCATTATTTAGTGTTGTTGTTGTATGATTTCTTTTGTAAATCTTAACATTTCAACTTGCCAGATCTTTGAGTTGATACAAACTATTTAGTTTTCTTTGAACTTTATGTCACTTCTTTTTCCAAATTTGCCTTTGTTTCTTCCTTATCAACATTTATTTTGTAGCTTATTTGTATTGATGCTAATTTCAAGTATGATTTGACTTGTTCCTCATTTGGATCTGATTCTCTCTATGTAGAGTGGGATCCTCATTTCTTTACTTGGGGCATGAAAAATTTAATCGAGAGATATCTTATACTTTGGATTTTGTGGTTAAACAGTCAGATGTCATAGTTGAAAACTTTATCAATGCCAAAAACTATAAGTGTAGCTCAATTTGTCATCCCAGAAGACGAGTGACACCAAATAGAGAAGTTGAATGTTTAGTGCGAATAAAATATGGAAAGCCCTTGATGTTTTGTATGTTCTATTTGCAAGTTTTCTAACCTATTTACAAATTATTTCCTAGGACCTTTTACCATTAGTCTGTGCTTTCCCTCAACTAAGGCACATTGTGGTATTTGTGAATGCAGAACACAAACATGAGATAGTTAAATCACTGCAAGCTTGAAAACATAATTGTGGCATGACTAGTGATGATGTCAATGATGCACCAACACTTAAGAAGGTGAATATTAGAATGATTTTTGTAGATGTGACAAATGCAACATGAAGTGCATCTGACATCGTTCTCATAGAGCTAGGTTTGAGTGTTATCATTAGTGTTGTGTTAACAATCCATGCGATCTTTCAACAAATGAAGACTTATGTTGTAATTTGATTTGACTTGCACTCAAATTTGAATCAAGTAACTATAATTCCTCTAAACTTAATGGGATGTGTTGGCTATATATTCTTATGACATGGTATTGACAGTGTTTAATATTTGACTGCAATTGTATGACAGATGCAGCTTACGGGAACTCAATCAAATGGCCAAAGAGGCCATAAAGACATACCAAAATTGAAAGGTCAGCTTAATTTTCCTTTTTATTTGTTAGTCCCAAAACTATATTCCTTTGATGTTTTCTCGAGCTTGATTCCCTATGTTTTCTTGTGGTTTTTGTCTTCCTTTCTTCCCTATGATTACAAAATGAAGAAGAAGCTTCATTCTAGTTAGTATTTGAACTTGTCTTTGCAGGATGAGAGAACTAAATACTTTAAAGGGGCATGTGGATTTTGTCGTAAGTGTCACGTACCCAATGACCTGTCGATGCCTTTGGAACCATGGGATACTCAAACTGGTGACTGAATTCACCTCTGACACTTAATTTTGTTTTCCATTGATTTAATTAACCATTTACAATGGAATTAAATACATATATAATCGTGCAGATTTAATATAAACATATATATAATTGTTACAAGCTATTTCTACATGAATGCACTCACAAAATGCCAATAATTCCATGCATTTTAAATCATAAGATAACAGTAATTTAATAAAATACATAACAAAGATAAATACAAGTATTTGATATACAAATGGACCATGGTTAGCTAAATTAACCATGGTTAGCTAAATTAACCATGGTTAACTAAAGTCAACATGGTCAAACAATAGTCGATCATGGTAAACTATGGTGTCAAACTTCGTCAACCATGGATAACATAGTCAACCATCGTCAACTATGGTTAACCAAGGTCTAACTTTCTAAACCATGGTCAAACATAGTCAACAATAGTCAACCATAATCAAACATAGTTAATGGCATTCAAACATGGTCACACATAGTCAAACATGGTAAATCAAAGTCAAATATGGTTCACTAAAGTTAATTGTGATCAAACGATAGTCAAAGATAGTTACCTATGGTTAAACTTAGTTAACCATGGTAACCATAGTCAACCTTCATAAACCATGGTTAAACCATAGTCAATTATGGTTAACCAGGGTCCAACTTTGTCAACCATGGTCAAACATAGTAAAAATTAGTAACCCGTAAACAAACATTGTTAATGACATCCAAACATAGTCACACATAGTTAAACATGGGCAACCATCGTTAACCATTTTCTACCATATTTTACCACAGTTAACCATTTTCAACCATGGTCAAACATAATGAACCATGGTCAACCACAGCTAACGATTTTCAAACTAGGGTCAACCATAATAAAAAATGGTTAACCAAGGTCAAACTTGGTTAATGTTAATTAACCATGGTCAACCTTACCTAACCAAATTCAACCATAATCTAGCATGTTTCACAAAAGTCAACAATGGGTAACTAATTCAAACCATAGTCAACTATGGTTAATTATGGTTAAACATAGTCAACCTCCATAAAACCATGGTCAAACCATAGTCAACTAGGTTAAATAAGGTCTAACTTTCTCAACCATGGTCAAACCATAATCAAACATGGTTAATGACATTTAAACCATGGTCAACAATAGTCAACCATAATCAAACATGGTTAATGACATTTAAACATGGTCTCACATAATCAAACGTGGCCTCACATTATCAAACATGGCCAACCATTATCTACCATACTCTATCATTCTCAACCATTATCAACCATGGTCAAACACAAATCAACCATGGTCAACCATAGTCAACCATTTTCAAACTAGGGTTAACAATAGCCAAACATGGTTAACCATGGTTAAACCTAATCAATCATGATTGACCATGGTCATCCTTACATAACCAAAGTCAATTATATTCAAGCATGGTTCACAAATGTCAACAATGGGTAGCTAAATTCAACCATGGTTAACCAAATTCAACAATGGGTAACTAAAGCCAACCATGGTTAACCAAACTCAACCATGGTCAAATAATAATTAACTATGGTAAACTATAGTCATACTTATTCAACCATGGTTCACCAAATTCAACCATAGCCAGTTATGGTTAACAAAATTCTACCATTATCAGTAAATAGTCATCAATTGTTAATTATGGTCAAACATTATCAACCATCATTTGACACCCATAATCAAATATTGCCAACGATTGACAAATATGGTTAGCCTTAGCTAACCAATGTCAACCATAGCCAATTGTGGTTCACTAATGTCACATTGCCATCCATCTATTTGACTAAAGGAGGGGGTATTACTAGCATACTTACATCATTTTCATAATAATTTGATTTAATGCATTCCAAGCCAAAATTGGGGTTATTACAATCCCCTCCCCCTTGGAATAACACATTTCCTCGGTGTTTTCCAAAAGTCGAATCGGCACAAAGCTCTGATACCAATGAAACGAACAAGGTTCATTTATTAAAGACGAATAGTAATTCAATAGTTGAATATCCAATTTAAGTAGAACAAGAGGTTATACTCCATAAAGGATAAGTATAATAAATGTATAAAATATGAGAAATGAGATGATATGCAATGACCATGTGACAATGTACTTATAGCATTGACTAGTCACCATGGTAAGTTATGTCCTTTTAATAGGTCATGTCTTTTAGATAAGATGTGTGGTTTCATTAATCATTAGTCATTAATTATTAATTGCTATTCTTATCATTTTTTTTGTTGGTATTATGTATGTTACATCCACACCAGGAACTCATACTAGCATATTTACATCATTTACATAATTTTGATTTAATACATTCCAATTCAAAATTTGAGTATTACAACTAAAGTCAACCATGGTTAACCAAAGACAACCAAAATCATCCATGGTTAAACAATAGTCAACATGTTTAACTATGATGAAACTTAGTCAACCATGGTAGATGTAGTATCCCAAGAAAAGACTATTTTTATTTTATGTTTATTTTTAAATGTTAATTCATTTTGTCAGGTGTTTAGCAAGTGAGCTCTAAAGCACCTAGACTATTTATTTAGGTGTTGAGCAATTGAGCTCTGAATGGCACCTAAATTATTTTTAATATTGTTTTATTAAAAGATGTTGAGCAAGTGAGCTCTGGAGCATCTGGACTATTTGTACTAGTTAACTGGTGTTGAACATAAGCTATGGAGTACCATGACTATTGATTTAGTAGTGTTGATCAAGTGAGCTCTGGAGCACTATTAATTGAGTGAGCATTGAGCAGTAATGCTCTGGAGCACTTAGTCTCATGGTGATTAACTAATGTTGAGCTAAGAGCTCTGAAGCATCAGTAATCCGTTAAACTATTATTAAACTAAATTATTACTTATCTACTTTATTCTTTCTAAACTGACTGGGACTGCCACTCAAAGAGGGATCGAGCATGCAAGAAATTAGAATGGTTGAGTAGTTGACAACTAAGATCAACTAGATGTTAGGATGAGTAAAATCCTATTTTTATTAAATTAAGATAAAATAAACTGTGAAAGTTAAAAATAAACTAATTTATTAATTAAAGATGAAAACAAAATAGTCATTGTGTCTAACAACTAAACTGAGTGATTTAAAAACCTAATCCTAGAAGCCTTCTCCTCTTAAAAATATTATAAGTAGCAAAGAGAGAACCTTGCAAGGGGCAAGTGATTCCAAGTTCACTGGAGGGTTCAGTAGTGGATCTTTGAGCGCTCAGATTACCAAATTGTATGATATTTGGTGTGTCTAAGAAAGTGGACTGTGGGAACATTAGGGGAAATTATTTTACAAGATCTACACAAATGGCTAGTAAACGGACCTTGTGACTAATTTTATGTTAGTAAGGAAGATAACAAATTTTACCCTAGGCCTTCTAGATCTTGTCATGCTCAGTTCGGCTCGGGGGTGACCTGTTGAACAAACCAAGAACAGTTTGAGGTCTAAGGTTGGGTGGAACTTGGTAGTTTCCAAGTCAGTCGGAAAGCGGAAAAAGGACTGATAAGTATTTTTATGTTATTATTGTTAATTTAAAGTTTATTTTTATGGATCTGAACCGATCCTTCTTATATTCTAAATATGTTCATGCAAGCTTCTTATTGATAAAAATTCTACATGTTGTGATTTTTATTCATAAATATGTTAAGTTTGTTCATTAAATCTGATTGAGAAACCAGTGGATAAATCTACTTATGTTGAATTAATTTTGATAATTTTTATATTTCCAAAATAGATATACAGTCCTATTTTATATGTTACAATAACTGTTTTAGAATTTTGAATACAGTCATTGACAGAATTATTTAGTCATGACGCATGGATTTTTAATTCTTATTATTGCTTTTAAATCCAAACCATAGTTACCTATAATATCATAGGTTGTTTAGCCTACGAAGAAAACTCCCATTGTTCCTAAATAAGGAGAGGATCCTAGAACCGGATCCCAGGACCAAGTCCCTAAACACTAGATAGGTAATTTAATATATATTTATAAATTATATATATTAAATAAGCCAAGTATTATTTATAAAACAAATCATATTATAAACTAAATTCCATTATTAAAATCCATAACATGTCATATGCATCGAATAGAGATCAAGCACTCATATTATCTATGCAAAACTCGTACCAATGATAACTCTTTAAAATTCAACCTCAAAACATAAAACACTTTCATGATAAAAGTTGAGTCACACACATCCAAAGGATCACGATATCTTGACTCTTTGTTCAATACAGAGTTAATATCTATAAAACCAGCATATATGTTATATATATATAAACATCAAATTAAAGGACCTCAGTCATCAATCGAAATATTGATGCTCTCGACATGAGAGCTGGACATTATACGACTTGTGGAAGTTGTGGACAGTTAAACCAATTTTACAATAAAAACACTCATTCACGTTTAAATTGAAATCCACAGGATTCACGCTTCTTATCATCAGATAGTTAGGGTCATGTTTAAAGTATTGACCAGGGATCGAATCCCCTTAAAAGACAAACGCATAGGTTGGGAAAGGAGCGAAAGCTTCGCTTCCAAGAATGGATTACTCTCAGACAAGCAAACGTAGACAATAGTGAAGACATGAGAAAAAAATGGTATGGGATCAAATCCCGTAAAACACTAAGTCCTTCAATATTTAAACCCAGGTTCTCATACATCTTACCTACACATAGTCCATCTTACACACTGTATTATAAACCTTTAACATAGAAGTTAGATTCCTGGGAAAGAGGACCACGATTCTATTTCCAACGAAATCACAAATTTACACAAAACTAAAAACAAATTTCGATATAGTCTTGTCATACAAAAACGCCTTGAAGGGTTGAGATTATTTTATTTAAACCATAAGCATTGGATTGAACCAGTAGTCAAACTTTATACAGAAATTTCTAAGTTACACCTTCAAAACCCCAGTGGGGAAGAGTTTACAATATAAATCGAAACAAGTTAAACCCTGCTAAGAAAACTCTTACTCGCTAAACTCCTTGTCTCTCCACTGAAAGCGCAGCCAATTCGGTGATAAGAACACCAACAAACAACTATTTACAAAGAACCGATACCTCTTCAAGGTCGCTTCTCCACAGAGGAAAATGAATCCATAAGGAGCCATGAGCTTACTCGGAGAGTAGAAATCAATTTCTAAATACAAGCGTGGTAGCTCCAAGCCATACTTTGCCTGCACATAAACCTCACAACATAGAGCAGAGTTAAAAAAATTAGTATGGTTATAAAAACACAGAGATGCATTGAAGAAAAAATCCAACACTTAAAACAAAACGATACCTGATTATGAGAGGGAGTTTCACTGTCACAGTGAAGCCTCATTCAAAAAACCACAAATTCGAACTTGAGACAGAGTCGAGCTGTGGGTCTGTGCAAACGTTTTCCAAAAATAGAGTAGAGAGGAAGCCCTTGGATTCCCTCTCCCACAACGAAATCAAATGACCAAGTAAACCTTCCCGGAAGAACATCAAAGGATAAAACCCTACCTCAAGTCCAAACATAAATGTTATGCCAGCATGGAGGCTCATCATTCTCTCCATGTCTTCCCATCACATGGGTTGCCTTAAATGCAAACCTACCTCCACTACCATCGTTTAGTTGTATAGTTTGAGTTTGCATGTTCCCAACATTTGATACATAGGCTTATTTTCTCTATGCATGAGACTTAACACACCCAACGTTAATCATGGTCTTCTCATGAGTTTCATTCATAATTTTGATATATGGTATTTACCATAGTTATGCTATGTCCTTATTTAAAGAGTTGGGACGTGATATAAATTGTTCTTTTGCCTTTGAGGATAGTGTAGGTTAATCTAGTACTTGCAAGAAGGACATATAAATAATAATGTTAGCCTAGGTAAGCTAAGTAAGACTCGGCATCTACGGATCAGAAATCCACCCATAGAGAAAATGACCATCAAACAATTATAACATAAGACAACAAAATCAAATAGAGTTCATGATGAGCTTACAATCATCTTGAAGTAAAACCATCTCTCTTATCATTATGTCATAGAGAAATTAAAAGACCATACCATACTACGACGGGTAAATATCATAAGTAAGACAGACAGTCTTCTTTAAAAAGGTATGCCAATACATTAATGGAAAACAATCACATACATTCAATCAAAAACTATAAGCCGAAATTATAGCTAGAGACGACATTTTAAAATATGCATTGACAATAAAAGAACAAACAGATCACTCAGAATGCAAACAAGTAATTCTACCATTTACTTCTAAGTGTTGAAGTTAATTTGAGAAATCATAAGGGAAATACCGACCACTTCTAACTGTTGAAGTTAATTTAAATAATCATGTGCTTTTACGACAATTTAGACCCCTTATAAAAAAAAATTGGGTGTATTTTTTAGGGACATTACAGTAAACATAGCCAACCTCCATCACCCATGGTCAAACCATAGTCAACTAGGGTTAACCTGGGTCTAACTTTGTTGACCATGATGAAACATAGTCAACAATAGTTAACCATAATCAAACATGGCTAATGACATTCAAACATGGTCAACCATTGTCTACCATACTTCATCATAGTTAACCATTGTTAACATGGTCAAACATAATGAACCATGGTCAACCATAATCAACTATTCTCAAACTAGGGCCAACCATAGTTGAGCATGGTTAACCACGGTTAAACTTGATCAATCATTATTAACCATGGTCATCCTTACCTAACCAAAGTCAACCATAATCAATTATGGTTCGTAAAAGTCAACAATGGGAAACTAAAGTCAACTAACCATGGTTAACCAAAGTTAACCATGGTTTACTAAAATTCAACCATGGTCAAACAATTATCAACCATGGTCAACTAATCTACCATTTCTACTAGTAGAACACAAGATTTAACTCGTGGATCCATTAGAATACCATCTAACAATTAAAACCATGGATTTTCATAGAAGCATTTCATCAAACAATTCATGTGCAAACTCTAATTTCTACCTGTAAATGTGGATTCTGACCCATACAACCCCGATGCTGCAACCAAGAGTTTTGATACTACACTGTCACGTCCTCATCCATATAATTGACTAAAGGAGGGGGTATATACAAATTACAGGTTCTAAATTATGCCCCATGGGCCATAATACGAATTCATAAATAAGAAATGCATGAATAAATTCTCAAATGTAAAACACGGAAAATTTAAATCTATATCCACACATGCATCATACATAAACATGCATATTCATTATAGGAAGAAAATAAAATCTTTTCACATTCATACACAAAGAGAATACTTATCTTTTAACAAATAAGATCCAAGCAACTAGTTGTGTAAGAGCGATTTCCACCCAACCATATGTATCAGCCGTAGATACCATCCCCAAGTTGGGCTATGAAGCCACCAAGGTGAAGGAAACACCTACAAGTTTCTCTCTCTCAACCCACAAATCATTTGCTTGCATACTTAGACACACTACCCAGCTCTAGGCATTTACAAGGATCTCACTCAGTCATCCCAGCCATGGTACTTTGTTCTATTGCCCCGCACAACACAAGGAAGGCATTTCCCTTCACTGCTCCACAATTCCCTCGGGAAATATAACCCTTATAGTGCTTACTAGTGTGTGCAGAAAGATTCCAACTTACTGTTTTTTGTTGGAGAACCTCCTATGGCACCAATTCATGGCTTCTAAAGCATTGAAGAGTAGTGAAACACACCGGTTCTATCTTTCCCGACCTCTATGATTTCCTACAACCATATATTTTCTCTAATGTTTGCATTTTTTCCTTCACAATTCGAATTTTTGGTTATGTTTCAGTTTGGTAATGATAATGGAAATGGAGAGAATAAAATGAGGAAAAACTCTACGTAGTATAAAATCTACATGAAAATGAGTGGTAGACTCCAAAAGGGATGAGATTATGGTGAAAAGACAACTAACATAACTTATGACTATAGAAGAGAGGACTCTTACAATTGTCTTAGAAGTATATTCATCCCATGCTTCCATAACTACATGAGAATACTTTCCCCACCAACCTCATGCATGCATTCAATGATTAGATTTAATAGTCAAAATGAAATAAAGCTCATTTAAGGCACATGGTAGCAATTGGATGAGTTCTAAGGCTGAAACTTGGCAATATGTAACGTCCCCTTCCATCATGGAAATGATAAGAAGGAAACATTAACAACACACCGGGCTTTTGGCAGACTTAGCCCCAATATTTTTACTCATAAAATACATAACAATTAAAAACTTCTGTATGCAGATTCGAACTTCAATAAAACACAGCGGAATTAAACATAACAACACACATAAGCACAAACATAAGATGATACCATATGCAGGGATTCAATCCCATTCTTATGCTATGCACAGACTTCATTTCAATTTCAACCTCATGAATAAATAACATTCAGATTTAGCACATTGCAGAACACAGATATAAATATAAATTACAATCACAGAGAGCACTTATCTTGCAACGCAATGTCCAACGACTGGCTATGGAAGAGCAACGTTCCACCCAACCATAGATCTATGTCCAACCTGTATTCTTTCAGCTGAGAGATCACCCCCGAGCTGGGCTGTGTATCCACTAAGGAGGAACTAGATGGATCACTCACAGTCAGGGTTTCACTCAGACAGCCATGCTAAGCCAACACACAGTTGGGTTTTTCAAGCATGCAATGGGAAATGGAGGAGGATGCTAGTCCACTGAGCTCAATCCCAGAGCCACATACACTTCAAGCTGGACTCAGCAATCCCATCCTCTATTCATACATCCACAATCGAATTTCTCACAACTCTGTCACAAATAACCCCAAATCCGTCACTGATTTTCTGGGCAGTTAAAACTGGGTTCTTCCATGGATTTTGGGGTAGCTATTGCTCCCAAATTCGCCCCAAGGCTCATACCAATGGCTCCCCCATTGGATTTCACTGTCCAATACCCATTCTGGGCGTTTTTGGCTTCCCAAATGTGGGTTCTTCCAAGTTGCGATTTCTGGTTTTCTCACTCATGGGAGCTCATTTTTGGATGGATCATGATGCTGGGTTCTTCCACCCTGGAATGGGGATGAGAATGAAGCCACTCCCAGAGGTAGAGTGACTTGTGGTACAAGTAAACAGAGCCCATACCTACCCATACGAATTTCAGGGCTGCCCATACTCCATTGAAGCCATGGGTTGACATCTCAACCACTTCCTTACAACAGGCATAAATGTCATCTAGGGAAGTCAATGGGTTCTCATAATGACATATGGCAGCCTAGGGTTCCATCCCATAGCCCCCTCACCACTCCCTAGTGGATACACGTGGCCCCTTCTCATTCGTTGCCTCCATAGCCAGTTTTGGTATTTTTATTGCATGATGTTTAATTACATCCTTTTTACAATTTCCATGGCTTAAGAGCACATGGGCATCAAAATATCAATGCTTGCCTTTTAAATCAAAATTGGGCTTTCACTAGTGGGGCCTTGGCCTTGAGCTCCTCGCTAGGAAAACATACATCACATGTACACATTATTTACATTAAATGCTAATACATCCTAAGAGTCAAAATGGGATATTACACAATAGAGGATTTAATATCCCATAGATCCCCTCTAGTGTTCTTTACACAACCATTGTGGACCATTTTATTATTTTTCCAATATAATATTTACATAGCTTCCGAGTTAGCATGACAAGCCAACCACATGGTCCATATAGAAATATATACATTATCCATGCCTAGCCATTCACTAGTCAGGTCTTGGTTGTTAGGTTTTCAACGAGCATAAATAATAATTACGAGAGAAATCAACTTGTAAACGCAAAATAGAGACACATAATTTACCCTGGAAACCCCATGCGGGGAAAACAACACCCAATAAAGATCTTCATTACATGGCCAAAACCGGTCATCCGGGCCAAGTGAGCTAGCCACCACTCACCTCCAGGCCACTTTACAATGAAGTACACCAAGCCCTTAATAAGGTTCTTTACATGCAAATACAACTAGAAAGAAACCACGGGCTACCAAAACCGTGTGTCGGAAACCACTTACATCCTTGCTCATTCCCGAGTCAAGGTTAACCCTAAAAATCCCCCCTTTAAACTTGACTTGGGAAATTGCTTTTAATCTAACCCCCCCCAAAAAAAAAACTAGAGTAATCAAGAATCCCATTTACATGTAGATTACTCCATTAATATTTTTTTCATCTGTCTTCATGGTGACTACACCATCACCATCCATTGCTTCATCCTCTCGTTTTTCCACGCTCGCTTTCTTGCTCGTCTACTTGCCTTGTCATGTGCTGCACTTCCACAAGCCTTTTGTACCTACAAACAATTCATCATTAATGTCCATATAAAAAGGAATCCATCTATCGGAATACATGGGTGCTCAGCCGCTATAACTGCCAATTATCTAGGAATCCTTTTCTCCTAGGTGGTTCATCAATACATTAAATTCTTCCTTGAGCATAACCTGGTCCCAACATTCTGAGATAAATCCATCTCACATTCCCCCCTTTAATCGAAGACTCATCCTCTCTGATTCCACATCAAGCTAGCCTACAAGTACACCTGCCACCCTCATAGATACCCAAGTGGTTCATTCCAAAACTTGATGCCATATCCTCTTCAGCACATAAGAGGGACACACCTACTCCAATACATCTAGGCCAAAAAACATAGGGAATCAATTCTTACTTGGAACCTAAAACACTGGGGTGTCGAGGATAACTGATCATGCACCCCTTACAACACATGCTCAATAATTTAACAGAGTACAAAAACTTTGAATACTTTTCTGACAATTGATTCAACCTGCTCATTCGGTAAAGCCACTACCTTTCCACTATAATAACCAATTGCTTCTCTTTTGAAGACATCAATTTTTTTTTTACCTTTTTAAAAATTTAATTTAACCATGATTAATCCATGCCCATAACTTTTATTCAGATCCATAAATGAAGCCAAAAAATAAACATCCTTTTAAGCCACCATCCTTAAATGTAAAAACAACCCTTTTCGTAAATAACTCACTCCCCTTATAAGATGGCATCTACCATTGAAAAAAAAAACTTATTTTCACAATGGGAAATACCATCTCCTTTTTTAAATTATTTCCATGACCTTTTTAAAAAATTGATGTGAATATAATAAAAATTCCTTCAAACAGAAACATTTCTTAATAGGGAATATAAATATTCACAGCGACGGACCATCTCCTTACCAATCAATTTACCATAGCAGGTTACAGGTCTATGTTGGTTGGGCTCTTCTCATGTTAAAGCTCAATGCTTTCACTTTCCAAACGATGGCAGCTCTCTTACTCATGTTGCTCATCCTTTACACCTTGTCTTTCCTTGTGCAAATTCATTGACGACTTTTCCTTCACTTATCCACCATCTTCTATAGTGTGAATTCACACAGATATGGAAGCAAACGGTCTCCATGGCCTCAAGCAGATCTCACACTATTTGTACAGGCAGCGTTTTTGGGCAGTACCTCGCCTTATTTTCCTCAGATCTAACGGATCTATCAGATCTTTAGCAGATCCAATGATTTAAACAACAGATCTCTATTCCATATAGCAGATCTACACTTGAACCACTAATTTGCATTTTCTCCTTGCAAATCCAAGTATCCAAGCAATAAATTTGTCATCTTCCATTATGCACGTACAGGTAGTCTCATCTACACACACCAAGCTTTGATACCACTGTTAGGTTTTCAATGAGCATAAATAATAATTACGAGAGAAATCAACTTCCAATCACAAAATAGAGACACATAATTTACCCTGGAAACCCCATGCGGGGAAAACCAGCACCCAATGAAGATCTGCATTACATGGCCAAAACCGGCCATCCAGGCCAAGTGAGCTAGCCACCACTCACCTCCAGGCCACTTTACAATGGAGTATACCAAGCCCTTAATAGGGTTCTTTACATGCAAATACAACTAGCAAGAAACCACGGGCTACCAAAACCATGTGCCGGAAACCACTTACATCCTTGCTCATTCCTGATTCAAGGTTAACCCTAACATTGGCCTTGAGCTTCGTTGTAACATACATAATAATAGTAAATAACAATAAAATAATAATAATAACAATAAATAATAACTATAACAATAATAATTAATGATTAATGAAAGGACACATCTTATCTAAAAGACATGACCTATTGAAATAACATAACCTACCATGGTGACCAGTCATTGCTATAAGTACATCGTCACATGGTCATTGCATATCATCTCATATCTCATATTTTAAACATTTATTATACTTATCCTTTATGGATTATAACCTGTTGTCGTACTTAACTTGGATATTCAACTATTGAATTATTATTTTCCTTCAGTAAATGAACATTGTTCGTTTCATTAGTATCAGAGCTTTGTGCTGATCTAGCCTTTGGCCATACATTTTATCAGACCTTGTGTCATAGGGATTTTGGCCACACATTTACCAACTTAACAGAGTTTATTGGTTGACCAGGGCTTTGACCTACACCATCAACTTTTGGTGATTTTAACATTCAGTTGTTCTGCTAAAAATTGAAGATTTTGTTATACATGAAAGTCTTGTGAATCTATACTCCGGGGACTATCAGGTATAAGTCTGTTGGGAACATCTGTTGCCAAAATTATGCCTACCCCTTTAAGGGTAAGACCACCCTAATTCAATATTTTGTAGTTTTGTTTGGTAATGAATTATATGATTTGGACTATGATAGGATTCCATACTTGAACTTCTCGTCAATAGGATAGGATCTCTACTTAGCTTTGCATATTGATGTTGTCTTCGGATGGTTCGTTGATGACCTTTATAATTAGGATGACGATAGGGTATGCTTGTATATGGTGTCATGTTCTCAAAATATTCATCTTTTGTTGTTTTTGGTGATTAATTGATAGGTATGATTTCAATTGGATCTGTATTGGTTCCCTTCTCCAATATCTTGATTTTTATGTATGATAACTTATTTATTTCAATGAGATTAGTCATTGTTTCTTTATAGATTTTTGCTTCTTTATTGATAATTTGTTATAGCTTCCCCTGTAGAGACTTCTTATAATTATTTAGCTTTTTTATTTGGGTAAGTAAGCTTTGATTATGAATCATTAGCCATGAAAGGTCTTCATTGTTCTATGGATTTTCAACTTTGTTCTTAAAGTCGAGGTTTTCTAATTGCACCTCTTTTAATCTTTTGATTTGCTCAAGCAACCTCTGATTAAGGTTCTGTAAGCTAGAAGCTTCTTGATCTTTTTTTCTGATAATTTCTTGTTGTATTCCTTCGCAATATCTTGATTCTCTTGTTCTAAATTTTGAAAACACCACTTCCTCTCCTTGGACTTCATGATTTTTGCAAGTAGTTTCTAATTATGATTTCTTAGGCAATAAATTTCTTCGTCTTTTTCAATGATGACCTTGTCACATTCTTTCTACTGATATTGCAACCTTTGTATTGACTCTTGCCTTTCATGAAAGATTAATTTTGATAGATCCTTTAGGTCTTTTGATGAGGGTACTATTGAGCATGATTTCATAGTAACATATTGTAATGTTATTTTGTTTTTCTCATATGGAAATGTTAGAATTTCTTCTCAAAGTTTAAAATTAATGTATCCGGTGATTCTAGCCAGGTTGAACCAATAATTAGGTCAACATCTTTATCAAACATAGGCGTAACATCGAATTTTGATATGAATTTATAATCATAAATTGTTAATTGTATGTCCTTAACTTCATATTCCTTTTCGCTCCAAGTGTTTTTTTTTCAAATATATTTGACTCTAGAATTAATAATTGATTGACAATATCAACATTCATATAATTTCTCTTGTCACCCGGACAAATAATAATGATAATATTATTTTCTTTCAAAATAATCCTTGAGTTTTAATAAGACATTCACGTATTTTGAGTAAGTAGAGGGAATATTCCCACTTTCTCATTGTTAAACTCCATTTTGTTTTCATTGATAAATATACCTTAACTCGTCACTTCCTTTATATATTTACGTCGTAGGTGTTTCACCAACGAGAAGCATAACCATCCACGTCGGCTAGATTCCTCGCTCATAGAGCGAATAGAATGCTGCCACGTGGATGGTGCCTCTTCCACAACATTGGCAGCAAACCAAAAAGTGGTTATCTCACAGCTAAGCTGGCATACGAATCCATTCTCAGATCCTGTCAGGAGCACCCTGGTGCCGAATTTGATCATGGGGAATTCTCTGATAGCAGGTTTCATGGGTGGATTCTTTCTCTTCTCAGGCTATTTCATTTCCAAGCAAAACATACCCAATTACTGGATCTTCATGCATTATTTATCCTTGTTCAAGTATCCTTTTGAGTCTTTTGTTATCAACGAGTACTCGCACTTGGGCACTAAATGCTTCCAGGACATGTTTGGTTTTTGTTTGTTGGATGGCGACGGTTTCCTACAACAGCGGGGACTCCATAAGAGGGATCTATGGATAAATGTGGGTGTCATGGTTTTCTTTGTAGTTATATATCGTATACTTTGTTACTTGATCCTGCACTATAGATGAAGATGAGGACGAGATAGAAAAAAAATAGGATATTGCAATTTTTTTCTTCTTTTGATCCATTGTTCTAATTTCTGAAAGCTACTGATATTACAATTCATTTAGTTCTATATGTATATCTCCATTAGAATACATGGAATTATAACTTTCAATGATCTATATCTCTAAAATTTTGCGTGCAGTGCTGCACTAAATTGCTAAGTTCAGTCCTTCTCCATGCTAGATCGGTGGGTAACGGTTGGATGTCGGTCTTTAATTGAAATTATAATAATGATGACAATAAATTTGGTATCGATAAAAACAATGTAAGAAATGAATTGTCGATAGACAATGTTTTCAATTGAAGCAACTAATATTTCCATAACAAGGCAGAAATTGAAGCATTGTAAAGGCAAATTATCAATGGGAAGAATCTGAAGCTGCGCTGCAAACTATAGAATTCTTACCTATTCAGAATTTATGATAATACATTTTTGCAAATGTTGTAGCTGGTTTTGTTGATGGCCCATGAAGAGATGCAGAGTCCCTCCTTTCCTTCCTGTTAATCACCCTTACTTAGTTACACAAAACTTACACAGAGATGTGTATTCTTTGTAAAAATGCGTAATCGACTGTATCAACAGAAATGCGTAATCGACTGTATAATTTGGGAATGGTCTCCAATATCAAAGTCGGCCTACACAGATACTTCCTGCGTGTGAGTCAATATTGGTGGCTTCCCATGAACAAAGTCCTAGGCATGCATAGGCGCTTCTGCTTTTGATTCTTCCGCAACTGCACTCGGCTTTTCTTTATAATCATCCTGTTGAATCACTTCTGGAAGACTTGCGCTTTGACTATTTTGTGTTCCTGCAGGTTTCTTTACCGGACTCGACCTCTCGTTCGGCTTTGGTTGATAGACGATATTGTTCCCACGATATCAAAAACCAGACCAAAACAAATGACCACAAAATCTGCAATCAACTGATCCAAAACAAATGGTTGGAACATCTACAATCAGCTGAAGCAAAGAACAAGTATCCTTGCAGGTGATGAAATGAAATACATCAGGAAATACAAAACCCAGAGCAAAACAAATACTACTTCCCACAAGAGATGAAAAGTCTAAAAATTTGGGCACCAGCACAACAATTACAGTAGTTAGAAAATCTGAGACAAACCTCAAGAGGAACAAATACTGGCCTCCATTGAACCTGCTCTCCACAACCTCATGAACATGATTCATCATTAAAGGAAAAGTGAAGAATAGAATGTCGGGAGGACATTGCAATGACATTAGGCTAATGGAGGTCCATGATAATATTTTCCATCACAGAAGCTGGAGAAATTTAAAATGCTCTATAGATACTAGACCAACAATTAGCCATGTCAAAATCCTCCAGTGCTTGCTCCACCCAGTCATCCTGCCACCCACTATGTCGATCAGGAATGCACGGGCATGCAGAATTGTTGGTAAGTGTAAAACATTTCCACGGCATGCAAAAGAGATGGCCCATCCGCCCAACAAATATCCTTGCTACTATGATGCGTGAGGCACCAACACTACCACGTGCACTGGACGACGATGAATAGTTTTAAAATTAAAATTGATATGTTGTTCAAAGTAGTGGTTGTCATGCTTGGAGTGCATTGTCAGTCATGCAAAAGGAAGTGGATGAACTTCACAAAACCCATAAAACATATGTCATTCCAAACTTTATTAAGATTTCATATGTTTTATCGCAATGATCCAACCGTCAACTTTTCATCTTGAGTAGGATTATTATCAGCTTTGACAATAGAGGTTCAATAAGTCTACATCTGCATCCACCAATCACCTGAACATATGCTACCTGCCACGATGACATATAAGCCACAATGTTGTATTCACCTAAACATATGCTACCTGCCACGATGACATATAAGCCACAATGTTGTATTCATTGCTAGATGGGTCAAATCCTTTCTTAGTTACTCCATTGTTGTCAATCTTGTTGTATTAACTCATTGTGTTTGTGAATCGAAATGTGAATTGCTGATGGGAGCACCATTTTAATACGTTTGTTTGGTGGAATTGGTGATCGAAATTTGATGTTCGTTTTGGTAGGATTGTGATGAAATCGGACGAGAAATTATAATTTCCATATGATCATTTACATTAATTATGTCTATCCATATTTCATAGTATCAATTTTGACTTCATTAATATATACATTAAGTATTTTTTTAATTAATATATATTAAATAAATATATATTTAACGTCATTGTACAGTGTAATCTTATTTATATTCTTGAAAAAAAATATTATTTATCTATAAAATTGAGATTTTTTTTGTCTCGTGAAAAAAATATAATTAATTAGAGACTATGCACAAAATAGGACTAGAAAGTGAAACGTTTTCAAGTTTATACAATGATATTTGTTGCCGGAATTTTTTCTACTATGAGATTCTGCATGCTTTAAAGACTTGTGTTTGTTGTAATGCACATAGGACACTATGCACAAAATAGGACCTTTCTAGAGTGAACCGTTTTCAGGTTTATTATGGTATAGAGTTACATTATATAAAGCCAACTTTAAATAGTTATTTTAAATAACAAATAACAGGTACCTAAAAATTTCTATGCTTGTAAAAAGTCTTGGGACCAACCCATAAAACTTAGCAACAAAACATAGACATATATTGTTTGAATGGTTTAGATTAGAGGAACGACGTATAAGAATTTTAAAGTATGTCGTAGTGTAGAAGTATTGTATCTTGCAATGCATAATCATTTTAAATTCAACAACTAATTCTCATTAAACCCTGGAATATACAGATATTTGGAAACCATTTGACTATTTAGAGATTTTACACTTGGTATGTGGAAAATGAAAGTATCTTAGGTTAGATATTTTAGCACTCAATGGATGTCAAATGGTTGGATTGTCTGAATAGCAAGAAGATGAATCTGCCCCTCCAATATGCCACACGAAGTGTGCATATGTAGCAGCATGAAAAGGATTCCAAGGTTCTATATTTATGGCTTCTAAGTATGATCTCTCTGCTGCAAGTAAGTTACATCTAGTCAACCAAAGAAAGTTTGTAAGTTTGTGTTAGCAGGAAAATCTTGAAAATAAAAACAAAGTTTGAATTATTAATTGTGTGTAATAAAAAAACTTTGTTGCATAATTTATTGTGTATATTTACTATGGGTTGGGGTTGAGGCTTAATTTTTAGAAAAAAAAGTATAAAATAAAACGACTTCTCATTTTAGTTTTATGGGTGGGTGATGTTTAATGCAAAATTTTTAGAAATTTTTGTATTTTAAGTTTTATATAAAGATTAAAAAACTAATAACTATAAATGCATTTTAAGCTTTTATCTAGATGGTTTAAAAAAAATTATATGCATCTTAAGCAAGAATCTAGAGGATTTAAATATTTTTATATCTCATTTTTTTATACAATTAATTAGAAGATTTAAATTTTTTTATAGCTCATTTTTTATATAATTATCTAGAAGATTTAAATTTTTTTTATCTCATTTTTTTTTTATGCATTAACAAAAGAGTTTACACCAACAAATTTGATTCTTCTCCATATTTGATAGTTGGTTTTGGTTTTAAAATTTAATTTTTTGCATCTAATTGTTGAGATAGTAATTTCCATCATTTAGCAGATAAACCAAGCCGCAGAAAATGGCATTGTCCAACAAGGAATTTTCTATTAACCATTATCCTATACCTTAGCATTATAAAAAAAATCATATTTGTATTCATATTTGAGAGAAAAATACTTTCTTCTTCATTATTTCATTGTAGTTGATAGGTTTCCAGCCTCCATCTACATACAAAATAAATCAACAAGCTGGCTACAGTGTCTAAATTGCAATTGTTCTCTTACATCTTGTCAAAAAAACAAAACTTTGCTTCACACAACACTTTCATCCATACTTGATCTTCCATCAAAATTTACATTTAAACTTCCTCTCAAGATCAAAAATATTTACATATCTTCTGAGTTACTTCAGATTTCTATTTAACTAACCTAAACGGTAATAAAAATTATGTGAGACTTTGAGCTCCAGAATTGAGTAAGGTTCGATTTTAGACACTAATATTGGAGAACGGAGAAGCTATAGAATGATTACTATTATTGTTTCAATGGTTTTGTTGTGTTTAAGCTGCAAAGTTTTTGGTTTAGTTAAGAGATCATAGAAGTTATTTCTTATAGAAGAGTGTTTGTAAAGAATTCCATGAATTTGAATTATGATAGGGTGGTCGTAAATTTTTTTGTTGTGATATGTGAATGATCTGATCCAAATTTTAAGCATTCCTGTAAAGAGATAAGTCTAATTAGTTTATTTGCTTTTAGATAAGTTCTGTTAAGAGTTTTTTTTTATATAACTGGATGATGTAAGAGCTTTTTTATATGACTGGATGATGCCAGATGGCAGAGGGAATTTTGAAGAATATAAAATTTAATTTTGATTAATAAAAGTTTACAGCTTTTCTTATGAGAAAAAAAAATTATATAATACATTAAAAAATATGTAGTACTATAAGAAAATATATCTGAAATAGTATAATAAAAAATGTAAAAATTGAAATATATTATTAAATCTAAATTTTTTAAATATATATATATGATATTTATTATTCTTACCAAATGTATATTCTTTACGATAATACAATTATCTTTTAATACAATCACTTATTATTATTATCCATAAATTATAAACACAACTTTATATTTCATGAAGTGGACAGCGATCACATGACCTAATAAACTAACTCAATCTTGTATACACAAACATAAGCAGTGTAAACCTTATAATATAATAGACACAAAACAAAATATAATACAAAGATCATAAATTCCCGCCATCTTCATTTCATTTATCGCTTCCCAACTAAATCAATGCCAATTATTTTCCAAAGAAGGAAAACAAAAAATATTTACATACATATCATTGAATTAAAAGAAAAATAATATTTAAGCAATAAAAAAATAAAACATTTCATTAATCTATCCACTTGTATTATCATATGAATTTGCATAAGTTTATACATTCATAATATAAATTATGTATTAATGTATAATTTATCTTGTATCACATTTATTTATAATTTATTATTATTATTAAATTTATTTTATTTTATCTTCTAAAAATAGAAAAACAAATAATATAAAATATTATTTAATATTAAAATAATAAAAATTAAATACATATTATTAAAAATTGAAAAAAAAATGAGAAGGAACCTTGCAAACAATATAGAGTATAATTTGAACATAAAGAGTAAAGAGCTTGATTTGTTCAATTTCACTAATTTAACTACTTATATGATTTGCATAAATTTAAACAACCACTTCTATGATTTGAGTAAATTTAAACAGTTATGACTCTCTGCAAACCAAAGAAACCTAAAATCCTTAATGATTAAATTATTATTAATTTATTTATATTTTTCATTAACCTAAATATTTGAACAATCAATTGACCTACCCCTCCTCCAAATTATACGATTTGTTTTATATTAACTATATTTATTATTATGAATTTTAATTAATTGATATAATTTCTCTTTTATCATATTTATTTATTGTTATTAAATTTAATTTATGTTATCATAAGAAAGAAAGATAAATAATATAAAACATTATTCAATATTAAAACAAAAAAATTATTTAAATATATCATTGAAAATTAAAAGAAAAGCAATATTTATGTAATTAAAAAAATATGATTATATGAAGGAGCCCATTGTAAATCATATCGAATATAATTTAAATATAAAGAATAAAGAACTAGATTTATTTAATTTCACTAATTTAAATATAAAAAATAAAGAACGAGATCTGTTTAATTTCACTAATTTAACCACTTGTATATACAGGTGCATGTGCATAAGTTTAAACATTTATGATATAAATTATATATTATTAATTTATTATTTATTAATTTTTATTATTATTATATGATTTGGTTTATATTGTTTATATTTATTTGTTATTAATTTTAATTTAGTTTATTATAATTTATTATTTTATTGAATAATATGTTTTTATAAGTTTGTAAAATGATTCTCTTTTTAATGTAATATATTTTAAATCCATTATAATGAATAAAATATTTATTCAAATTCTCAAATATGTTTAAAAATTAAACATAAATTAATCTCCATAAATTTATTCTAATACAATGAACTATAAAAATTGTACATTCTTAAATACACTATTTTATTTTACTAATCAATTTAAAAAAAATCACATATTTTTATAATTCCGAAAGGAAAAAAAAGGGGAAGTAGATGCGATGAAGTGAAAAAGGAAGTATTAAAACAAATGTTATGAAGAACTTGTTGCGTGGTTTCTATAAAGTGGTCTAAGGGTGCTTCAATTAATTTATATTTTCAAAAACTGTATGATGTTAACTCATTTGCAATTTCTTGGTTTGATTCTAAAGTTTTCATTTCAAAGGAACTTAGAGGCTCAATGATTCCTTGTTGATTGGTAAGTGCACGTAGTTGTGATATCTCCATCTAAATGTCCCTCCTCTAAAGTATATACCACGATATTATCATATTCTAGATCTTAATGTAAATGTAGAGATACTTTAACTTTTCTTGAAATGCATGCATTGTAGAATTGTGAAACCGCACAGAGTGATCACATCACTATTGAAAACCAATATCTCTAAGGCCTGGAAATGAGATCCACACCATTTTAAAGCAAAGGGATTGTTATGTGACCTAAAATTGACAATATAGAGAAGGACAGACCAATGATCTAAAAGAACAGAGGGAAAGAGACACCTCATTAGTAGGGAGTTGGGGTTATATAAGAAATGAGCTATCACTAAAATGTTGTTAAATCACTAAGAAATCTAGTGGGATCCACCCCAATGGTGATTGTAGTCATATAAACCATTTTTGGGGAGAGCATCCATCTTGTGGTGTTGATATACCACATCATAGAGACCTTCAATAACTACATCCACTCATTGAACAATAACCTTATTTTTGCCTAGTATAATCAAATCATTTAAAGCACTTGCAACAATACATGGTTGATCTTACAAAGATTTTATATATTCAAACAACGTATTTGAGAATTGTTCCATGACTTTAATAAGTAAAAGTCAACATATGCATATTGTTGCTACAACTTGACTCTAGTTTCATAGCGAATTTGTTCCAAGATGAACAATGGGTGCTACCTACCATAACTTATCCAAACCTTTTTCATGGGCGTGTAGTTCATATGGTCTGAAGAAGTGTATCTCTCCTTGGTTTAGCAAATCTATTTGACTGTTAGGAATCAAGAAGAATATGTAAAACTTAACAACTCAGTACTAATTTTTCATGGACTCTACTTTTAAAGCACTTTTGTTCCAAGTAGATCAATGATACCTACCATAACTTAATCAAACCTCTTTCATTGGCATGTAGTTCATATAGTCTTAAGAAGCATATTTGTCGTTGGTTTAGCATATATATCTTTCATTTTATTCAATTTATTGCAAATCTAATATTTGGACCCACCGACACAAACACCACCTCTCAAACTCTAGCATTTATGTCTCTAATTAGAAATTAGTGGTCAACTGGAATATTATTGCCTACCCGTTACTCTATCCCTGGGGAAATATTAGTTTTCCTACTACAAGGGAATGATTATGTTTATTTACATTTCTTGTTAATTTAGAGTAGCGAGTATCTCATGCCATGTTAAACATCTTTTAATTATCTTCTCAAGTGATTCACATTATAAACTATTACTGGCATTTCCTTCAGTGGATTTTGGAAGTGCTCCTAATGATAGTTGCAACTATTTGTTGAAAATTAATTCACCAGTACAAGTCTATGGCTTACTTTTTCTAGAAGCTTGAACAAGTATATGCTGGGTAATAGTAGCATTTGAATATTTGAAAATGATGAAATGGAGATATTGCACTTGCGAGAGAGAAATAAGATTGCATTTCAACTTCCTTTTGAAATCTTGACAAATAAAGTATAACGATTATTGTAAACAATTACTAGTGCAATATGTCACATAGTATATGGACTCATTTAGCATAACTCATGACTTCATTTTGCTATTTGCAGTATGGTGTTTGGCCTACGTACCATGACCCCCTAGGTTCTAAGTGGCAAGTGGTGTTACAGTGCATGTAGTATAAACCTTTCTAAATACATCCATCCAAACAACAAGGATCCATGTATTGTTGCTATCTTAGTTTTCAATGGTGTGGTTCTTCAATAATCAAATAAATGACAAAATTCGGTGAGTTTGGTTTTATCAATCTTATTTTGTATGGTGTGACATAATTGAAAACTACTATATTTGTGAGCAATACCTACCAATTTTGTTAAATTTGTGCCTTCAGTTGATGCATCTTGCAATCAAATATGAACAACATAAAGGAAAATATAAACATAAGCATTAGGTTTCCTACCTAGCAGTTGTGATTAGATGCAAAAAAATTTCAACATCTTATGGGATCTCTATGTCATTGGTTTTAATCATGTTAATATTCACAGGGGTTTAACAAAAGCAATGAATAATAAAGGATGAATCCTAGAAGCCCATTCGCCCACCTCTTTGTGCTTTGAAAATAAGGCATGCATTACTAACAATTTCATACTTGCTACAATGTGCTTTTGTTGTATCTGAAATATTTTACTATATGTTTTAGCCATGGAACATAACATAGTATGATTAAGGTCATAGGTTTGATCCATGCTAAGCCCACTAACTGGAGTCCACTTGCCATTTCCAGAGCTTGAGCTTACATCATTTACCCCATCCAAAGAACATACAGTGGCCCGATTGGACACGATTTTTTTTATTCAAAGAGAAAGACCATAACACGAAAACACACTTGTAGAAGGCACCCAAAAGGACCCCAAATTCACAGCCTCCGTGAATGTCGCAGCTGCACAAGCAAGTGTTGACAATGTCAACGAGCTGCTTACCACTATTGAGCGAAACAAAGAAAAAATGTTGAAACTCAAGGCCACCTTGGTAGAGGAACGTGGAGAGACCATTGAGTTAAACACAAAATTATAGGCCACTTATTTGAGAAAGGCAATTTACTAGCTGTGTACAACAACCTTAACACAGAAAAGGAAGCATTGACTGTTCATTTCATAATAATGGAAGGGGAAACAAATGATTTTCAAGCAAAGCTTGCAGACTTAGAAACACGTGCATCAGTGGTGAGCGACGAGGCCAATGAATTGAAGACTCAAGTAGATAAGTTGTTGAGAGATAAGGAATAACTCATGGAACCGTTCTGGGAACAAGCATGCAAGCTTCAAGAGCAAGTCTCAAACTGTCAAAAAACACTCTTTCAACAAATCTACAATATCAAACAATTCATGGTAAGGATGCAGGAAATTGCTGCAAGCTCAATAGCAATGCATCAACATTTGATTACTACTGGTAACAAGGTTAACAAAGAGTTAACTTGGAGAGAAAATAACCCAGCATTTCCTCCTCACCTCCCTCAAAAAACACTAGCGACCCTAAAGATAGATATTGCACTCATTAAATTTTGCAGGAAAGCCACTAATCGACTAAATGTCGAGATTGATAAAACTCTTGAAAAATGCACAAACTTCTATGAGTAAATCCATCAAGTTCACCGTAAATGTCAGCTCCCTATGGCAGCCAATATCGATGAGCTCCCTCCTAAGGATCAACAGATGGCAGAACTCCAACAAGTGTTGCAATCAAACCTGGACTACATCAAGAAAATAGATGCTCTAACAAAAGAAGACATCGACTTCTATGTGAGGCAAACATCTACACATCTCATTTTCCTTGAGGATACCTGCAAGGTTGCACCAACAGAATTTGCAAATATAAAAACAAAATTGTCTTATCATGAAGTGTCTCTAAAACTATTAAAGCCTGATGAATATAATATCATAACTAAAGAAGCTACTGCATGGGCAGACTATATTTCCAATTTAGAAGCGTCCAGCTAATTTTAATTGTAAATATCATTTGTATCTTCTCATATGTACAGCACTCAAATGAAAACTTTGCCTGCTATTCTCATTTTTGCAATTTCACCAGATAACAAACTCTTCCAAGGCTATATAGTGGTGAACCAACCCTTTTTGTTGTTCATCTATTCTTCTTTGTCAATGAAAACAAATTTCCCTTCTTGAGAAACTATTGCAGAAATGTTTATATGTAATGTGTACTTTTCAATGGATATTATTGGGATTCCTTTTCTCTAAAAAACCTAAATGCTTGTTCATATTTTTGTAACAGTGCTATATTTTACTACTTTTTAAGTTCCGAATGCTCTTCAGCTTCCTTGTTGGCAATGGATTTTCAAGCTAAGCTCATAATGGATTATCCCAAGCAGTAGTGATATAAATATTAATCTCAACTGATTTGTAAACTGTGTACTCTCTTTTACATTCATAAAAACAAAGCAGTGAAGCAAAGCGACCTCTCCTCATCTACCTCCACGTTGAATAAATACAACCTTTATATTGAGAGCTACGACCATTCCTATTGTGTTGTAATTTTGCATTTTATTGTGCTTTGTTGTGAACTATCTATATTGTCAAAAGACGTGTGAATCCTTGATGCGGTGAGAGTCATTGATAACCAATTACTTTCCTTGGTTTATTAGTGATTTTCAGAAGATTAATTCATATAGTGATAGATCTGTTCGCCTTTACATGGTTGAGAAGCATGTAAAGTTTTTATTGTGGACTTGAAATCCTCAATGAGAAGAAAGAAACATATCTGGGTTTCCCACTGTATCTTCCATTCTTGAAGCAAGCATAACGAAGATTCACCACTCCTATTGTGTTGTAAGTCTGCATTTTTATTGTGCTTTGTTGTGAACTATTTATATTGTCAGAAGATGTGTGAATCCTTTATGCGGTGAGAGTCATTGATAACCAGTTACTTTCCTTGGTTTATTAGTAATTTTCAGAAGATTAGTTCATGTAGTGACAGGTCTGTTCACCTTTACATGGTTGAGAAGGATGTAAAGTTTTTATTGTGGACTTGAAATCCTCAATGAGAAGAAAGAAACATATTTGGGTTTCCTACTGTATCTTCCATTCTTGAAGCAAGCATAACGAAGATTCATTTACAACTTAGATTGTGGCACTATCAAAAGCTGGTCCATGAAAGAGTTCTATACCTATACTTCTATATGGAGATTCCTAAATTTATTGCTACAGCACATGGCATGAAAGCAAAATTTTGTTCACAAGTAGTTTGTGCATTTCAGGAGCTATTATAATCATTGTTTTCATTGATATTATTGCAGAAATATTTTTTCAAATTGCTTATATATTCCAGATATAGTAGTAATCTTATAATCATTGTTTTCATTGATATTATTGCAGAAATATTTTTTCAAATTGCTTATATATTCCAGATATAGTAGTAATCTATAGTGTTGAGATTACTACTACAGAGATTGTGAGAAAAGCAATTGTAGTTGGCTCACTGTGTTGATGAACTTAACATTATTTTTTGTTATGGGTTGAGTGCCTATGTCTTTGTAATCTGAGATTGTTACAAACTTTACTCTTTTCCTACCAGTATCCTTCGCTGCCTATTCCTATGTTTTTGTTCCTTCTAACTTTCCTCTTTTCCAACCGGCATTCATTTTTGCCCTTCAAGGGGAAAATGCTAGTGTAACCTTTAATGTATATAATAAAGGTGGTTTATTAAAAGATAAAGGTTGTTTTGTATTATTTTAATAGTTCACCTTTATTAGGTTATACTTAAGCTTATACGTCACCTTTCCAGTGCATATATATAATCACCTAATTCTTTTTTTTACCCTGTGTAGTTTATGGTATTCGCTTCTTTGAAGGATAACATATAATAATATATTTTTATTATTATATATATAACTATGCATATACTAATACCAGTCCAATGGTCGCGCCTTATATGATTACGTCACAAATTTTTTTTTTTTTCCTTGGAAAAAAAGCATAATTTCGTTTCATCTTTCGAGAGCAAAATTACATTGTTTGTCTACACTCTTTGAGAGTGTCAATTCGATCTTTGAAGATCATGTGATAAAAGAGGACTATGACTACCACCACATACATGTGTCATAGTTTCAGTACTACATGAAAATACATACTAAAATATAAACCAATATCCTGAAGATGGTCCAAAATAGCTAGATATTGTGACCCCTGTAAAGACGAGAGAGGCGATCATGAGATATAGCATCTACAACCTCGAAAAAAAACACATTAACAAATCCGACTGTGTGGAGATCAGCAAGAAATAACAGTGTCCCGAGCTGTCCACGATACCGCCAAAAAAAACAAAAGACCAAAGAGAAACCAACGATCTATATAGATCCTGTACAGAAGTAACATTCCATTCCCCCGGTGCAAAAAAAAACATAGTAAGCCTTCAATCTATGAAGGGCCTGTGATAGTATTCCCTAACCATGCCATCAGTAAATTCTTTAATTTTCCAGTGCCATGTTCCCAGCAGCAACCCCGCTTTCGATGCCCGGTCCGCTTCCTCGTTATTTTCCTTGTAGACATGTGTGCATGCAAAGTTGTCAAAAGTAGCAGTGGTAGACCGGATATAAGCCAAAATGTTTGAGATTCTACGGTTGTAACAGTGTTGAGTTCCAGACATCCAATTGATTACATTCAGAGAGTCCCCAAAGACAGTTATATTCTGACACCCCTTCTCGGCAACAAAGAAGACAAGGTACTTAAGGCTAAGAATCTTCGCAAGGTTGTTACTCCCAGCCCCCAAGCCAAGTGACATTTCAAAGAAATGAGAAGATGAAAGAAAGAGTAATGCCCCTCCCCCATAGTGATTGTTTTGACATGGACCATCAAAGAATCCCCACGGTTGGGATCGATCTATATCCACAGGAAGAATATTCTGATCGATAACCACATGTTTGATCTGTTTACAAGACAAAAATTGCCCACAAAAATTCACAGCTATTTGTGCAGGTAGACACTCGGTGTCCATGAACACCCGCTTGTTCCTGGCTAACCAAACACTCCATACAACAAGAAGTGGAAGAGCTCTATACACCCGATAAGTCAGGTTTTGATACCATTGTTGCCAGGCATCAACCAAAGTTGCCCCACCCCAACGAAAAATAACTCTCAAAATCCTGGAAACAATCATCCAAACAGTGGTGATGTAATTGCATTGAAGAAAAAGGTGTCCCACCGTCTACTCATCTTGACGACAAAGAGTGCACCAACCCGGCCCATGTTTGTTCCTTTTCTGCAAAAAAATCCCAAGTAGGGACCCTATTCACAAGCGTACACCACATAAATAGGCAGGTCTTGTGAGGACATGGCAGTTTCCAAACCTTTGTCCACCACCACATCGGCTCCCTCTGTACCAACTCAGCATTGATCCCGATGTAACCCGCTTTTAGAGTGTAATTTCCCGAAGGATCCCCATCCCAAAAAAGTTCATCCACCTGTTCCCCCAGAGTAATGTGATCCGAACATAGAGCCCTAATGTAACGTGCCAGTTCCTCCTCCTCTACCACCCTAAGGCCAAAAGAGCTGGCCGAAAGCCATACATGACGTCCCAATAATAGTTCCTTCTGATCAGCAAGTTGATGAAGAAATAAAATTCCCTTGTGACCGAGGGCTTCAATAGTCCCCTCCAGCATCAAATGTTGAAGTTCACAGCCCATCCACAGATCCCGTCCAATCCGGATCAAGTGACCATTTCCAACGTCCCAAGCCAAATCTTGTTCAATAATGTGAAATGATGCTACCAAGGCCTTCCAAATGACCAATCCCCCAGTATGCGTTTTCGCTAGATTTCGAATACATCTATCAAGCGATCAGGAACAATGTATTTATGAATCATAACCCGAGCCCAAAACCCTCCAGATTTGATCAGTCGCCATCCACACTTAGCAGTCAGAGCTTTGGAAAAGGAAAAGATGTTTTTCAATCCCCAACCCCTTAAAGCCTTGGGCACATCAATACGTTCCCATTTGACCCAGGGAGCAACAAAAGTATCCCCCTTACCACTCCACAGAAAGCGAAAGCAAAGGCGTCTAGCTTGTTCCAGTATGCCCCGGGTAATCCAAGCCAAAGACATCCAATAAACCAGGATAGCCTCCAAGACTGATTTGACCAAGATCAATATTCCAACCCTAGACAACCATTTAAAGCTCCAACATTTCAACCTTTTTTCTAGTTTTTCAATCAGCCACTTCCAATCCTGTTTCGTATAATTATTAGGTTTCAGGTTGAAACCCTAGTAGTTCATCCCATTCTGTAATGTAAGATGCGAGAAGGGGAATAATTGAGTATACACCTACAAATCCGCCTCACACAAAAGGTTAGTAGACAAAGTGGACTTACCAACATTAATGTCCATCCCTGTAACACGAGAGAAAAGATCCAAAATCTCTTTTAACTTGTTCCCATCCCTTCTAGAACCCGAACAAAAGATGAGGATGTCATCGACAAAAAGCAGATGGGTATGTAAAAACCAGGAGCCACCTGAATTCCCCCAAAGTGACCCAACCTCCTGACCTCAATGATGGCTCGACTTAGCCCTTTTGCCACTAGTAGGAAGAGCAAGGGTGATAAAGGGCATCCCTAACGCAATCCACGCCTTGAATTGAAAAAAGGTGTAGCTGCCCCATTAATGAGGACCGAAAAGGATACAATGGTTATGCAACTCATAACCCACCTGATAAAACTGATGTCAAAACCCAGTTGTGTAAGCAGGAGTCATAGATAGATCCAACTAACTTTATCATATGCCTTAGATAAATCAATATTAAGAACAGCCCCCGTCAGCTTCTTTGTTTTAATACTGTGCAGGCCCTCGTGAGCAATCCCAATGGCTTCATGGATCTAACTACCTTCCAAAAAACCAAATTGCTCCTCTGATATGTGAGAAGAAAGGATGGCCTTAAGGCACTGAGCAATAATTTTTATGACTATCTTATAGACACAATTACATAGAGAAATAGGACGAAAATCATTCAGGGATGAAGGAGTATCCACCTTAGGAATTAAAGCAATGAAGGTAGAATTTATGCTTGTCGATATTTTACCTTCCATCCGAGTGTCTTCTATCAGTCTAAGAAGATCCTCTCCAATGTAATCAAAGAGTCCCAGAAATAATTCAATTGTCCATCCATCAGGCCCAGGGCTTTTGTCTTTCTGAAAACCAGATAGTACCTCTTTCAATTCGTCAGTCGTTATAACATCCATCGGCTTCCTATTATCATCCTCTTCCACAAACCTAGGGAACAGTTGTGCCACCTGAATTACTTCCTCGATACTTACCCTGTCACGTGCCTTGAAAAGGTTCTGGAAATGTTGAACCCCCACAGCAGCCATCCCATCAAAATAATGTTGTACTGTGCCCAGGTGATCTTGTAGATTCCAAATAGTGTTAGCAAACCGCCTTCCTCTAGCATATGCATGGAAGAATTTAGAATTCTCATCACCACTTTCCAACCATATAGCCCTGCTCTTCAAACGCCAAGTCTCCTCCATCTCTGAAAGAATAAGGTTTCTTCTTCCTTCCAACCGAACCAAAGAAGCTTTTGACTCAATGGTCATATAACCCCCTCCAGTACCTAAAGCAATGGTTTCTATATCCACTTCAATCAGTTTGAGCTCATGATCCTCCTTAATTCTTTTTTCAGCTGCCCATTTCTTAATCGGTCCCTTCAGGTTTTTGATATTCTCAGCAAACTGAAAAGCAGCCGAGATGTTGCTTCCGGGCCTATATGGGATCCATATTGACTGAAATAAATCAAAAAAGGTTGGATCCTTCAGCCATGTTTTATTGAATTTTAGAGGGGATGGTGGCTTCACAGGGCCATTCCTAATCTCGAGAAATATAGGATCATGATCTGAACACCCACTAGAACCGACCCATTGTCGAACATGAAAATAGTTCTCCACCAAAGGATCCTCCAACAAGAACCTGTCCAACCGTTTAGCAACCTGATCCTCCCCCACCTGTTTGTTTCTCCAGGAGGGTTTAAGACAAACAGGTTCAACATCAACCAAATTTCCTTCAACCAGCTTCCTGATAAAAAAATCCGTGAGCGAATCCACCTGAGCATGTGGACCCCAAAATTCAGCCTGACCCAAAGAAAAATTAAGGTCCCCCCCCAGTATAACAGAATCTCCTTTAATCAAATCTTTATTCAACGGCGATTCCCAAAAGGGAATCCTATTGCAATAAGGACCATATATGTTAACAACGGTGAACTCTCTATCAAAATCCAGGGCTTGAAAGGAAAGGCCCAATACAGAATCCATTCCCCACAGATTGGTGACCTTGATACGAGCCTCGCGCCATCCCACAGCCAAAGCCCCAGAACACCCATGAGCATCTGAGGCTTCAAAATGCCATCCCAAGAACCAACTATTCAACTTCTCAAACACCTCTATTCCCCCCCCCACCCGAGAGTTTCCTGTAACAAAAGTAAATTCGGATGCTCAAGATCCAACACCCGCCGCAACGCTGATCTTTTAGAGGGACCAGCAAGACCCCGGCAATTGAAGGACATAATATTCATTAAAACCCCTTTTTCTGGGCCTGCACAGCTCTAAGTGCCCTTTCAATGGAGGGTTGTTTTCCTTCCAGCATGTCCGAGCATGCTCTGGAATTTGCTTTGGACAAAAAATATTTACGTCCACAACCCTTGACCAATCGACCCTTGTCTTTCCCAAGACCACCAGTAGAGGGTTTGGTAGTGGAACGAAGAAAATAACCTGACTCAGACGAGCCAGTGGGGGACTGTGGCAGATCCACAGGAGTAATAGAATCAAGTGAAACAACAGTGGGAGGATCAACATCAACAACATGAAGAAGGGGGTCAGGAGTCGAGACCAACGAGGAGGAAACTGAGGCTAGAGAACTAGGGAACAAAAGTTGAGAAGAGATGTGCAGGTTTTTAAGGCCTTCCACCCAGTCAAGTCCAAGGATAGTTAAATTATTAAAAAAGAAATTAAATGACGGAGAAGTGCAGGGAGAAAGAAAAGTACCTAAAGAAGAGGGCATCAGTCGTAAGAAGGAGTTCTGCACCTTTCCGCGGATATCAGCTAAAGGGGGCGCAGAAATAACCACATCCAAATCAGCAACAGAGGTCAAATCGGGTACTTCAGCATCTTCAAACATAGGGGTCTCATCACCTGGAGAAACAACCAACGGAACACTTGGAACCTAAGCAGTTGAATCATGTATACCATCCCCCGGTGCGTCCACACCTTCCCCCTTCTCAACAGACCGTTGTAAGGGAGAGCCATTCATAGTATGAAGGGGAATATGACATTCAATGGTTGGGTGACCATACTCGTGACACCTACGACAGCGGAAAGGCACGTTTTCATAATCAAGAATTTGAGGAAAAACAAAGGGTCCCCAACGAAGGTCCATACCATCAGCTAAACCTTCCCGCACATTTATGTTAAGCAGGATACATGCTACCTTCTGAATCTTGGAAGTAACAAAGGAGAAATCAACATCCAAATAGGATCCCAAGAGATTACCTATGTTCCAAAAATGTTCCTCAGCCCAATAGTGCAACGGAAGCCCAGGTAAACGAACCCACAAGGGAATAGTATCCATGCGTTCACGACTAGCGTCGAAGAGAGGGTTCCACGGTTTCAGCAGTAACAGAACATTCACTAAATTCCAATTCTTGCCCAGTTCCCAAAGAGCATGTTCTTCCGCGGTAAAATGGAAGGCAAACCATCCACCAGCGAGCGACACCACCTGAGGAATGTAACCAAACTGTCACATCCACAACTGCGAAGCCCAATTTATAACAGTTTTGAGTGCCACCACGCGGCCATAAACCTTCCCTACCAGCACCGTCTTGATCATCCGTAAGATTTGTTGAAACCCAATGTCCTCCCCTATAAAGTAATTTGGTGCCTTCCCCGTGTTTTTAAGCCACTTATGCCTCACCTTAACCCTAGAACATGCCTCTCCTTCATGACCGCCTCCCCCCCACCGAGGAGAAAAATCCTGGTCTTCCCCGAAGGAAGGGCTAGGAAATCCACGCTATTCAACAGAGCCAAGGAGTCCAGCAATAAATCCCAGTTCAGGCGAGGTAAGAATATCAACCTCAGTGTTGACCTCCGGAACCAGAGGGTTTCCACCAACACCGAAACCTACCACAGACTGTCCCGAGCCTGTTCCACCTGTAGAGTTCAGAAAATCCAGAACGCTGCTAATACCCGACGGCGACCTCACCAATGAAAATAATGGGGCATGAGTACCTGAAAGCCCCAAATGTTAGAATCCCGATCATTCACCTTCAAGATCCCGTCCAATGCAGAGAAGAAAGTAGCACCTGTAGTACTATCCGACGAAGAAGGTAGGGCAGAGCCTTCCACCACAGAATAAATAGGATTGTGTGAAAAACCCTCATACAATAACCGTTCACCCCCAAACCCACGTTGAAACCTAGATCCAACCCCGTCCCGAGGACTGCCAGGTGGCGAGACCCATATATCTCCCGACGCGAGATGCTCACTTCCATAGTCAGTTAAATCATCCATCTCCATAACAGCGGTAACGAAGGAAAAACGACAATAAACTGGAAGGTTTAGGATAGTAAAACAGTGTTTAACCCAAAAAACTTACCTGCAAAGAAATCACAATCCTCAACCGCGTGAAACCTGCATCTCAAATCCCGTGCAGCAGGCCTGACAGTGACAGGCCTACAACTGTCATGTCGTCTACAGAAAACCTAGGTAGATCCTGCCGCCATCTCCAAAACCCTAGGTCGACCTCCCTCCAAGCATCCTTGTGGCCAATTCATTACGTCACGAATTATATGGTCACATCAATTTAATAATGTGTTGATTTTCCCTTAACTAAATGTATTGGTTTTGGGGGTCGCGACCTTTTTGTGCACATTAAGTCTTGTTCTTAATGGCGCAAATAGGACTCAACGTCAAACCTTAATTCCCGATTTTTTAACCCCGGACTCTTTGATCGCTATATGTGGCTTGGTTGGTGGCTAGAAAAGAGGCTCATTTTCCTCTTCTCTTCTAGTGCTCTTTATATAGCCATTTTGGACCATTTTATTATTTTTTCAGCATAATATTTACATAGCTTTCATGTTAGCATGACAAGCCAACCGGGTCGTCCATATAAAAATATTTACATTATCCATGCCTAGCCATTCACTAGTACAGCCTTGCCCTTGAGCTATGTTGTAACATACATGATAATAGTAAATAACAATAAAATAAAAATAAATGATAATGATAATAATTAATGATTAATGATTAATGAAAGGACACATCTTATCTAAAATATATGACCTATTGAAATGACATAACTAACAATGGTGACCAATCATTGCTATAAGTACACCGTCATGTGGTCATTGTATATCATCTCATATCTCATATTTTATACATTTATTATACTTATCCTTTATGGATTATAACTTATTGTCCTACTTAAATTGGAACTTCAACTATTGAATTACTATTTGTCTTCAGTAAATGAACCTTGTTTGTTTCATTGGTATCAAATATTTGTGTTGACCTGACCTTTGCCCATACATTTTATGAGACCTTGTCTGACATGGATTTTGGACACACATTTGAAAACTTAATAGAGTTTCTTTCTTGATTGGGTCTTTGACATACACCATTATTTTTTGGTGATTTAAACATTCATGAGTTCACTAAAAATTGAAGATTTCACTATACATTAAAATCGTGTGAATCTATACCTCTGGGTACTATCATGTATAAATTTGTTTGGAACATACATAGCCATAATTATGCCTACCCCTTTAAGGGTCATACCACCCTAATTCAATATTTTGTTGTTTTGTTTGGAAATGACTTCTATGATTTGGACAATGATAGGATTTCGTACTTGAACTTCTCGTCAATAGAGTAGGATATCTACTTAGCTTTACATATTGATGTTGTCTTCGAATAGTTTGTTGATGACCTTTATAATCGGGATGACAATAGGGTATGCTTGTATCTAGTGTCATGTTCTCGAAACCTTCGTCTTTTAATGCTTTTGGTGATTTACTAATAGGTATAATTTCAATTAGGTCTGTATTGGTTCCCTTCTCCAATATCTTGGTTTTTACCTCTGATGACTTCTTTATTTCAATGAGATCAATCATTGTTTCGGTCTTTTATTGTTGGTTCTTTTATTGAAAAGTTGTTATAGATTCCTTTGTAGTGACTTCTTATCATTCTTTAGCTTCTTGATTTGGTAAGTAGGATCTGATTATGAATCATTAAGCGCGAAAGATCTTCATTGTTCTCCGGCCTTTTGAATTTGTTCTTAAAGTCAAGATTTTATGATTGCACCTCTTTTAATCTTTCGATTTTCTTAAGCAAACTTTGATTAAGGTTCCGTAATCTAGAAGCTTCTTGATATGTTTTTGATAACTTCTTGTTGAATCCCTTTGTGAGATATTGATTCTCTTGTTCTAACTTTTGAAAACACCGCTTATTCTCTTTGGACTTCATGAGTTTTGCAAGTAGTTTATGATTATGATTTTTTAGGCGAGAAATCTCTTCATCTTTTTCAGTGATGACCTTGTCACATTATTTCTGTTGATCCTACAACCTTTGTATTCACTCTTTGGTTTCATGAAAGATTACTTCTAATACATCCTTCAGGTCTTTTGATGAGGGTAATGTTGATCCTGATTTCATAGCAACATCTTGTAATGTTATTTTCTTTTTCATATAGGGAAATGTTAGAACAAATTTCTCCAAGTTTAAAAATAATGTACCCAGTGATTCTAGCCAAGTTGAACAAATAATTAGGTCAATGGCTTTATCAAACATAGACATAATATCGAATTTTGATATGAATGTATAATCATAAATTGTTAATTGTATGTCCTTAAATTCATATTCCTTTTCGCTCCAAGTGTTTTTCATTTCGAATATATTTGACTCTATAATTAATAATTGATTGGCGATATCAACACTCATATAATTTATCTAGTAACACAAACATATAGCGATGATAATATTATTTCCTTGAATAATCCCTTTAAGTTTTAATAAAACATTCACGTATTTTGAGTAACTACGAAGGAATCTTCCCACTTTCTCATTGCTACACTCCATTTTGTTTTCATTGAAAAATATACCTTAACTCTTCACTTACTTTATATATGTTATAGTTTTCACATATATAATAAGAGTTATTTATTAAAAGATAAGAGTTGTTTTTTTTACATAGGTCACCTTTATAAGATTATACGTAACCTTATACTTCCCCTTTCCAATGCATATATATAACCACTTATTATTATTTTTTACCTTGTATAACTTATGGTATTCGCTTCTTTCAAGGATAATGTATAACAAGAGCCACAAAGTGGCAATGTCCCTGACATTGATAAATTTCATACATTCATAACATAAAACATAAATGCATAACCAAGATCACTAGAAGCAAGACAAAGCACAAAACAACAACACAGAGTTTGACCTGGGAAACCCAAATGGGAGAAAACCCAGCAACCTTCGCAGAGAGATGATAATTCTAAGATCAGAGTACAAATGAGGAAAGAGAAAGAATGTGAAAGTGTCTTTCATAAGCAGATGCCCCAAATAATCGTCCTCCTTCAAGTGATGCGAAATCAGCCTCCTCCAAGTGATGCGCACTTGCTAAGTGTGAGAATGAGATAATGAGGTGTACTAGCCTCCTACTTATACAAGTACATAACTGGAAAATTCCCTAACTGGGCCGACTTCACCTGGGGGCAATAAATAATTTAAATTTAATATTTTTATTTGTTTCTTTTGCACCCCAAGGCATACATTGATTCTTTCATGTGCTCACATAATTGATTACATAAAGTTCTTCTCCCTTAGGAGGTATAAACAAGTACAATGAAGGTACAATAAAATATAATGAATAATATCTTACGAAGTTGTACAAAATCCAACACTCCCTCTCAACGAGGAAGGTATTCTTCGGCCTTCATCTGCATCACGATCATCTGGGTTTCATCTTGTACATCCATTCTGTCTCCATCATCTATATGCATACTGAATGTTGTCCACACAGTCTCTGTGCATCATCACCACCAGTCCTTCGGTGAGTCCAGGAGAATCACTCAATCCTAGATCCAGGAGAATCACTCAATCCTGGATATCTGAGATTATCAATTGTACCATCTCTACTATACAATTTGATATCTGTCTGTCTCATCTGCCAATGGGGCCCTCCCATACCTAGCTGAGATCTCAGATGAGCAAAAGGGCATGGCCATCTATTGATTGTCCGACTCTTCTGCCTATGGGATTTCTCCCATATCTGGATGAGTACCTGGACTGTAGAGGCACCTGTGTAACCACATGGCCAACTGCTGACTGTCCTACTCATCTGCCTATGGGATTTCTCCCATATCTAGATGAGTAACTAGACTGCAGAGGCACCTGTGTGAACCCGACCAACTGCTGACTGTCCTACTCATCTGCCTATGGGATTTCTCCCATATATGGCTAAGTAACTAGACTGCAGAAGGTACCTGGGTGAGCCTGACCAACTACTGACTGTCCTACTCATATGCTTATGGGATTTCTCCCATATCTAGCTGAGTAAATGGACTACAGAAGGCACCAGGGAAAAGCAGGGCAAGCATCTCAATGTCATCTTTCCCTCTCAAGGAGGGATACGTTCTCTTCAAATCCAAGTCTTCCGTGAAATTATTCAAACTTCACCCTGGGAAGAGCCTTGGTGAGAACATCTGCAGTCTGGTCATCTGTCGGCACGTACTGTAACTCGACCGCACCTTTCTGCACCATATCACGAATGAAGTGATGTCGAATCTCGATATGCTTCGACTTGTCGTGAAATATAGGATTCACTGACATCTGCACACAGCTCTGGTTATCACAGTGAATCACGGTCGGATCTAGAATCTGGATGAACAATCCTGCCAGGAGTTTACGAAGCCAAACTACTTCTCGAGCTGCTGTGCTAGCAGCCATGTACTCGGCCTCTGCAGTACTGAGTGCTATCGAGTTATGCTTCCTGCTGCACCAGGAAATAACTGCAGAACCCAAACTGAACCAACATACAGAAGTTCTCTTCCGATATGCAACACATTCGTCCCAATATGAGTCTGTAAACCCCTGCAATATCAGGTCACCATCTGAAGCATACTTCAATCCATATCCCACAGTGCCACGTAAGTATCTGAGCACATGTTTTGAAGCAATCCAGTGAATCTGCCTCGGTTCACACATGAACTGACTGAGGGAATTCACAACAAAACATATATCTGGTCTGGTGTTGCTCATATACATCAATGACCCAATCAAATGGCGATAGTGGGATCAAACAAATCAGAATTTGAAGTAGAATCTCTCAACTTCTTCCAATTCGCATCCATCAGAGTAGCCATGGACTTGCAGTCCAACATTTTGAATCTCTTCAATATATCAATGGTGTATTTTCCTTGTCCTAGGAAAATCTCTTTCTGCCTCTGCCATACTTCTAATCCCAAGAAGTAATGCATCAATCCAAGATATTTCATTTCAAACTCAGAGGCGAGATTCTTCTTACACCATACAATGCGTTTCTCATTTCCTATGAGAAACAAGCCATCAACATATAATACCAAAATCAGTGGCTCATCATCTACAACCTTGTAGTAAAGGTTGGGGTCTGCATCACTCTTGGAAAATCCCAAGCTCACCAGGAATCCATCTATTCGTCCATACCAAGCACGGGGTGCTTGCTTGATGCCATACAATGCCTTTTTTAGTCTGCATACATGAGACTCCTTTCCTTGGACAATAAACCCGTCTGGTTGTTCGATGTAAACTTCTTCCTCAATAACACCATTGAGAAAGGTTGTCTTCACATCCATCTGATGCAACTTCCATCCCATAGCTGAATCAATCGCGATAATGGATCTGGTGGAAGTATATCAGGCCATATGAGCAAAAGTCTCATCATAATCGACTCCCTCTTTCTGAGAGAATCCTCTGGCTACAAATATGGCCTTGTATTTCTCAACACTGCCATATGCTCCATGCTTTATCTTGTATAGCCATTTAGAAGTCACTACTGACTTCTCCTCAGGTCTCGGCACAACCTCCCACACATCATTCTTCATGATGGATTGGTATTCTTCCATCATGGCATCCTTCCAAACTTGATGTTTGGATGCTTCTTCATAAGTGGTGGGTTCTGAGTCAATAATGTTGCTCATCAGTGCTACATAGCTAGATAACCTCTGAGGTCTTTTGCTTTATTTGAAAGTGCCATGTGGAGCATCATGCCCCTCTGCATCCTGCACTGTATTCTATGCCCATCTAGGTCGTTTTCGACCTGCCACATCTCTGGGGATATCTACTGGATCTATGGGATCGATAGGTTCATCCTTTTTTGTTGACTCCCTCTGAACTAGAGGGGGGGATGATCTCATTTCCTTTGGTTCTAGCATTTCTTCATCATCGATCTCCATATCTGATCCTCTGCCTTTCCTGACAGCCATTTCTTCTTCAAAGGTCACATCCCTACTGACTTCAATCTGTCTGGATCCTAGATTGTAAATTATGTAAGCCTTTGAAGACTCACTATATCCCACAAAGGTTCCCTTCTTTCCTGAAGGTTCTAAATTTGGTATTTTCTCTTTGGGCACATGTATGTAGACTAGATAGCCAAAGATCCGGAGATGGCTCACTTCTGGTTTCACACCAGTGAATGCTTCTTCCGGAGTCATGTTCTTCAATATCTTATGTGGACATCTATTCTGTACATATACAGTGGTTTTGGATGCTTCTTCCCACAAGAACATTTGAAGACTCTGGTCATGTATCATAGCTTTTCCTGCCTCCACAATTGTACGATTATTTCTTTCTGCAACCCCATTTTGTTGAGGGTTGTAGGGAACTATGATCTCCCTCTTAATTGTTGCTTCCTTGCAGAAATCATTGAATTCTATAGAGTTATATTCTCCACCATTATGAGATCGCAAAATATTGATCCTCTTTCCTGACAGATTCTCAACTTGTGCTTTAAAATCTTTGAACTTGCTGACTACTTCCTCGGATTCTTTTGACTTGAGAAAGTATATCAAGTTTTCCATGAGTAATCATCAATAAAGGTGATATAGTAATGATAACCACCTAATGATACAACTGTCATGGGCCCGCACAAGTCAAAGTGTACTAGATCCAAAATCCCTTTGGATCTACTCTCGCTATCTGGAAAGGACTTCTTGGCATTCTTTCCAAGTGCACATCCTCTACAAGTTCCATCATGGTCTACTTGGAGCCCTAGAAAACCTGTTACAATATTCTTCAGAACTGGGAGAGCTCGATAGTTCAGATGAGCTAACCTTCTATGCCATAACTCGCCCATACTTGCAACATCATGTATTAGGGCTTAGACTGGAGAAGTGTTTAGTCTATAAAATATCTCTTCTCTTATGCCAATAACTTTGGTTGTGCTCATGCTTGAGTTCTTGTGCCAAGCAAGGACTTTCCCTTCTGAGAAAGCTACTTTATATCCCTTGTCCTCCAATGCTGAGATGGAGACAATATTTCTTTTCATACCAGGTACATAGAGTACATCACTTCGGCGTAATGTATCATTTGATTCTAATTGAAGGGTGGTGGCTCCAGACCCCTTCAGAGTGTAATTTGCATCATCTCTAAGTACAACATGGATATGTGAATCTTTCTCAATTAGCTGAAAGATTCTCTCTATAACCTGTCATGTGTCTGGATGCACCACTATCTATGAGCTAGGTGTCACTAGTGGTAGGAATAGTACCTTATAGTGCTAATATGAATAGATATTTTGTGTGATCTTCATTCTTTTGCTTCTTGTGATGATGATCTTCTTCTACATCAGCAGTGGATGCTTCATGCTTCCATTTGATTTGACTTTGATAGTTACTGGCGTAATGTCCATACTCCTTGCACCTATAGCATTGAACTTGAGATACATCCTCCTTCTTCTTTTGTTCTTGGCGGGGACTTGATCTCCTTTCTTGGTGCTTGTGTCTATGGAACTTATTTCCTTTTCCCTTACCATTCTCGGCATGGGAAACAAATGCTTGAGTCTCTTCAGGTTGAGTGCGATGGAGTCTTTGACGTGCTATGATCCTTGTCTCCTCCTGAGAGCAATCTGCCCAAAGCTTGTCAAACTTTGGTAGTTTGGATCTACCACTTATGCTTTGGATAAAGGACTCCCATGATGGTGGAATACCATTTAAAGTGTGGAGGACAAGCTCCTTATCGCCAATAGGATCTCCACTGGTGTTGAGCTTGTCTCTGAGTTCTACGATCCTCATAAAGTATGAGGCAATGGATTTTGACTTTGCTATCTTCATATTTGAGAGTTGGTTTCTCAAAGTCATGGATACATTTAGACTGGTGTATTCAAACAAATTCATAATGGTCTTGAACATTTTCCTATCATTCTTCTTTCCTGATATTTGAGGAACCAAATGGTCTCTCACTGAATCCACAAGAATCCTTCTTGCTTTAGCTTCATTCTTCCTCCATCGAGATTTATCCTCTTCAGCTTCTGGTTCGGGGACCTTCTCATTTACATATAGTAAAATATCATTTTCTTCTAGGAGTAGAAGAACCCTAGACTTCTAAGAGATAAAGTTGGAGGCTCCTTCCAAACGATCTTCAACCTTCATCCCAATCATCTTGATTGCAGATCTGGTTCAGAAACCCTAGTAGGAGCTAGGTCAAAAATGAAAGTTCTCGGAATTGAATTTTGACTTCACCAATGTATTTGTCTTTCCAAAAAAAAATTCCTATGGCTCTTTTTCTTCAAAATGGTGGGTGAAGACTTCACAAGATGAAATTCCGGCAGGGTTCCGACAATGCTTCGGCAATGGCTTCTTCTAGAACTGCTCTGATACCATGTTAAATTTCATACATCCATAGCATAAAACATAAATGCATAACCAAGATCACTAGAAGCAAGACAAAGCACAAAACAACAACATAGAGTTTGATTTGGGAAACCCAAATGGGAGAAAACCCAGCAACCTTCGCAGAGAGATGATAATTCTAAGATCAGAGTACAAATGAGAAAAGAGAAAGAATGTGAAAGTGTCTTTGACAAGTAGATGCCCCAAATAAGCTTTTTCCTTCAAGTGATGCGAAATCAACCTCCTCCAAGTGATGAGCACTTGCTAAGTGTGAGAATGAGATAATGAGGTGCACTAGCCTCCTATTTATACAAGTGCAAAACTGGAAAATTCCCTAACTGGGCTGACTTCACCTGGGGGCAATAAATAGGTTAAATTTAATATTTGTATTTGTTTCTTTTGCACCCCAAGGCTTACATTGATCCTTTCATGTGTTTACATAATTGATTACATAAATTTCTTCTCCCTTAGGAGGTATAAACAAGTACAATGAAGGTACAATAAAATGTAATGAATAATATCTTCCGAAGTTGTACAAAATCCAACACAGATTGCCAATAGATCTTGCTATAATACAGTAGCTATAGAAAAACGAATGTAGTCTAGATACATATTGTTGTTGTGTTGGACATATGCCAAGATAAATCACATTAAATTATGTTGGAAAAAATGTTGTGGAGCTCTGCTAGGGTTTTGCGGCCTAAGGAGGCTACAGACTAAACCCTATCACTGTCACGAATGACACTGGTGCAAATACCGACGGGTTGTACCGCCATGACACTTGGGATTTTGAATGGAGTACCATACCGTGGACACCGTAGACTACACCCCGAACCCAATCGAAAGTCAAAACATGTTTTCCTACACCGCAACACCATTTACGTCGGGCGTAAATATGCTTCCTATGACATCTGGGACCGAGACGTTGGTGGCAATAATAGCTGGGGACGGTAAAAAAAACTCATAGACGGGAACAGAGGGCTTAGAATCTTGGTCACGCGAGGAGGAAGAGAATGCACTCCCTCACAACCTGTTAACGGTCCGACCACTAGCATCGGCGCTCAGAGGAACGATGCTTACCCTATTTTAACTGCCTCAATACATAAGTCTGGGTTACCCGCTGGCGGTGGACTCGACCATAACCCATGCGGAAACAATAGAAGAACAATGGGAAACGAACCTGTCATTCGACTCAGAACTACTGGAATGTGGATGGTCGTTCACGGATATTTTGGACCAAACACCGCTACCTCCTGATACTGATGAGGTAAATAACACTCAAATCCCTGAGGGCTTCATTGCATCATTCCTACAAACATCTGACCGATTAGGTTTTCAACCTTCACTGGAGAAAGGATCAGATTTGAACATACCTGCAATCCCTCGCAGATCTCCAGAAGGTTCTACCAAGCGGCGGGTGAAAGGGAAGTGCCTGAAAAATTCACGGGAACCACTAAACCTCATCTGTGGAAAAAACGTCATAGTGCACATTCGCTAGAAATAGCGGAAACGACGGTGTTCGGGCATGCCTGCGGGAAGTATCCCATCTTTGAAGGACGAGATAACTGGGTTGCTTCAAACTGGATTCCTGTTTTGGACTACAAACTAGAGATTATGGTCCTCTCTCGAGGATGGTTTGTCTTCAAACTCCAGAACATGGAGGATGTGGGATGCGTCCTAAAGAAATATTGGAGCCTAGGAAACACTCCCATTCTCTTCAAAAACGAGACACCCATGTTCAATGTAGACACAAAAAAATTTGATGTAATCCCTATTTGGGTTAGAATGCCTGGTCTACCCTGGGAATTTTGGAATTGGGAGTCCTTGAGGGATATCGGAAACGCCTTCGGTGCATTTATCGACACGGACATGTCCTTCACTCAATCAAAGCGGATGTCGGTGGTCAGGATCCTTGTGTCCATAAACATTCGAGTTGGGCTCAAAGAGCAGATAAATTTCATATGGGGTTAGGAAACTCGCATACCAAGGCTTCATTATGAAGGAGTTACCTTTAGATTCCACCCCTGCCACTGTTATGAACACATGGTGAAGCATTGTCGGCTGACCTTTAACTTGAATGCGGAAAAATCTAGGAAGCATACGGATGGAAGAGGCAGTTCGAGGGTGGAAGCGGGATCTCAAAAAGCAGGGAGATTGAATGAACTCATGAAGGAGGTCCACTCTGAACTCAAACTTGTTGGAAAATATCAGGCCCCCTTGGATGGAACTGATGTTTCGGACACCTCCCACCCACAACATATAGAGGCTTCCAGGGATGAGAGACCTGTGGCGGAACCAGAATTACAACCTGCAGACTCAGAAGCTCAATTTTCTCCGAGTAAGACTGATGATTTCATTATTCCTATATCCAATCTAGCATCTTCTTTAATTTCTTTATCATTTCTATATAAGGAAAACAATGTCTCTCCTCCCATGGTTGTTACTGTTACTCCACCCCTTTTCCCTCTAGATCCAAACATTTCATTGGAAAACTCTGACCCTCCTTAGCCACCATCTGACTCACCCCCATCTGCGGTACCTTCACATGAAAGAACCTCCATTGGTCCACTGGAAAATAGTCAAATACACTTCCACTTAAGATCCAAGGACATCCATGTCCTCTCGGATCCCAATACCACGAGTACCGGACTTGGTAGGAACCCCCTGTCGGGTAAAATTGCGAAGGGAAGGGGATGACCCTCTCTCCTTTCTGCGGCCCAACATAGGGCTTACAAGACCTAGCGGATGGAAAACAGAAAACCATTGTAGGGGCGCTTAGAGAAGTGAAATCCCAGAAAGGGGTTACTCAATGAAAATTATGTCTCTCAACAGCAGGGGTTTGGCAAGTAGACCCAAACAACTTTCCCTAAAAAGGTTGGTCTTACTACACCAGCCGGATATATTTATGTTACAAGAAACAATGGGGATGGAGGAAGAGGTTACTAGTTTTCTTAAAGCATCTTTTTCAATGTATGATTTTTCTGCTATAAATACCATGGGGCACTTGGGTGGACTGGACTTGGGATGGAACACTAAAACTATTAAAGTCACGAATACTTGGGGTTTTGACTATGGTTTGGGAATGGAATTTTATCATGCTAGATTAAATAAGTGTTTTACTATCCTAAACATTTATGGACCCTAACTGGAGAGAGCTGCGTTTTGGAATTCTCTGAGAAAAAAATCTTTTCTATCAACTATTTGACGGAAAATCCACTTGAGCGAACATGAGCCGGATCTCCCTAGCTCAAAGTGAGTCTAGAACAAATAATACATACTACAAACTACTTTCCTAGATCTGATTAAGGATCAAGTGACTAGATGTCTTACCTTAACTTCGCAATCCTTTCTCCTGGATGTTGCTCCACGTCCCACAGTCGTCAGATCTCAGCTGCAAGACCTGTCAAGACACATAGAACAATGCAAACAAGTAAAGAGCATCTATACAATAAGAGATCTAAGTAAACAATTAAGCAGGTAAAATACACAATATCATTACACATAAACAATATTGGTGGAAAGCGTTTATATTACTATAAATCAGGAAAGTGCATAGATAAGAATAAACTACAACCAAGGCTTAACGTAGTAGCCCTTCTCCATCCAAGCCAATTTCCATATCCTCCCAAGGAAGTGTGAGTCTCTCAATGGATGAGTTATAGATCTCTCTATGATGATTTGACCAACATGTAGACACTATAGACTTCCTCCACTTGGAGAGGGGTAGAGATTCACTTATATAGGGCTAAGTGGATAGGATATGGATAGGGTAGGTTGAGATATGGTAGGAGAGAGATAGGGGATCCTTCCAAGAGGTTAGGAACTAAGTGCCAACTCCCCCAAGAGGTCAGGGATAAGGATCCAAGTCAGCAGGCTTCGAGAATGAGCTCAAAGGACCTATTTTTTCCCATTAGCTGACTTCGTCGCACCCTGCATTACAGCAAGATGCGACGTCGTAGGTTGCATGAGTGCAGCCTGCGACGACCTCTCAAAACCTAGCATAAATGCAATGGTATCCCTTCCAGGTAAATGACTTAGCCAATGAAACTTCAGGGATGTATACACTAAATCTCAGGATGGTAGGATTTTAGGTGTAACAGAATGCCCCCCAAAGCATGAAGCTGTTGAAATATTGGACAGGTGAAATGCTTTGACAGAAAGAATGGCAATGACTTGTCAGATGAAGGACACTGCTGCAGTACAACTGACTCTAAGTACACTGTCTCATATGACACACAACATGGCTTCCGACTAATACATTGCAGATCCATGGTAGTAATGACCGACTGAACATAATCATGGCTAATAGACACAAACGTAGATCCATGATGAGATGATAACACAGCCACGACCAATACAAATGTGGATCCATGTGACATGACTCAATACAAAATCCATCGCAACCTGGGTAAAACATAACTCCCTAGGGTCTTCAAGCTAAACCCGCAATGATACGAATCTATCCATGTGATTACAAATGTCTTGACATCGAACATGGTAGAAACCACTTGATTACCGGTCGTTGATGTATACCGTTAACAAGTGCAAGGGAAATCACCATTAATGTCAATGATCCCCAAGGTATCACGGTACATATCACAAAGCGTGAATAAATGAGTTGAAGTCAAACGCGAGATGAAATCTTTCATTCAAGAGTCAATGATGTAAACTCAAGTTGAAAACAAGGTAACCTGCCATTGAGGCATGCAGGGCCAAGGTACTTGGTTGGTTTCTAGATTCAATCCTCCGATGATTATTTGAAGTCCACAAGGACGAATCCGCCGAAGGAGGGCCATGATGAATCCCCCATCATCGACATGAAACACGACAAAGGATGTGTAGAGCATATCAGATAGTATAGTGACATGCAAGACTGACTCAGAGTAGACCGACATGATGGAAGGTGTACTGGTTGTAGATAACGAGTAGTGAGAGTATCCTTGAACATCGGCATGGCATGCCTTGGCAGTATTGACCTGACGAGTTATGATACCAATTCCTAATGCAACTGATGATGGAAGCGTTCTTTGAATGACTCAAAGGAGTAACAGGACTCAGTAAATAGGTGGAACTCGAGGACAAATGGATGATCCAAGTGCAGTATGCAAATGCAAATGAGTGCCATGTTCAAGAAATGACTAGGTACTGCCATTGATAAGGTGGTAACATAAAAGCTTTCCTTTTTCCCCATCATGAATGATGAGTGCCTCATGTGTTTTTCACGAGCTTGATGAGGGTAACCAGATGCTCGGTATAGCTCATCTCTTAGATGAGTCCAATCACAAATATTTTATGAACCTGGGATAGGAGGGGTTCGTCCCATGGCGAGCCCTTCAATGTGAGAGTTTAACGAGTCCATAGAAGGTAAACTCGGTCATCATTTCATGTTTAGAGAGTCTGAAAAGAACTAAAGAACACTCCAATGGTCCTTTTTCGTAAAGTTAGCCTCATCACCTGAAAAAGGGTAAAACAACGCGGGAGAGGACTCTTCCAGTCATGATTGGATGGAGTATACATTTTTCGTAAGTAGTGCCCCCTGGTCCGAAAAAGGGGTAAACTATCACCAGAAAGACGACCATTCAAATTCTTTAACAAGCGTGAACGCGACAAGTTCGCTTGGCAATCTTTTCGTATCTCAAGAGCTTGAAAAGAGCTTAAAGATAGACTCTGGGGGGGTTCCTTTTCCGTAGGAGTTTAACGAGCCCAGAAAAGTGATAAATCGTAACTCGGTAACTTATTCTCATGGTTTAAAGAGCATGAGAAAGAACAAAGAGTAAGCTCATCATCATAAAATAATTACAATCTAACAAAAAGAAAGTAACGACAAAAACAAACAAGGGGTGTTCATACCTTAGCTGATTGTTCCAAAGCGGAAAACGGCGTAAAAAGACACTTATTAACTCCTGCACACTCAAAAACTAGGTCAAATAGCCAACCAAGAATTCAAATGCGATAAAATTGACCCAAACTATAGAAAATGACCTAAAGGCATCAAATATTTGAAAAAAGAATATTCCATTTGATCTATAAATAGAAAAATGGGCCAAATAGTTACCATTGTTTCATTTGCCAAATTGGGAGGAGAAGTGCCATTTGGAGAGAAAACTTCACTTGTCGATTCCGGGAGCTACAAGCAGCCATTTCACTCGCCGTCCGGAGCAAGTAACTCTAAACTTCATCCAGCATAATTGTAGTGGTTTACATTTTTTAATTTGGTTCATTTTTTGGGGTTTTAGCTTGGTTTGTGAAGGGCCATTGCGTCCTCGACTCGTCGCAGTCTGCCCTTTCGGGAACTGTGACGAGACTGAGTCGTCGCAAAGGTCGCATGGTTGGACTGCGACGACGTCGTACTGTTATCAATAACAGAGTTCAACAATGGAAACTTCCAACCCCAAACACAAACCATGCCCAAAAAAATAACTTTTGGTCGTTGAAGCAAGTGTTAACAATGTTTAAACTCTCCTTTTGGCAGGTTACCAGTAGCCAGAATGGTTTTGGAGTGGCGTGAATGGGAGCATGAGATAGATGATGTACAAGCTGCAAGTGATCCACAATGTGTGGAAGCACTGAGGAACTATGGGCTCCTTAAGTTCTTCGAGATCCAGGGCATGAGGGCCCAAATCCCACTATTGACACATATGCTCCGATGCTGGGATGCGGCCCAACAATATTTCATGATCGTTGAGCACGTGCTTACCATAGATGTCGAGGACATCTACTTCCTGACTGGATTATCCCGAAGAGAGGACAATGTGCTTCTTACTAGATCATGTGGAAGTGATTGGAGTGTGGGTGACATGATTCTACAGCACTGTACTCCCAACACTCGTGCCTCGAGTGGGAAGATTCCCATTAGAGACGTACGAGAACGTCCATTGCGCACCATACTTTTCACCATTACGATGATGGCAGGGAGCCAAGCTCCTCATTTAGCCACCAGGTCTCAGATGCTATACGCGGAGGACTACATGTCTCTGAAGATTTTCAACTGGTGCGAGGGAGTCCTCGTAAACATGCGAGCTCAGCTGACCAAGTGTCGACGGGGAGAGCTCAAACAGTTTGGCTACGGTTCGATAGTGATCTCGTTCCTCTTGGAGCAGGTCCCCCTCTTGTGCCCTCAGGTACCACTGGATGACAGGGATTCTAGGGATCCACACATGGCTAGGTGGACAGAGGTGATGGCCCGACATGGTGGGGGTCCCATCATCTCATATGGCATTGAGTTCTTCAGCTGGCCAGAGGGCCAGTTATTCATGGTAGAGGACTTCCCGTACAATGGTACAGACTTCAGAGATGATCCTGACTTGCCGCTGCCTAAGGGAGCAACATGGGGAGACATGGGTAAGAACAATAACCCTTGTACTTTTAAGTTTTGTGCATTTATAATTTTTTTGTTATAGTGTTGATAAGTTAACAACATGTGTGTGCAGACATGGGCCCCGTACGACCAGTGGGAGTCTCTCTTCTTGCGAGGAGAGAGAGAGGAGAGGGAGTAGTCATGGGACATGTCGTACATGCTGCCATTGCAGAGATGGATGGAGTCTACGCCAACCTGAGTGGGTTGACATTAGACGTTCCCGAGCCGACAGTAGATGAGGTGTCGCGGCCCATGCAGGTGTACACAGTTGGAGCGACCGCGCGCTTCAACGCGCTGCTTCGTAGGGTTGCAAGAGAAGTTGACTGTTTCCACACTTAGCAGGCTAGAGCTGTTAGACCACCTAGGGTTGTACGGGCCATGCGCTAGGACTTACATTGTTACTATGTATGTATTGAGAGCTTAGAGGCCTCAGATTTTTTGTACTTACTGAAAGCCACGAGGCTTCAGATTTTGTAGAGACTCACTGAAAGCCGTCGTGCTTCAGATTTTGTACCAGCACTACTTTTTATGATGATATATATATATATATACAAACATTTCGGCGGTTTATACATTATGTGTTTAAAATGGATGAATGATGTGGTCTTGTTATGTGTTTGCTTATATAAAATGAGTTATTTACATGTTATGTCTACTTTTAACAATTCATGATATATGCTTATGTGTGTGCAATGTCCCAATCTAAGATGAAGTTGGCCATAGAATCGACAACTGTGTTTGCATCTCGTGGAATGTGCAGGTACTGAATGGACTCGAAGGACCTTTCCAGAAGATGGACTCGTCGATAGAGACGGAGTAAGGTAGGATTGCAAATGGCGTAGACTCGGTTAAGATGAGAGACCACTAGTTGAGAATCCAGGTGGATGACAACATGGTCCATACCCAAATAAATGGCGTCAGTTAGGGTTCCAAAGACTGCTTGATATTCTGCAGCATTGTTGGTTGCGAAACCTAGACACATTCCTCCTGAGCTGATGAGCTCTCCGATAGGTGAATAGAGTACCCAGGCTGCTGAGGCAAGGTTACGGGTATGCCGGCTGGCACCATCCGCGATTCCATAGCACGTTGCCATCTACACACGCAGACAGAACATGGTATAAGAAACGAAACAAGACCTAAACATGCAAGAAATCAAAAGCGTCACACCACACAAAAAACACACACACGCCATGTACAGTATATACAAAAGTACTTATGCGTGAAAGACTCAGGCATAGTATCTCTTTAGGTAGAGCCCATTGCGAGGCTCTCCCAAATATATCCCGTCGTAGTCTTCAAGCTCATAAGCTCCCTTCTCTAAGACGCGTTTCACTACGTAAGGTCCATGCCACATGGACTCAAACTTTCCTGCCCCTAGCTTATCATTCTTTTGGTCGTATGTGAGGACCAAATCTCCTTCGCTATAGGTGCGAGGTTGTACCGACTTGTCATACTGCGCTTTTATGCGTTTCTTGTGAGCCACGTTGGCAAGAGCGGCATCTCGGCGAGTCTCGTCGAGCTTAGCTAGGTAGAGGAAGCGTTCTTCCTCAGCAGTAGTGTTTGGGAGAAGTTCGATGGCGAGCTTGAGAGACGGAATCTCGCACTCAATGGGAAGGACCGCCTCTAATCCATACACTAGTTGGAAGGGATTAAATCCAATGGCGGTTTTAACTGAGGTTCTATAAGCCCAACGCACGGAGAAGAGCATTTTATGCCAATTGGCCTTGTGCGTACCTACCATACGTTGAACCATAGTTTTCAAGACCTTGTTAATGGCCTCGACCTATCCGTTCGACTGTGGGTAGTACGGTGTTGAGTTTTCATGGCGAAAACCCAATCTATCGCCCAACTCATCAACCATATGCTTCATAAAGTGAGAACCATGGTCAGTAACTATCACTTGAGGAACTCTGAACCACATAATTACATGATTAAACATGAAGAGTGTGGCGGTCTTACCGTCATTCGTGTATGTAGGCATTGCCTTGGCCCACTTTGTAAAGTAGCCCATAGCTACAATGACGTATCTATGCCCCTCGGCCGAGGTAGGTTTACAATGCAGGAAATTGATGCCCCATTTAGCGAAGGGGCCAACGGCAATAACCGGGTGTAACGGGGCGGGATGGGTGCACTTTTTCGTACGAAAATGTTGACATGGAGGACATTTTTTTACGGCCTCGATACAATCTTTGAAGATAAACGGCTAGTAATATCCTACGCGCAAAATCTTCTGGGTTGTAGCCATCCCAGAGAGGTGACCGCCACATGCCCCAGCGTGACAGTCATTCAGAACGCGTTCAGCCTCATCATGAGTCAGACAACATTGAAGGATAGAATCGATGCCACGACGGTACAAAGTATCACTGATAATCAGATAATATTTCGCATGGTGGCGTATTCGACGACGGTCGTCACGAGACAATTCAGGGCTGGAGCATTGGGTTTGAAGATACAATGTAGTATCTGCATACCACGGATCAGACGTACTAATAAGAAACAATGACGCATCTGGAAACGAATCATTGGGCTCAGATTCTACATCAGTACGGGGGAGGTCGCAGATGAGCTCAGCAAACACCAAATACTTTTTAGACTTGGATTTTTTGAAAAGAAGATCGAATTCTTGCAGTATCACGATCCAACGTAAATGCTTGCCCCCAAGCACCTAACAAGTCAAAATGTGGTACATGGGATTTGAATCAGTGATGATAGTGGTGGTGCTAAGCAAAATGTAATGATGAAACTTCTGCGTGGCAATGACTGCCGCGAGAGCGAGCTTCTCAACATGTGAATAGCGAGTTTCAAGGTCAATGAGACCTTTGTTGGCATAGTATATCACATGTTCTTGGGCATTCTGATCTTCCTGTACCAAAACCATGGCGATAGTGGTGTCGGAAGCGGCGAGATATAAAATGTAAGCTTGATAGTAATTCGGCGGTTGGAGCACAGGGGCATGCGTGATGGCATGTTTCAAACTTTCGAAAGATTGTTGAGCTTGATCATCCCAAATGAACAAGACGTCTTTTTTCATCAATCTCATATAACCCTGCATCTTTTGTGCGAAATTACAAACAAAACGCCTTAAATAAGTCGCACGTCCTTGTAGACTCTAAAGTTCCGTAATGTTGGTTGGAGGTGGAAGAGCGACGATGGCTTCCACCTCCAAGGGATCAATGCGGATCCCATCTTTTGAGACGATAAACCCTAAGAGGTGTCCAGACTCGACACAAAAAATACACTTATGAGGATTCAGACGAATATTGTACCGTCTGCATCTGAGGAAAATGGTCGTCAAATGATCTAAGTTGAACTCACGCTGCTTCGAGTGGGAAGGGAGGTCATCCAAGTAAGGCTCCACAAAGTCCTTCACATCGTGGAAGGCGTACGACATGGCCCGCTGGAATGTGGCATAAGCGTTTTTAAGACCAAACGGAAGTTTACGATACGTAAACGTTCCCCAAGGGCAGATGAATGCAGTCTTATGTTGGTTGGCGGGGTGGATCTCAATTTGGTTGTATCGGGAAAAGCCATCCATGAATGAAAAAATGACACTTCCAGCACAATTGTCGATGATCTGGTCGATCAAGGGAGTCGGGTAGTTGTCCTTGGGACAAGCTTTGTTGAGATCCCAATAGTCAACACAGACACGGATGGTACCCTGTTTTTTAGTAACAGGGATGACGTTTGAGACCCACTCTGTCAATGGGACAGGCTAGATGAAGCCGGCCTTCAAGAGTTTCTCAATTTCTTCCTTGATTGCCACAGTCTTCCAAGGGTGTACCAGTCGTAGCTTTTGGCGGACAGGTTTGATGTCGGGATAGGTTTTAATCTCATGTAAAACAATGGAGGGGTCTATCCCATGCATCTCCTCGTAGGTCCAAGCAAAAACGTCTCAGAATCGCTTGAATAAGGCCGTACAAGCAATGACTTCTTCAGGGGAACACTTCTGGACTAAATGAATGTGTTCCACTACACCAGGAGTAACCGAGATGTCTATCGAGGTGGTGGGTTCGATGTTGGCTAAGTTGCCTTCGGAGTCCGTTTGACACGTAAGTATCATGGACTGAGACCCAGAGTAGATATCCGATGTCACGATGGTGTGAATGTTGTTCTCCACAGTATCCAGCATGGGAAAAGAAGACGAACGATGATGGAGGTCTTCCCACGGAGTATCATCTACGCTCATGATTTCCATAATGGACTCGTCAAAATGAAAAGTCCATAGCAGAGGATCGGATGATGTCCGTTGTAGAGAACAGGAAGTGGAGGCCACAATTAAGTGGTCCTCTGGCGCTAATTGGATAGCCTCATACATGAGTTCAACGAGTGATAGAGGCATAGTGTCTCCAATTAGGTGTGTGGTGGCGTCATCAGGTACAAGCCATAATCAGTGGAGTTGGTGTTAGGTGAATTCTACGAGGAGATCATGTTCACCATGGCAACATGATTTTGGGGATCCGAAGTAGGAAAGATGCCCATAAGGGATGAATCCTTAAGGAGGCCGACCCCCACACTCTCATACTTTTGCGAATATTGTCCAATCGAAGGAACGTTATCGCCTAGATGAGTAGTGGTGTCAGATGTGCAGAAATCTTGTTGGTCGACTCTGACAATTCAGCCTTGATGGGGGAATTGTACTATGCGGAAGACAGATGATGCGACCGCAGTCATGGTGTAAAACCAATTACGACCAAGCAGAATGTTATAATCTAGTGGGGCAGCGACCACTTCCACGTTAAGGGTTGCGGTCTTGCCCCCCAGCTCGACTGGTAAAGCTTGTAATAGACCATGAGGTTGAAAGCCACGTCCGTCGAAGGCTCTCAAAGTGGTAGGAGAACGGTTCAACTCGGGAGAGCCAATGGCCCTCCAACATGCGATGGACATGACTGACATAGAGGCTCCTTCATCCAAAACGATACGATGGATTATCTTCCCAGCAATGTTTGTAGCAACTTGAAATGCCAATTGATGGGAGAGCCTTGGTTTGAAGTATTCCAGCTGAAGCATAATGGTGTTCGATGAATCCGGGTCAACTACACCGATGGCAGCGAGGAGAGTCTTGTGCTGATTGGGACAGTTTTGCAAGACCTCGAGCATCGACATAGCACAAGGAGCTTGTGCTAGGTCCTCTACAATGTTGTAGTTTTGAGCAGCCCGAGCATTAGGATTGAAAACTGATTTTCTAATCGTGCTCTTGGGTGGACGCAACACTGACTCGAGAGAGGGCTTCTCTATGGTGAGAGGAGCAGCCAGTACGGTGACGTCAGGCATCAAAGTGGAAGCTTTTTCAGTATTACTTCCAACAGGTTCTTTGGATGGAACAGAGTCATATGAACGAGAACGGGTGTTCAAGTTGATAGTCTCATTACGTACCATGAGAACATGTGCGGTGGTGGATGCTTCTCCTTGGGAAGAAGAAGTGTGAGCGATCAAATGTTGATTTTGAGCAGGGAAGGGATCGTTGAGAACTGCGGGTGTGGGTTTTCCCTTGAGAAACTTTTGAACTTTGTCTCTATGGGGGCACTCTTTAGAAAAGTGATCATCACCACACAGTAGGCAAGGATACTTCAACTTCCTTTTCTATTTGGTATCATCAGGGTTGCTCTTTTGTTCCTGCTGGGTGGAAGATTTTTTAGGTTTCCCCTTGTTCTTCTTCTTACCACCAGACTTTTGAGGTGAAGCTGATGAAACAGAATTCACTTTTTCGGTGACAGCAGGAGTGGATGATTTGGTGGTACTGTGACCAGCCTGCGTTGGTGATGGGGAAGAACCTTAGGGGTTCGACAAACCAACAGTTTGAGAGGAAGGCTGGGTATGAAGGGATCCATTGATGGCATCGTCTTGGGGCCCCTTGGGTGGTTTTGTGGGGTCGTAAGTGTTGCGGGGCGCGTCGGGAAGAATATAAAACAACGTGCCAGATTGAGCATAGACTAAGTCTAGCAAATGGGCACGAGTGATGGCTTATTCCTCGGTGACAGTGCCTCCCATGGAAACATCTCGCGCTATGGTTGGTATGAGAGACTTCGTAAACCAGTCTGCTAGGAGATGATCTGGAATAGGAGCCTTAATGAGACGTCGTCTCCTCCGCCACTCGTGTATATGATCTGATATATGAGTAGCGGTATTTTGACGGAGCGAGGTTAAAATATCTGTGCCAGTTTCATACCGTATGGGCAGCTAGAAATGAGTCAAAAATTTCATAGCAAGAGAACCAAAATCAGGAAAAAAATGAGGTGGTAGTTCAATATACCACTTGGAAGCCAAACCACTGAGAGTCCGTTGGAATAACCAAAGACGGATCGACTCATCCATTAGGGAGTTCGATGAACACCATAAGTGGTAAGTCATCACATGGTTTTTAGGATCCTCACTTGGCTTACCATCAAATTTTGGGATATTTGATGGAAGTTTTACCAGAATGGGTGGCCAATTAGTTCCATGGTAGATGGGTTCGTTGGTTAAGCGAGACAGGTCAGGTAGATCCAAAGTAGCCAAAAAGGGCAGCTACAGATTAGGCTACGAGTACTGATAGTACGGATAAGGCGTGTAAAGACTTGTGGGACCTTATATCGACTGACCATAGGGTGTTCCAGGAGGAAACTGGACATAGAGGTACAGTCCACCCGGACCAAATGTAGGTTCGGCTCCATAGTAAGGTGGTCCATAACCATAATAAGGTGGCCCATTACCATAAGGTGGGGGCCTGCCTCCGCCGCTAGGAGGGGGTGGGCCGCCTCCAAATGGTGGGGGTCCACCACCACCGCCAAGGTAGGATGGGCTGCCACCGCCTCCATCGGGAGGAGGTGGTGGGCCACTACCACCACCGGAATAGGACGGGTCTCCACCTCCTCCGCTGGGAGGGGGTGGTGGGCCACCGCCGCAGCTGGAAGGGTAAGAGCCTCCTCCACCACCTCCACCATAGTAGGGTGGTGGTCCACCACCACCACCAGGATGAGAAGGTCCTCCACCACCACCACCAGGAGGGGGTGGTGCTCCTCCGCCACCGTCGGGATGGGATGGTCCTCCCCCACCCCCACCGGGAGGGGGGGGTGGTCCTCCACCACCTCCGCCAAGGGGGGTGGGCCATGATGACCGAAATGAGGTGGTCCTCCGCCAGAAGGTAGAGGTCGGACTCCTCCAGGGTTATGTGGGGGCCCGCTGCCTCCAATGGGAGGTGGGGGTGGACCAAACGGGGGTAGAGGGACTTGAGGGACTGTAAGTGGGGGTCCATGTTGTAAAACATTTTGTTGTCCCCATAGAGTGTAAGGATTACCGAGGTAGGGTACCCCGTAGAGTGCGTTTCTGGGATTAAGTTGACCCGGCACAGGGTTAAGGTGACCTGGATACGCTTGACTCAATGGAGGTTGAATTACGTTGGACGGCCCCCCGACATGGGATAGTCCCGAAGTGGAAGGTCCAGGAGGTAAGGAATTTCCAACGGAAGGCCCGATGGGAACTCCTTCTACAGTATTATGGTTAAGAGGCAGGGGTTTCCCCCCAGCAACAACTTGCTGACCACGAGGTAAAGGTTGACCCAACACTTGCTATTGATTATCACCGTAGGATTACCACGACCTGTAAAGAAGGTAGGGGGTAAAGAGTATCCTCCCCGTGAATTTTGGGGTGGGGGAGGAGCAAGTGATGTAACTGTGGTATTTACGGGTGTGTTGGACTGTTGTCCTTCAACAGGTTGGGTTGTGGGAGGTACCGAACTGGTCTCCTGACTAGGAGATGCATGTGCAGGAATGGATGGTTGTCCAGTTTCAACAGTGGTCACGTGTTGCGTGGATGATTTCGGTGACTCAAAAGATAAAGAGCGACTTGGGGGTGGTTGTTCGTCAAACCTTATTTGAAAGTTCTGACTTCGAAATTCCTCACCCATAGCACGTAAATGAGCCAATTGCTCACGATAAGGTGTTAAGCGGTCATCGGGGCTATCCCAACTGGGTGGGGGTGCAAGAGCAAAATGGGCCACTAGGTGGCCTGTAGAAGATGTCCAATAAGCTGTTGATGGACCAATAGCTGCTATGGGGTCATCCTGGGGTTGATTTATCCATTCCAATGATCCAGGCTCCCCCGGTGCAACGGGAGATAAGTCTTGTTAAGTGGGGATTTGTGCTTCTTCACCCTGCGAGGGATGAGAAGCCGATGAATCTGGAGGAGTATGAGGAAACAAATGTCCTCCAATATTCAAAGTGGGATTTTCCACTTCATGCGACCCGACCCTGGCTTGTGGATCCATCCTTACCCTCGAAATTACCTCCTGGTTAAGGGGATATTCAGGTGGCAAATTCTGAATCCTGCGAGACCTTCTACAAGGAAAGTCAGGCGGAGTGACTGAAACAAAAAGTTTCTCCTAAGACAAGCTAAATGAAAGAAAAGTAGACCAAACAAACCCTACACAAACTAAGGCCACAATCAAACTTATGTTGTAAGAGTGGATTCAACGATCTGGAACCTCACAGGATTGTCAAGTCTTCGCAACTCGCGATATACCGTAGGGTCCAATAGTAAAATGCAACAAGGAGAATTGGGACCATACCCTTGCCTGAATACCCGATTACCTGGATGGTACGTGCGTAGTATCTCCCCGAGTGTTGTTCTTGATGTATTGCTCCGCCAAGACGGCCAAATGGTTAACTCAATTGGTTTCAGGAATCCTAAGGGTGTCTCTCGATATACGCAAGGTACGTGGGAGCTCAAATCCGTAGTGGTGCTGTCTAATGCACAACCGTTCGGCAAGAGACCTTCCGATATACTACCAAGTACGTGATACACCTTTCGATATACGCCAAGTACTAAAGGTGGCTTGGTGGGTACGTGGAAGACTACAATACCCCCGGGATACAGTGTTGGAAAATAACGACAGTTGCCACGCTTAACGATGCCGGAACACGTCTCTAACTTACACACAAGTTACTAAAAATTTTACCCTAGTTCTACCGTTAATTTTATCTGGACGGTTAGGTGAATGCATGAGGTGAGTACATAATCGTAAACATAATGCAGGCCCTAACTACATGCAAAAATACACTTTTCTTTCAATGAACTCTATGTATGGGAAGGAGAAATTTTATTTTTCTTTCCAACAATTTCACCAAAGCAATGAAATACAAGAAAATCCCAAATCTACCAAAAAATGACTATGAAGTATTCTTTTTCCTTTTCAGCGAAACATAAAAGACACAACACTACTAAACCAAATCAAAGCATGTTTTTTCTTTTTCTTTATCTTTTCAAAATGAAAATGATGCTAAGTGATCAAAAGAGAGAGTTTCTAAGTAAAGTATGCAAGCTTTTCACTTTCACTCTGATGGCCTAAAAGCACGAAAACCAAAAGATACAATGCCATTTCCAAGCATGGAACTACTTTTGCAAAACTTGATATCTATTCGAATTTTTCAAGAAAATGAGAAACTCATAATTCATGAAAAACACAAATAATGCAATTTTCTTTCAACTTTTCCAAAAGATCTATAAATGAGACATCCCAATGCTTATGCACTTCTTCAAATGAGCTTGAGAAATGACAGAAATAAAGTACTTTTGATCTTTCAATGGATGTATCGAAATAATAATTTGATAACAACAATGCTTTTAAACATGAATACTTGAAATGAAAAGATCACTTGCAGCACTTCAACAACTCAGAAAATCTCAAGAAAAGATGAGCACTCAATGGACTGAAAATACACACAAACACTCAATATCAATCAATCACAAGTAGCACTTAAAAGCAAGCAAAACTCACAAAATGAATGCAAATTAGGTCTGGAAAAGGATCTAATACAATGATCAGATCTAGGAAGGAGAGGAGGGAATGCATGGGTAAGTGGATGCAGGTGGGGGAGACAAGAGTGGCCACCACTACCAAATCTCAAACTTGTCCAAGATGGAACCCAAAACAACTCCAAATAAACCCAAACAACTCAATCACACAAAGCAAAATGGGATCTTTGACTGGATCACACAGTATAGAGGGAGTCTGCACACAAACCAAGAACTCAAATCAGAATCGGAGAGGGCATGCCTGTATGGAAAAAATGGTAGATCGACGCACTCCATGCTTGTACATAGTGCGATGTCGCAGTTCACCAATGCGGGGAGTGCGATGGTGTCGTAGTAGGCCAATGGAAGGGCTGTGACGATAGACTAACAGGCAAAGAACGGAGATAAAAAATAACACAGTGTCGCTCCAGATACACTGACCAAGTGCGACAGGCGAGATCCAAGTTCAAAAAATGAACCAATCCTCCAGGTAATGAGCATAAAAAAGGTTTGCAAAGGAGAAGTACAAACTCAAAGGCAACTAATCAGACTCTCAAAGTGAATATCTGATGGTGAAATCAACTCAAGAAGTAAATGACAAAATAGAATGGCTTGGCAAGACATCAACTGAAAAATGACATTCAAATTGACAACTACAAAACAATGTTCTTTCCCCAATATGGTCGCCAGATTTGTTTGACAGACAATCCACTCGAGCGGACGCGAGCCGGATCTCCCTATCTCAAAGTGAGTCTAGAACAAATAATACAGACTACAAACTACTTTCCTAGATCTGATTAAGGATCAAGTGACTAGATTTCTTACCTTAACTTCGCAATCCTTTCTCCTGGATGCTGCTCCACGTCCCGCGGTCGTCAGATCTCAGCTGCAAGACCTGTCAAGACACATAGAACAACGCAAACGAGTAAAGAGCATCTATACAATAAGAGATCTAAGTAAACAGTTAATCAAGTAAACTACACAATATCATTACACATAAACAATATTGGTGGAAAGCGTTTATATTATTGTAAATCAAGAAAGTACATAGATAAGAATAGACTACAACCAAGGCTTAACGTAGTATCCCTTCTCCATCCAAGCCAATTTCCATATCCTCCCAAGGAAGTGTGAGTCTCTCAATGGATGAGTTAGAGATCTCTCTATGATGATTTCACCAGTATGTAGACACTATAGACTTCCTCCACTTGGAGAGGGGTAGAGATTCACTTATATAGGGCTAAGTGGATAGGATATGGATAGGGTAGGTTGAGATATGGTAGGAGAGAGATAAGGGATCCTTCCAAGAGGTTAGGAACCGAGTGCCATCTCCCCCAAGAGGTCAGGGATAAGGATCCAAGTCAGCAGGCTTCGAGAATGAGCTCGAACGACCTATTTTTGTCCATTAACTGACTTCGTCGCACCCTGCAGTAGAGCAAGATGCAACGTCGCAGGTTGCATGAGTGCAGCCTGTGACGACCTCTCGAAACCTAGCATAAATGCAATGGTATCCCTTCCAGGTAAATGACTTAGCCAATGAAACTTTAGGGATGTATACACTAAATCTCAGGATGGTAGGATTTTATGTGTAACATCAGCTGAAAACTTGATTCTGGGAGGTGACTTGAATTTTACCCTTGGATCCCATGAAAATTGGGGACCACTAACAAGAGGAGATTCAGTAGTGTGTTTCCTTGATTTACAGATAAGGGATGCTCATCTCATAGATTTCATCCCTACAAAACTGAAGCCCACTTGGACAAATCAGAGAACTGGAGATGGAAGAATTGCAAAAAGGCTTGATCATTTTCTGATTGCAGAAAACCTGGATGGCCAAAAATTTTGTTTCAGACAATGGGTTGAAGCTGGAGGCAAATCCAATCATTCACCAATATGCCTTGAAATATTGGGGAATACTACTAAACCACCCAGTCCATTTAAATTATGTGTAGCCTGGCTAAAAGAGGAAGAGGTTACAAATATTATAAAAGATTCCTGGATCTCCTACCAACCTGAGGAAGGTGTATTTGCAGCACCCCACTTTGTTAAGAACCTCACATGGGTAAAACATAAATTAAAAGAGTGGCCTTTCATAAAAAAATAAAGGGATGAAAACAAATTACTTTGGGTTGAAGGGGAACTCAAAAATTTGCAGGATGCAGAAGGAGGGGGTTTCCTCACACCGGAAACAACTGAGCAACTGAAATCTTTGGAACAATTTAGACGAAAATTGTTATTGGAGCAACAAGAAGTTTGGATATTAAAAAGCATAGCTATCCGGCTTATTGAGAGTGGAGATGAAAACACAAAAAATTTCCAGTCTTTTGCAAAAGGAAGGAAATCACAAAATACCATCTGGGAGCTAAAAAATGAAAACAATGAGGCCACCACATCCTTTGATGAATTGACCTCTATGGGTATCTCACATTTTAAATCCCTCTTTTCGGAAAATAAAAGAGCCAACATAACGGAAGGTATCCGACTCTCCCATTTTTTCCCTGGACTTGACACTCCTGAAGACAACCATGATCTAATGGAAGAAGTCATTGAAGAAGAGCTCAAAGAAACCCTACACAGCTTTCAAAAGGAAAAAATTCCAGGGCCAGACAGATGGACTATCAAATTCTTCCTAGCGCACTATGAAGTCATTGGAAATGATCTGCTATATCTTGTGGAGGAATCCAGGAAAGGGGAAATAGTGCATCCACCCCTTAATGCCACTTTTATTGCCCTGATTCCAAAATCTGACAAACCTAAATCAATGAATGACTATCAACCGATATCTCTTTACAACATCACATACAAGGTAGTGGCAAAGATCATGGCAAAAAGGCTTAAAAGTGTCCTCTCAAAGATCATATCCATGGAACAATTTGGTTTTCTGGAAGGTAGACAGATTCATGAGGCTATTGGAGTTGCACAGGAAGGATTGCACTCACAAAAAATGAAAGGGATAAAAAGAGCTATTATTAAAATTGACATTTCAAAGGATTTTGGCAAAGTTAGTTGGCTTTATCTAAGACTGCTAATGACACGCCTAGGCTTTGATTATGCTTTCATCAATTGGACCATGAGTTGTATCACATCAACTTATTTTGCAGTCCTAGTCAATGGAGCTCCCACAAATTTCTTATGTGTTGAAAGAGGTCTTCGGCAAGGATGTTCCCTATCCCCCCTCCTATTCATCCTGGTAGCTGAAGGACTGAGTAGATCCATAATGGACGCCAAAAGACATGGATATTTCAAAGGAATTAACATCACCAACACACTAAGGCTCACCCATCTACTATTTGAAGATGACATACTCCTTTTATGTGATGACACTCAAAGGGATGCAGAATAGTTGGATAACATTCTGAGACTTTTTCAAGAAGCGACTGGTATGGTCATAAATAAACAAAAGTCAACTCTCACTCTCTATAGATTAAACGAGGAGGAACGACAAAGGTATGCATTTCTCTTTCCTTTTAAAATCATGAATCTAGATGCGAATCTAAAATACCTGGGCTTCCATTTAAAACCAAATGGATACAAAAAGAGTGATTGGGGTTGGCTAATCGCAAAACTGGAAAAAAAATATTAATGACCTGGAGCCACCGATGGCTCTCTAGAGTTGCTTGACTCGTACTCATAAAATTGATTTTGGAGGCCATACCGGTATACTGGATGTCATTGGCTTGGATCCCTAAATGAATTATAGAAAAAGACAGGAAAATTTGCTTTTGTTTTCTGTGGTCTGGGAGCTCCGATTCATATGTTGCTACATGGATAAAATGGGAAAAACTTGCTCAACCGAAATCTCTGGGTGGATGGGGATTGAAACACATTCACCTCTTTGCAAAATCCCTTGCAGCAAAGGCCGGATGGAGAATCCTCTCAACCAAAAATCTATGTACTGAGGTGGTAAAGAAGAAATACATAGCTATTGACTCACTACTCCATTGGATTATAAATCCCTCAAAATCTAGACTGGGGATCTCGGTTAGTTGGAAAGCGGTCCTTTCATCATTTCCACTCATTGAACAAGGCCTCGCGTGGAAGGTTGGAAATGGATCACAAATCTGCCTCGGCACCAACCCATGGTTGGGCTGTCAAAATAAACATCTACTCCCTCTTCCACTTATTTAGCTATTACACCAACGGGGCATCTTCCACGTGAATCATATTGTAGACATCCAAACAACAACTCTCTGGCAACAAGGATGGATGGGCACGGATGCATTAGACATCCCAGAGGAACACATCAACACCTGGAATGAGTACATCTTAGCCCTCAGAAGTACTCACGTAAGAATCATCGACTCACTAGATGAACTAATTTGGTCGCCAACCTCAAATGGCAGATACACCCCAAAGTTGGGTTACAAACTGCTGGCAGAACAACAATAGAATGGGGAAAAAAATGGTGGTGGCAAAAGATCTGGAAAGCCCACTGCCCTTTATAGGCAAAAATCTTCATGTGGTGTCTCTTAGCCAACAGAATTCCGACGTGGGATCGTATGAAAAAGAAAAACATCGTAGGACCGGGATGGTGTGCACTATGCAAACAAGGTGAGGAATCAATTACACATATGTTCATAAATTGCCCTTTCACCAAAAACTTATGGACTGAGCTGAAAACACGGATACTCCCTGCTATGGAGTGGAATGGAAACACTGTGCAAGAAGAATGGAAAATATGGAACAACTCCTCGGACAAGGATTTTATTCGTGCTTTACCGTTGATCGCCATTTGGGGCATATGGATTGCCAGAAACATATCGATCTTCCAGGAACAATAGACCACCCCTACTCTTACGGCCCAACACAGCTTCTCTATTCTTTCCTATTTCCCGCAGGAAACAAACCAACCTATACCCCAAACTATTTTGGTGGAAGACATAAACACTCAAAATCCATGTGATTTTTTCGATGGAGCTTCTCAAAATGATGTGTGTGGTGGAGGGGAAATACTCCACTTATCAAAAACCCACCAATATAAGCTTCATATGGGACTAGGGCAAGGGTTGGACAACTATGCTGAACTCTTTGCACTAAAACTCCTGATTTGATTTGCAAGAGAAACACAATGCGCACATCTTCAGATCTTCGGAGACTCTCAGATTATCATAAACTGGATAAACCAAGTTCAACATTGCCACAATTTGCTACTAAACTCAATGTTGACAGAAACATTAAGGACATTAGAGGATTTTGACTCCTTCTCTTGTCGTCATGTCTACAAGGAAAGAAACAGCGAGGTCGATCAACTTTCAAAGCTTGGTCTGAATTTACAACTTGGGCAGTGGAAAATCATGGAACAGAATAATGACACCTTCCACGAATATTTTCACAGGCTGTTTATCGAAGGGGTGGCAGGTCAAAACACTTGATTTTCTACTGGTGTGCAATTTTTTTTTTGAACTTGAGGTATATATTAATCGGCCCTTGAGTTCCTCTGGAGAACTTGGAATACTTTTTTTATGGGAACATCACATGATACAAAAAATTTTATACTTGGAGATGAAAAGCAAATACTGGAAAAGGCTCAAAGAAGCCTTTTGGCACTATGTAATTTGATTTTAATTAATGAAATTACGCTTTTTTCTTTGGAAAAAAATGTTGTTGTTGCGCTCTTTGTTTGTTCATCCTACCCTATAACACTTCTACCTGTTATAAAGTATCTAACATAAGTCAAGCCATCTATGAACTATACAAGTTGAAAGAATGTATTTAATCTTGACAATACCTATTCTTTGTACTCATGTGATCCTAGTCCATGAGTTTTACCATTACGAACCGATTCCCTCGTATGAGGCATAGCACACTATTATAAGTTATAAGGTTAAACCTTAATTATGGAGATCGAGTACTGATGTGATAGTTCAAAGATGTAAATTTTGTTTTTCAAGGATGTGATCTTTATGTTGCTACATTTCTTATTTATCTTCTTAACCACATTCAACATTTCATTCAAACAAACTTTACCAAGAAATTTGAACTAGATGCTCTTTATATAACCTAAATGAAACACTCTATATAATATTAGCTATTCTAAAAATTTAACAATGAAAACATCATGGAAGAAAATGCCAAATATAATATAATATAGGGACATTAGAGAATAATACTCCAATCAACGTGTGGGAGCACTCTACTCAAAAGAGAAACTAATCATTGCATTTTTCTTCTTATTTCTATAACCATGTCGGCAATACCAACTTCATATACAACTTTAATCAATTCAAAATACCTTCACATACATCAACATCACAATAGTTACAAATGCTAACTTCATTTACAGGATCTTTAAACCTAACAATTGAATTCAAAATACATAGACAAACATCACCATCACTAACATTTCCTACATATAAATTGATGGTTCTTATTTATTTATTTAGAAAGCTCCTTGGGCCATGGAAACACCCATTTACAAGGGTATAATATGAAATGAAATTTCTTATAAATTCTACAACATTATTTGGCCCCATGGTAAGGAGGAATTAGGCAAATTTGTTTAGCATTTGAACAAATAATATGGGTATAATCAATTCACCATAGAGATTGAAGAGAATGAGAATATCCCATTTCTAGACATGAGAGTTACTAAGAAGTAATATGGGACCTTATCCCACCGCGTACTTAGAAAACTAGCCCACATTGAACAATATCTTTATGTAGACTCCCATCACAGAAACTAGGTGTCATGAGTACTCTAGCCACTAGGGCTCTCAAAATCTTTGACATTAATTATCTGATGAAGAGCGTGAGCACTTCATTCAAATTTTCAAAATGAATGGGCATAAGCAAGCACAAATCAAGAAAATAATTCAAAAAGATGGGAATAGAACTCGAAATAGAGAGGATGATGGAGCTAAAAAATTGGTTCATAAGCTAGTCCAGCATCTAAGGAAAATTCAAACACTTAATCACTTTTATGCACTCCTTTCCTTCTAATAAGCGTTTTCTTGTCAAGAGAAGGAAATCATCTTTAACCTTAATTTATTGTATTTTTAAAACCTTAACAAAAGTGAAATAAATTAACAAACAAATTTAATTAAAACAAAATAAAATTAAAATAAAATAACAAAGAAATAAAATTAAAAGTAATAAAAAAATCAAAATCAAAACCTTACCTATGCCCTATGCTAAAATTCATTAAAAAATTTACTAGATCTTAAAAGGGGAGGGTCCACGTTAACAAGGAGCATCTCTCCCCCTTATTAGCCATATAGTATAAATCCCCCTTATAACATGTGATCAAACTTCAAAAGGGAGCCTATGTCACCTTTGACTTCCCTTAACACCTATTATATCATTAGCATACCCTTCTCTGTTTTCTTTTTAAAACCTTCACCACGCCTTATGTTGAATAACACTTACAAAAAGCGTCGTATCATTTCTTAAACCTATAACCACGTTGATATGTTGGTAACTTCCGCTACCACCACTGCCATAGGATTGGACACTCCAAGGATCAGTGTGCCTCTTTCTCTTCTGTGTTGGCCCAACAGAGTTCGCAGATGGCGGACCGATCACCATCAGATGACAGCTTCTGGGATTCTCTCCCATTGGACCATGACTTAGTGGCTTCCTATGTGGGTAAGTTCACATCCACTATACCGTTCTTGCTCAAGTTCATTCATGCATCTGAGATTCTGGGGGCTCTTTCTCCTGCATTGGCCCTGGAAGGGGTTCCATTGGTTATCGAGGGTGCCTCACACCTGGACTTAGAGATTGATAATGCATCTCCCTCGAATACGGTGGCTTCCCCACTAGGGACCACATCTGGCCTTCCATATCTGACTCAATCCTTGCCGACGTCTCCCGCCCCCTCTGCCTCACCCTCCCTGTCTACGCTGGGAATCTCCCTTACTTTGTCACCCATATCGGATTCCCCCGATTACACGCCAACGCGCTCGGCTGACCCGGTTGTTCCCATTACCACCTTCTCCACTAATCCCCCAGCAGACTCTGAGATTTGCATGATCCCCCCTCCGTGCAAAGGGAATGTCACCATACGAAAGGTTCGAAAAAACAAAAAGGAGTCGGCTCGTCGGGGGGATCTCCCCTCTTGTCCCAGTCAGCTGTAGCGGTAAACCCTTCTGTGTCTTCTTTGCTCAACAAAGGTCTTGGATGGTCTCCTTCCCCTTAGGCGCTTAGATCATTGGCTACCCCTGACTCATTCTCTTAATGCTTATTTAATCCTTCAATGTTCGTGGGTTGGGCAGGGGCCCGAAGAGAACTGCCTTAAAAAGATTTATGGAGACTTATCATCCTGCTTTGATTCTTGTTCAAGAAACTATGATTGTTGTTGTTGATGCTTGTGCTTTGTTCCTTAGTATGAAACCTTCATGGAATGTTTGTGCCTTGGACGCACTCGGACATTCGGGTGGTACCTTGGTCGCTTGGGACCCAAGGGTGGCAAATCTCAAATCCTTCTCCTCAGCGGCGGGAATTTTGTTGGAGGGTTATTTCAAAGGTTGTGATCGGCTGTTTCAGATTCTTAATGTATACGGTCCATATAATGATCGTAAACCCTTCTGGGAGAGGGATTTTGCTTATGGGATTCTCAGGGATCCCCACCTTATCTTGGGGGGGGATCTCAACCTGACGATGTGCCCTGAGGAAATTTGGGGCAATGGTCGAGCAGTGGATCCACTTGCTGATTTCTTTGTAGGCTTATTTGAAGAGGTCGGCATTCTTGATGTGGTCCGTCACCGTCTTTACCCTACCCGGTCAAATGGCCGGTGTGGTTCTGGTTATATTGGTAAGCAGTTGGACCGCTTTTTGGTGGCTGAAACTTTCGGTGATTCAGTGGGGAAGCTGCGGTCCTGGTCCAAGCCTGTGGGGATTTCGGACCACAAGTTGGTCTTTTTGGAGCTAGATTTTGATGACCGCCCCTCTTTCTATCCTTATAAATTCAATCCAGGGTTACTAAAGGATGCCACTTTCTGCTCTTGGGTCTAGGCGCGATGGCAAGACCTATCTGGTAAGGTTGGTGGGTCTTCATTGCAGGCTCTGTCGAAAAAATTATAGATGTTGAATGGTTTGGTTAGGACTTGGGTCAAAAACAAGAAGCATGAAGACCAGGCCTCTTTATCTCTGATCGAAGATAATATTCACTATTATACCAATGCATTGGAATTCTTGCATGCCTTGAGGGAGCATTTTGGCATGCTAACTCAGCTGATTCAGGAGAAATATCATCTTCTGGGGCAGGTAGAAGAGGAATGGCGACACAAGAGCCATGCCACTTGGCTGAAATCGGGTGATCGGAATACCAGGTTCTTTCACCACTTTGCCAACCCTAGGCGGCTGACCAATGCGATTTGGGATGTGAAGGTCGATGACGATGTTTCAGTATTTGATGATGCTTCGATTAAAGTTGAAGTTATTAAACACTTCTCGAGGGTTTACTCAAAACCATATGACCCTTGTTTATTAAATCAACTTGAAGTTATTCGGAATTATCCTAGATGCTTAAATGCTGAGGAGGCTCAGCAGATTGCGAGACCTGTGTCTTTGGAGGAGGTCCATAGCATCCTCAAGTTGTGTAAAGCTGATAAGATCCCTGGGCTCGACGGGTGGACTATGGAATTTTATCTTTTCTTTTTTGATTTATTGGGTGAGGAGATGACTGAAGCCATTGAAGAATCCTGATCTAAAGCCTGGATCCCCAACCAGTTGAATCGCACCTTCATTACTTTGATCCCCAAGGTGGATAAGTCGCTGTCATTCGATGAATACTGACCTATTTCGCTCTGTAATCTGTGCTACAAACTCATATCTAAGATCATCGCAGAGAGATTTAAGTCGTATCTGGACAACTATGTGTCTCAGGAATAATTTGCTTTTCTTCCTAACCGTCAGATCTCGGACTCGATGGGGGTGGCTTAAGAATGCCTCCATTCTATCAAACTAAGACGTTTGAGTGCTTTTATCCTCAAACTTGACTTGCAAAATGCATATGACTCAGTGGATTGGGACTTCCTTCAGCTCATTCTCTTACAGATCGGTCTTCCGGTTGAGATGGTTAATTGGATCTCTGCGTGTTATTCCTCGACTAGTTTTGCGGAACTTATTAATGGTTCTAACATGTCTTATTTTCATGGAAACAGGGGTTTGAGGAAGGGGTGCCCACTATCCCCCTATCTCTTCATTCTCGCGATGGAGGGCCTCAGCCTGATGATCAAGTCGGTCGCGCAGCAAGGAGCCATCACAGGGGTGAGAGTGGCTCGGGCAATACATATCACTCACCTGTTATTTGTTGATGATGTGCTACTATTTGGAGTCGGCTCTAGAAGTGATTGGTACTAGTTCCGTAAAATTCTTGAAGTTTTTCATGATGCCTCTGGCCTGCGTATTAATGCAAGCAAGTCTTCCTTTACGTACCAATGTAATGAGGAAGGTATTCGATCTTATGTCTTGGATCTCTTTCCCTATGTTATGAATGACATTGACGTTGGGATTAAGTATCTCGGGTTTACTATCAAACCAGTTTCTTACCTGGTCAGGTACTGGTATTGGATGATTCGCAAGATTTCTAGAAGGATCAATTCGTGGGGTTCCAGGTGGTTGACACTTGGAGGTCGCCTTATTCTAACTCAATCTGTTCTTCAATCAATTCCGGTTTACTGGTATACCCTGTTCATCATCCCTCATAGCATTATCCATCGGATGCGAAGATGCATTTTTTATTTTCTCTGGGTGGGGCGTGAGGGAGGGTCCAAATTCCATCCTGCCAATTGGGAATATCTGTCTCGACCTCGTCAATTTGGTGGTTGGGGCATTAAAAGGCTCTTTGAGTTTAATTTTTTGCTCTGCGCTAAGAGCCTTTGGAGGGTTCTGTTCGACAAGGGCCTGTGGGGGGCCACCATACAAGCCAAGTATATGAGAGGTCTTGATGCTACCCTGTGGCTGCAATCTATTGTTCCTGGGCCAGGGCGCTGCTCAAAAATCTGGTGGAGTTTCTTAAGAGTTCTGCCTATTATTAAACACTCTATCTGTTGGCAGATTGGTCGCGAAATCCAAGCCATGGTGGGTATTGACCTGATTCTGGGTATGGGCGAGGGATACCGTCTGTCGGATGCTCTTGTTCAAGCTCTCCATGACAGAGGGCTATTGGTACTGAAGCAGGTGATGACTCAGAGGCCGTAACTCTCAGATTATTGGCGATCGGCTATCGACATTGATCTCCCTGAGCCATTGCACGAGGAATGGGATCATTGATGTTCTAGGCTAATGGAGACTGGGATCCTCATTCAGAACCTGGTGGATCGGCTTGTTTGGTCCGACAATCCCACGTCGGGATCTGTTACAGCCTCATTTGCATATGAGGGCTTGTTGGTGGACTCGGCGGGTGGGGTGGTAACTGGGGTTCATAAGTTGATTTGGGATGCTTTTGTGCCTCTCAAAGTGGGAGTTTTCATTTGGCTTTGTCTCCAAAACAAGGTTCTCACATGGTCGAATCTAATCAAATGGGGGTTCTGCAGGCCAGGTATCTGTTTACTTTGTATGAAGGGGGAGGAATTCATCGATCATCTCTTTGGCTAGTGTGCTTTCTTCCAGATGATATGGGCTGCGATTCGTAAGCATTGGCACTGGCTTCTGGATTGGTAGTATGACTTAGTCCTCGACAATTTGTCAGCCTATCTTAAACTCTCACCTTCATGCACCACTTTGGAATTCTATGTTCTGTGGGAGGTCTGGAGGGCGCGAAATCATTTTCTGTTCAATGGGGATGAGCCTAGAGTGGACCTGGTCATCGCCTGGATTGTTGCTTGGCCCCCTCTTGATGATCCTGCTCCTGTGTGAGACATGCTCCGTGCTGCGCCGTTATTAGAAGGTCAATATAACTACCCCATTGGTTTTTTTTACGGAGCCTCCCATAATGGCTTTTGCAGTGCGGGCATGATTATTAAACTCTCCAGCACGCATTATTACCATATCCACTGCAAAGCAGGTAATGGGACGAACACCAGGGTCGAGCTTATTGGTCTCTGGGGCCTTCTTTGGTTTGTCTCGGTTAAAAACATTCCCTTGAATTATATTCGGGGCGACTCCCTCTATGTTATTGAATGGGCGAAGGGAAGGTCGAATCTAAGGCCTTTAATCTTGTCTCAGTGGAAGCAGCGTGCTCGTGTTCTTATCCGGGCGTGTGCGGGTGTGACATTCTCCCATTTGTATCGTTGCTACAATGGCACGGCGGACAGACTCTCCAAATTGTACCTTGGCTGAATGGATGGTCGGATCATCTTTTTCGAACATTTGAATGGGGATAGATCTGGGGAATTATCATTAAACTACTGAGGGCGTACATTCGAGACGGGCGTTATCAGCATGGTGGAGTTTTGGGTAGTGCAGGATATCTCCTGTGGCATGTCTATCGACGTTTTTGTTTTTCGCAGTATATTTGTTTGTTGTTACAAGTCTGCGTTATGTAAATGATTCAGTCTATTGAATAGACCGGTCTTCAGTGTGTCCCTGTAGTTGGATGTTGCTCCAAACTCCTTGCTTTTAGATCTTGTTGTCGGCTATGTATCGTTTGCTTCTCCAAGCTTACGTTTAGACCAAACTTGCCTTCCTATGTTAAGTCTATTATGAGGATTACTGTTTTAAGTCCCTGTGAAGTTATGTAACCATCTGCTACATCTTTGTTCTTCTAATAAAAGGTGTTTTTTTCGTCTTGAAAAAAAAAAAAGTAGAATTCTTACCGAACTTGCGCAAGGTTTGGTAGATTTTCTTTCACATGTCGCTAACACTTAAATTACACTCTCCGATGTTTCGGTGGTTACTGGGTAAAACTTGTGATAGTTTAAATGTGAACTGGCGTGTTATTTAATGCGTTAAGTCCTCTGGCGATTTAGTTGTCCCGTATACTTCTCCTCTTGTGCATGGTACCTAAAATAAAGGAGATGTGACATGCTCAGGAAGTAAAAGAATGTTCTTGAGGTAACATACACCTCGTGGTGGCTCACTTCATAAACACGGAATCCAATATTAATATCGCACAAACCTTGGATGATGCACACCCCGCCATCGATGCCTAGGAAAGGATTCCTAAGGCAAACATCACCAACCCATGCCCAATCAAAACGTAACAAAATTACATTATTTAAAAAATCACATAAATAATTTTTTTGAGACTATACAACAACCTTTGCAACTTGAAAAATCGATCCTACGCGGGGGCAAACTAATGCACCCGCCCGATCTATTAATTCCCCCTTGTCGTGAACATAATAATAAATTTTAACTATATATATTTCTTTGTATATACTAATACCCTTCCACATCACAATGCACCAAATATGCACTAAGTGGTCATGCCTTATTTTTATTTTTTTTCACATGAAAAAAGCTATACTTTATATTAGAAGTATAAGTAAGTTACAGAAATGGTCATGCCTTATATGATCACATCACAAATTATTTATACGGTCAATTCAATTTAATAATGTGTTGATTTGTCCTTAACTAAAGGTATTGGTTTTTGGGGTCACGACCTTTTTGTGACCAGTCACGTCTTGGTCTCAATGGCCCAAATAGGACTCCATGTCAAACCTTAATGCCCAATGTTTTAACCCTGTATTCTTTGATGGCTATTGGTGGTTTGGTTGGTTGATAGAAAAAAGGCACAATTTATAATTTGCCGCAACATATAAACATGTGAATTGTGACTGGAATAATGCCTGTTATAATGCCATGAGAGATAAATTCCAATCACCAAAAAATATTTCCACAACCAAAATATATCTTCACAATTGTTAATATAAGAAAATGGCTACGCTGGTGTCCTTGTGGTATTTAATTCTTCAACTTGCAGCATAAAAGTTCTCCAACCACTAGTTAAAAGCCTGGATATTGATAGGCATTTCTTTCATTCCTTTTTTTCTATTTTTTATTTTCCTTTAATTCTCCTTGCCAATGAGGTTATTAATCCAACAAAATATTGAATTAAAACTCTAAACTTTTAAGTGGCCAGAAACCTAGATATGGTCAAAGACCAGCTTTAGAAAACTATGGAAAGTTATGTTTTGGTTAAAAATCCGATCGACACGAATCTTTGATACCAATGAAACGAACAAGGTTCGTTTACTGAAGACAAATAGTAATTCAATAATTGAATATAAGTAGGACAATAGGTTATACTCCATAAAGGACAAGTATACTAAATGTATAAAATATGAGATATGAGATGATATACAAGGACCATGTGATGGTGTACTTACAACATTGACTGGTCACCATGGTAAGTTATGTCATTTCAATAGGTCATGTCTTTTAGATAAGATGTGTGCTTTCATTAATCAATAATCATTAATTGTTATTATTTATTGTTATTATGTATGTTACATCCACACTAGGAATCCATACTAGCATATTTACATCAACGACGCTAGGAATCCATACTAGCATATTTACATCATCGACACTAGGAATCCATACTAGCATATTTACATCATTTACATAATTTTGATTTAATGCATTCCAATTCAAAACTAGGGGCATTACAACTAAATTCAACCATGGTTAACCAAAGTCAACCAAAATCATCCATGGCTAAGCAATAGTCAACATGTTTAACTATGATGAAACATAGTCAACCTCCAGCGTTAATTTTATAATTTTATTGTTATTATGTATGTTACATCCACGCTAGGAATCCATACTAGCATATTTACATCATTTACATCATTTTGATTTAATACAATCTAATTCAAAACTAGGGTATTGCAACTAAAGTCAACCATGGTTAACCACAGTCAACCAAAATCATCCATCGTTAAACAATAGTCAACATGTTTAACTACGATGAAACTTAGTCAACCATGGTAAACATAGTCAACCTCTATCACCCATGGTCAAACCATAGCCAACTAGGGTTAACCTCGGTCTAACTTTTTCAACCATGGTCAAACATAGTCAACAATAGTTAACCACAATCAAACATGGTTAATGACATTCAAACATGGTCTCAGATAGTCAAACATGGTCGACCATTATCTACCATACTTCATCGTAGTTAACCATTGTTAACCATGGTAAAAAATAATGAACCATGGTCAACCATAATCAACTATCTTCAAACTAATGTCAACCATAGTTGAACATGGTTAACCATGGTCAAACTTGATCAATCATTATTAACCATGGTCAAACTTGATCAATCATTATTAACCATGGTCAAACTTGATCAATCATTATTAACCATGGCCATCATTACCTAACCAAAGTCAACCATAATCAAGCATGGTTTGTCAAAGTCAACAATGGGTAACTAAATTCAACCAACCATGGTTAACCAAAGTTCACCATGGCTGATTAAAAGTCAACCATGGTCAAGTGTGGTCAAACTTATTCAACCTTCATTTTTAACCCCTCATTAACCATGGTGAATGATGTCAAACATGTTCAACCTTAGCTAACCATAATCAACCATTGCTTACTAAAGTCAACCATAGTTAACCAAGGTCAACCATAGTCAGCCATGGTTGACTAAATTCTACCATTGTCAAACAATAGTCATCCATGGTTAATTATGGTCAAACATTATCAACCATTGTATGACATGCATCATCAATTATTATCATTGATGGTCAAACATGGTCAACCTTAGCTAACCAATATCAACCATAGTCAATTGTGGTTCACTAAAGTCAACCATGGTTAACTAAAGTAACCATGGTTCACTAAAGTCAACCATGGTTAACTAAAGTAACCATGGTTGACTAAAGTCAAACATGACTCAATAAAGTCAACTATGATAAAACAATAGGAATTATGGTTAACTATGGTCAAACATAGTCAACCATAGTAAACGTAGTTCACTTTCCTCACCCATGGTTAAACCATAGTCAACCATAGTAAACATAGTCCACCTTCCTCACCCATGGTTAAACCATAGTCAACTATGATTGACCACGATCTAACTTTCTCAACCATGGTCAGACATAGTCAACAATAATCAAACATAGTTAATGGAATTCAAACATGGTCACACATAGTTGAACATGGCCAATCATGGTCAACCATGTTTAACCAAAGTTATCCATAATCAACTTACCCATTGTTAATGATGGTCAAATCATGGGAAACTTACCTAACCAAAGTCAACCATTATCAATCATGGCTCACTAAAGTTAACCACGGGTATCTAAATTCAACCATGGTTAACTAAATTCAAGCATGGTCAAACGATAATCAACCATGGTAAACTATGGCCAAACTTGTTCACCCGTCATTTATCACTCATCATCTACCATGGTTGATAATGTTCAAACATGGTAAACCTTAACTAACAAGAGTCAACCATTCATCATTAAAGTCAACCATGGTTAACCAAAGTCAACCATGGGTGACTAAATTCTACCATTGTAAAAAATAATCATTCATTGTAAACTATGGTCAAACTTTGTCAACTATCATTAAACACCTATCGTCAACTATTGCCAATGATGGTCAAACATGGTTAACCTTGGCTAACCAATTTCAACCATGGTTCATCGAAGTCATGTATGGTTAGCTAAAAACAACCATGATTAACCAAAGCCAACCATAGTCAACCATGGTTAACTATGGTAAAAAATGGTTGACCATGGTAAACATAGTCAACCTTGGTCACCCATGGTCAAACCATAGTAAACTATGGTTAACTAGGGTCTAACATTGCCATCCATGTTTAAACATAGTCAACAATTCAACCATAATCAATGAAATTCAAAAATAGTCACACATAATCAACCATGGTCAACAAAAATTATCCATAATCAACCATGGTCAACAAAAATTATCCATAATCAACCAAAGTCAACGATAGTCAAATCAACCATGATTAACTATAGTCCAACCATAGTCAACCATGATCAACCATAGTCAACCATAGCCAACCAAAGTCAACCAAATTAAATGTGATTAAACTCTTAATGAACATCATAATGCCACATAACCATTGTGGATTATAGCAATTCAACATAAGTAAGCCACGATGAATGTGCAACCAACCATGGCCAAGCAAAGTCAACCAATCTGAATGTGACATAACCCTTAATGAACATCACAATGCAACATAGACATTTATGAATCTAGTAATTATGGAATTAAGCCAAGATGAATGTTGTAATGTGACATAACATGAGTGATGTAATGCAATATAACCATTCAAGAATGTAGCAATTAAACATAAGCAAGCCATGATCAATATCTCAATGTGACATAACCATTGAGGAACATCATAATGCAGCATAACCCCCAATGAACATTGCAATATGACATAACCCTTGATGGAAAACGTAATGTGACATTACCATTCAACCATAGTCAACCATAGAAAACCATGGCCAACCAAATCAACCAAACTCAATGGGACGTGACCATTATTGAATGCCACAATGCAACATAACCATTCATGAATGTAGCAATTCAACATAACTAAGCCAACATAAATGTCATAATGTGACATAACATGAATAACGTAAGGTGACAAAATCATTCGACCATAAAACCATGGTCAACCATGGCTAACCAAACTCAATGCAACATAACCTTGGTTGAACTTTGCAATGTAACATAACCCTTTAGGAATGTGGTAATTTGACATAACTTACCAAAATGAATGTCACAATGAGAAATAACTATTGAGGAGCATCACAATCCAACATAATGCTTGAGAACCATGGCCAACCAAACTCAACCTTTGTACACCACATAACACTTTGGCATAAGTTAACCAAGATGAATGTTGTAATGAGACATAACCATTGCGGAATGTCATAATCCAACATAACCCTTCTGGACCATGGCCAACCAATATAAACCAAACTCAACCTTGGCCAAACACATTGAACGATAGTAAACCATGGTTGACTGTATTTAACCATAGTCTAACATTGTTACCTGTAATTAACCATAGACAGCCATGGTGAATTGACGTCTACCAAACTCGACATGACATAATCTCTATTGAACATGGCAATGCAACATAGCCATTCGAGATTGTAGCAATTTGACACAAGTATGTCATGATGTACTCATGGCAAATATTTCATACATCACTTTATGTTTAATAATATTTCATTCATAGTTGTTCTTAAGTTAATAGTCTAATAACAAATAATTCTTGCATGACTGTATGGTTTTTTTTAGCGCAAAAATCACCTTCCTGCTATTTCGAAGGAATCAAGGAAAGCTAACACGCACGGGAAGTCTCAACAAACTTCCTCACATATCGTAGATGGTAGGTCGAGCAAACCGTTAGCCGGTCATCCAAGCCAGAAGATGTCTCAACGGAATTGAACCTGAGTGGATGGAATGAAATTTGTTTATCCCCACCAACGGACCACCGTATCCTTGACAACTGTATGGTTTATAATATACAACATACACAATCAATCCACTTTATTATTAAGAGTATATATTCATTTATAATTTATCCATTCATAATATTAACAAGGTGAAAATCTAGAAGGTAGCCAATTCTCTGCCATTAAGTGAAAGGAATATTGTTCAACCATTGGAACTCACACGTGGCAACGGTTCAGGGCACAAAGCCATAATATACGTCGAGATAAATGTCAAGTTGCGTTGTGCTAAATGTTAACCTGACGAATGCTATGACACGTGGCAAAACTATGGAGGCCTATGAGTTAGCCCTCTGACGTCTCTCAGAGGCTTATTAATTATAGCCCCAGGGCTATAATTGATAAGCCTCTGAGAGACATCAGAGTGCTAACTCACAGGCCTTCGCAACTACCGTATGCATCAAACATTTTCCTACAAATACTGAGTGATATTGGAAGATAGTTCGACGATAGCGTTATATGGTATTATAGTAGGGTTGTGTTATTAACTGTTGTCTACGCGAATCGGTCCTTGACAGATTGATACTTTGTTTATATTTCAAGGATTGTATTTCAGAGTGTCGTGAACAATAAGGGTTGTTTGATTTATATCCCACGCATCAAGGGGTTTAGATTTGGTGCCCAAATTAAATTAATACTTGCGGGCTTATTAGGCTTCCTGCAAGCAAAATTATTTCCTTGGAGTTTGGATTGCTCTCTACATTCCAAGGCACAAAGTAATACTAATATATGTTCTCTTTTCATGTGTATGTAGTCTATTTTTTAAAATGTTTGTGCTATACAGTAAGAGAGAAAAACATTATGTAATGGAAATGGTTTGAACTGTTGCCTTATGCATAGCTATGCTTGTTATTGTTATAAAACCATAGAAAGAAAGATGACCATCTCGGATCATAACAGCTCCGTGGAGGATGCCTTGATAATCCATAGTAGTGTAAACTATGAAAGCATATACCGACTTTACTTGTCCTCGAAGCTTCTCTAGACCTCAAAAATTGCATAGATCTGATAATACCTCCATTGGTACATGTATGGAACTTAACATTAGGAAGAACTGTGTGAAAGATCCCTAATCACTGCATACCATAATGCAATTGCTGAAGTCCATCTGTAGAATGCAGTGGAGGGATTTGGTTATACAATTATGTTGTAGATCGAGTGGATCTTGTGGTAACTCCATCCCTTATTGGATTATTACCGCAATGTGCCTAGAGAGATTCACAGGTTCATATTGATGCCAATCCATTCTTATTTTCATTAAACCTGTACTTTTCACATCCATATCCAGATGTTGTCTCGATTACCACGATAGCATGCAAAGTAACTTCATAGAACATAAAAGAGTTAGTTGTGTTTGGCATCTTCATTGGCTTAAGAACTAAAGCTCTGATAGTGTTGTGAGGATGTCATTTTTCCACAAGAGTGGATTTGACAAATGACATCGATTGTTTAAATGGATGGAGAGAGAAGCATTGTAGGGTTTTAAAAAATGGGTAGTAGAATCGCCTGGATGCAAACCAAATGTAGAACTTTCAATGCTCATACAAAATGTGGCATATAATCACAATGACATTGGTGGTGTACAAATTGATCTAAAGACATTTTGAGTTGGTTGTGGGAAGGATTGTTAAGCAGATAAAGAGAAGCAAGTTGTTGGTGTCTTCAATAAAATGGAAGAGTATGGTTCTTAAGCTCGGAAGCTTGCATTGAATGGCAGCTTAAGCGTTAACGTCGGGATGTTTCTTGTTCATTGGCCTTTTTATATTTATGCCATCCAAGAAGTCTCCATGCTATCGGAGCTTTAGTCATTAAGCCATTGAAGTATGCCATCGAAATATGTCCTCCGACAAGTCTCAGCTGATTAAGCCAACAAATCTATCCCGACAAGAGCATTGTTCCTGGGCTGCAGATTTGTCCATCGCTATCATGTTGCATTTAATACATAGATACATGGCATTTTAAGAGATTTTAGTTTTAAAAATTATTTTTTATTATTTCTAAAGTTTGATCATTAAAATCACTCCTTCAAGGATTTATGTCCCATTCCTACACCAATAAAAAAATTAGAATATTGTATTTTAGAAATTCTTAAATTTATTTTAAAATTTTAAAATATTATGTTTAATATTAAATTATTGCAAAACTTTATAAAACTTTGTTAAATTTAATATGAAAAAAAGTAAACTAATAGTAGTCAAAGAAGTTTGACTACCCGTTCCTTCCTTGGCAGGGAATAATGAGATTTATTAAGGATAATTTATTTAACATGTCTTTATTAAAATTTATTACATATTTTAAATTTAATAAAGTTATAAAAAATTAATGTTATTAACTTGATGTTAAAAATTTGACATTATTTTCATAGTTTCCTTAAATTTTATTTATCGCGCGTGTGTGTGTGTGAGAGAGAGAGAGAGAGAGAGAGCACCTACATAGCCCGCCAACATGGGGCATGGGTAAGCCAAGGTTTGAATCAGTGACGTCGTAAAGAGTGCCTTAACAATACATTTTATCGCTACTCGGTCTACACCCCCGCGAGCAATTATATACTATTTTGAACCTTTTTTTTCGAGAGAAAAAACACTTTATATTAATTTTGAATAAAATGAGATATAGAATTACAATTCAAAATCATCTTTCTATCTAGATGAGGTATGTACTTTTTCATCAATCAAGCTGTCGATCTTCTACGTATTAAAAAATACTATATTTCAATGAGGAACCAAATCAACCCCCCCCTCCAAAAAAAAATATCATCAATAACATTATGGGATAGTGTTTACAAGATTACAATTAAAAGAGAGATATCAATAGGTCCCCTTATGTAATACCCCACTGTTTTAAGCCCCGAACATAAGTAATTATTATTTTTGTTTTGTTATTGTGGCACAAGGTGCCAGGACTATGTACTTGTACATTACTATTATTAATATTGTTTAATAAAATTAACTAGCTCAACATGGACTACAATCGAGAATGGGCGGACATGGTTTCCACTTGTGAGGGGTTTCGGGACTAAGAGTTGTTACTCTCCCTAACATTACTTGTTGGACCATATTCTTGATTATTTTGGTTTATGGAGTTACTATTGCACCTTATTCAGGGTTTAGTGGACCCCTCTTGCACTAGTGCGCTCTCGTGAAGATTTGGTGGGTCCTACTTGGTGAATGCACCCTCCTTGGATGAGAGATACTCTTTTGTGGGCCCCACTTGCACTAAGGTGCCCTCTCCCTAGATTCTAGGAGTTGTAAGCTAGATTTTAGCTTCCACCTCTTTGATTTTTGCCTCCACTTCCACAAGTGCACCCTTGATCCCCAAATCTAGTTGGAGTTCCCTATTTTTGTGCTTATAGGTCATTGATGATCCTACTGGACCCACTCTTTCACCCCTCATGATTAGTGCACCCTCCTTGGTTTTTGGTAACTCCTCCTCGTGGTACTAATCTAGGAAGGGAATCTCCTAAGCTAAGCCACCACTCAATCAATTCAAGTTAAGTCTCCATTATGAAGCCTAACCACACCTTAACCAATTCGAGTTGGTCTCCTTGGGTTCAAATTTCCCTCCTTGAGATTTATTTATATATGAGTTGTCTCCTTGTTGTGCTAGTTAGTGAGTGGGTTGGATGGTGCTCATTGTGACTTGTGTCATGTGTGAAAGAGTGATGTTACTAGAAAGTTTATGGTTGTTTACCTGTCCCCAAGGACCATTACTTGTCCCTAGTCTAGCACGTAAAGCCATTGGGTGAGGGTGGTGATATTTGAAGGGTTGTGGTGAGCACGGGTAGTCAAAACTCACCAGGTAGTGTAGACGAAAGGGAAAGTAAGTGGTGAGGGAGTGAACTACGACTACTGTAGTTGAGAGCATCTATACTTGTGGAACCATGTCCTCAGCTCAGGGGTTCCTGTCATGCTGAGAGATGCATGAGCATGGCATGTCTATGGCTGGGAGGAACGTGGTCCTGTTGAAGCTAGTTGCATTCTTTGAGATAAGTATTTGCTTATGTGTTATTTATTTTATTTTATTATGCATATGTGTTGTGTAGGCTAACTTGATCTATATTTGTGTTTATGGATGCTATGTTAGTAGCTGAATGTAGGATGGACAGTCCTCGTGCTTATTTATGTCATATGGATTGTTATGTTAATAGTTGAATATAGGTGGATGGGCCTTCATGCGATATAAAAGCTGGATTGCGAAGAACCTTCTCTATCTTCTCTATCTTCTCTAACTTCTCTATTCTATCATGGCTAGATGGTTGTAGATGGCATCCATAATTTCTAATTTGTAATATGCTTAGATGGCTGTAAATGGCAGCCATAAGATTCGATTTGTAATGTGCTCAGATGGATGTAATGGCCGCCATAAGATTCGATTTGTAACGTGTTCAAATGGTTGTAAATGGCATCCATAAGATCCAATTTGTAATGTGTCTAGGTGGATGTAAATGGCAGCCACAATATCTTATTTGTTTCAGTGTTAGATGGTTGTAGATGACAACCATAAAATCTGATTGTATTAGTGATTGATGGCTAGAGGGAGGGAAGCCATGAAATCTGATTTTACTAGTGAATGATGGTTGTAGGGTACAACCATGGGATCTAAGTTTGAAGGATGTGGATGGAAGCCTGTGTCTCTGTGTCTCTTATGGTTCACGTGCCTGTTAAATTCTCACTATCTAACGATACATTTAGTCCACACATAATAGAATAATAATATGATCTCATGTGAAAGACAATCGGAACACACTAGGATGACAACAATTTAATACTTACAATTATGCTATCTTGCACATAGGCTAAGCATATGTCCTTAACCGTTGTAGGAACATTGGATATGTCTACCATGGTGTTTTACTCATACACCTTCAATGTAGCGAGCACAACATATTTATCTTACATAGTTGGTGCTTCAGAAAAGGGAATGTTCTCATATGCTTGCATTACATTTAATAAGGATGAATGTTTTAATCTATTGGCTTTTGGCATGTTGGCCTAGCCGCTGATACCTTATTTCATTGTGCATTACCCTTAATCATCCTTCCCTTGGGTTTCTTGGTGTCTATGGCCTTGGATTTGGGGTTGGGCACACCACACCCTGGAGTTGGCCATCTACAATATCTAATTCGATCAAGGTACCTGCCTGTAGCTCCAAGGATTGTTTAGATAGGTTGTTTTCCATCTGGTTCAGCTCGTTGAACACACGAGTGAACGATAACCACGTGAAGTTTTTTCTCTCTTCTTCAATTAAGTCTAGATTCGGCTCGAGACTTAAAATTTCAATTTTATTTTTCTTGTTCGCCCAATCTATAGCCACATTTAAATCACCCAAAACTTGTAATTTCCTACAATTGTTTTGGTTTGCACATCTAAGCAGAACCCAAAGTGGACAGAGTTTTGCTTTTGTATTTGTGGCTCGTCCCATGGCATATTTTAGTTGGATCTCACGAGTTGAGTTAATGAACAGAGTGGCACATGCTCCCCTTGTAAGTGGATGGGCTTGACTTGCACCATCGAAATATCTGCATGGGATTGTGAAGTCCAAATCCGGCATATCTGAAATGCAATGGTTTAGGGTCTTGATAACATTCTTGTTTTCTTTTACAGTAGTTATAAGCTTGTGAGTGACTATCTCCAAAGGGATGGATTTATCCTGGAATAGTTGGATATTCTTGATCCACCAAATCCAGTATATTAGTAAACATGGATCCACTTTGTATTCTTTCACCTTCACATCTGCTAACCAATTTATTACACGGTATTCCATGGAAAGAGCCAACCATTGATTCAAAGGCTTAAAGACTAATTGGACTTCTCTCCAAATCATCCTTACCTTCGAGAAAGTAACAAACATGTGGTAGATTGTTTCGACTTCCCAACAACATAAACAACATCTACTTGGACTAGACCAACCTCTTTTAATCCTATTGTCCCATGTTAAAAGTTTATTATCCATTGCCAACCAAAGTTTGATTTTTGCTTCCAAAGGACTAGGCAGTTTCCAAAATTCCTTCCACCACCATTTTCTTTCACATGTAAATTCTTCATCCGCTATTGCCTCATAGGTTAGATTTGTAGTATGCTCACCCATAGCTTTGTTTCTAGACCAGGTGAGTTTATCCTCTTCTTTTGTGAGTTTGATTGCATATGTAGATAGTTGCTTTATATAACTATCCCATTCCATTATCTTATTCTCTGCTAGACCAATGTCCATCATGTTTTCCATCTTTGAAAAAGTTGAGTATGCTCCTAGAACACCCCGACGTCTCTTAAGTGAACCAATCCTTATCATGCAGATAATTCAATAGACCCTCTAAGAGCACGAAGGAGTTATCTGATCCTATCCACAGATATTTTCCAAGTCTGGTTTTTTTACCATTACTGATTATCTAGGTTGTGCATGGGCTTATGAGGTAGAAAGTATTCACTGAAGATTTCCATATCATTGATCCTCCTATGGAGATTTTATTTTGAGTTCTAAACCGTTCCTCCATTGGCATGTTTCCCGGATATCTGGTTTTCAAGACCTTACCGGAGAGTGAAACATTGTGAACTAATCTCCAAAGACTTCAAGCTACCAATGCATTGCTGAAATGAAACAAGTTTTTAGTTCCACGTCCGCCAAATGTTTTCGGGGTTTCTATTTTCTACCATTTCACCAAGGGAATACCTTCTATTTTACCAATCCACATAAAACTATAACATTTCTTTCAAATTTTGGTTAATATTCTTTTTTCAGAACTTTTGCGGTTGCAACCCAATAAACTGGTATGCTTTCTAGTACTAATTTTAACAGAATTGACTTCCCTCCTCTAGACATACATCTATTGGATCACATCAATATTCTAGCCTCTATTTTTTAAAATAACCATGCCTAATATTCGTAATTGTAGATGTTTGGTTTTAGATTGAATCCAAGGTATTTGAATCCAACATCTAATTTTTTTTACTGAAAAGAGAGCATATCACTCAAGGAATTTACTATGTCATTTGATATCTCATTTTAATAAGTTTTTAAATTGAGGCGATTAACTTCCATACCTATAGCATCACAAAAGACTTGTAGGTTGTCTTTTATCTTGTTGATTTCCTCTGAGTCCCCATGAGCAAAATCAAGATGTCGTCCACAAATGAACATGGGTGATGATTATAGATTGTGTTATATTTATCCCTTTTATCTCACCATTGCCCTTTGCTTGTCTTAGTAGCATACTTAATCCTTCAACAACAAGAAGGAACAATAGAGGACATAATGCACATCCCTGCCCGATCCCTCTAGTGGCTCTGAAGAAGTTTGACGGGGATTCGTTAATTAAAGCTACAAAAGTTGTTGATTGAACACATCCCAAGATCCAAATGACCGTGTTCACATTCATGCATATTTCAATGAGGATAAGTTTGATATACGTCCACCTGACCTTATCAAATGCTTTGGCTAAATCAATCTTGAGAATCGTTGCTGCTAATTTCCTTTTTTTGATTGAGTGCAATCCTTCTTGAGCAGTGGATATACCTTATCGATTTGGCGATGGTGAAGAAATCCAAATTATTCTTCAGAGATTACACCTAAAAAGATGCCCTTTGATCGATTAGCTATTATTTTGGAAATCATCATATAAATTGCATTGCATAAGGAAAGAGGTCTATAGTCATCAAAGGTTTTTGGATCTTGTTTTTTGGAGTTGGGGGTGAGAAAGGTGGAGTTTAGTGCCCCCATGACACATCCTGCCTTCTTTGATTCTCTGGCCACCAGGAGAAGGTCTTCTTTAAGCAAATAGAAGAAAGAAAGGAAGAATTCTACCGATAAACCATCAAGCCCCGAACTTTTCCCTTTTTCAAAGGAGTTTGCTTCGATTTCCTCCACCGTAATTTTTGCCTCCAAAGCTTCATTATGTTCTTCATTTAGTAATCTAGGATATCCACTATGCTTTCGATCAGACATCCTTGTTTTTCTTTGAAAAGAGATTCAAAATGTGATTTAGTAGCCCAGGCTTTTTCTTCGAAGGATCTAGCTTTATCTCCATTGGGACACTTAATTTCTCAGGTCGTGTTTTGGTGTCTTCTAAAGTTGGCAAATGCATGGAAGAATTTAGTGTTTCCATCGGCCTCCTTTAACCAGGTTGCACGACTTTTTTGTTTCTGTTTGATCTCCTCCTTTTCCAACCAGTGCCTTTTGGAATCTTCCATTGTTTTCCATATTTTCAGTTTTGCTTTAGAGAAAGTTCCAGTTCTATTATTTTCAAACATGCCTTTTATCTTATCCTCCATTTTTTTGATACCCTGGGTTAGTTGGATTTCATACTTTTTTTCCCAAGCTTTCATTGATCTTTAATCTGCTTGATGGAATCAACGAATTGATGCATTGTCGATGCTTCTTTATTTACGCCGATATGATTTCAAGACCGACTTACCATCGTTTTGAAATCTTCATCTTTTAGCCATGCTTCATTAAACTTCAAAGGGGTAGGTCTCCTTTTACCCTCAACTTCCAGGTTTAACATAATCAAAAGATGATTTGAAAGTACTCTAGTTCCTACCCAGTGGTGAAAGTTAAATTGATTGTTGATTAAGTCCTTGGATATGAAAAACTATGTCTAATATTTGGAAATGGCCTCTGATCCCCTTCCCGCATTCCTCCAAGTTGGAATCAATTTGATTGGTTGCAGATTCACTAAATGATTTTCTTCAAAGAAGTGCTTAAAATTTTTCCCATGTTGTTCTCCTCTTGCTTTCTCTCCCCATACTTCTCTTAGGGACACAATTAGATTGAGATATTCGCCCATAATTAGATTTTTTTGGTTTAATACCCCTCCAACTGCCAAGTTACTCCAAAGTTCCCTTCTTTCATTATATGGAACGTAAACGTTAAGTATCTTGAACGTCTCTTGTCAATCACTAGATTCACATTCAACAAGAATACTTGAGTAGAGCAAGTTTTTTGATAGAGCATTGAAATGAGGGCTCCAGCTTGTGACCAACCCTCTTGATTGTCCAACCACATCAAGAGAGAAAAAGGTCTAGTTCTTTAACAGGATGATAAGAATTCCACCACCGTGTTCGTGTCTGTCATGGTTTCTTGTAGCGATATGATGTCAGGTTTCAAAACTGCAAATAACCTTCGAAGGGCTAATTTTTTGGAGGGCCCTCCTATCCCTATGATATTATGGGAGAGAATGAACATGGTTTATATTTCCAAAGGGCAATCCCCGCTCTAAGGGCCCTTACTACTGCTACCTGCTTTCCATCCCAGATGTCTTTTTTGGCTTGAGCTTTAGCTATCGCAATATTCAATTTCCTGCATACCACGCAAACTTCCTCCTTATTTAATGCCAATCCCTTCTTAATACCTTTATCCAAGTGTTCCTTAAGACCACGAGGTCTTAAGTCATAAGACGACGTAGTCTGTAGAGACCTTTCCCCATTCTTCTTTAGAAATGGTTGATTATCATTTGAGGTAATTGGAAGATTATTACTCAAAATTATTGAGAGATTTGGGGTTGGGTTGGGAGAGGAGGGCTACTAAGTATGAATATTTTCCTTAACTCTCGAAAATTCCTCTTGGTTGGGATTGATGGAAGAGGGTAAAGACATCTTACAGGGAGAATTCGAAGAATGGATAATGGAGGGAAGATTGTTGTCAAGATAATAAAGTGTTGTACCCAAGTGGACAAAAGAGCCTGCTAGCAAAGCCTTATTGGTTTCAAGTATCCCATCGATCATTGAAGGTTTTGGGGAGACTGTGTCACGTCCCCACTGACCCCTTAGGCCATAGGAGACCCTGATACATTTTTTTTCTTCCTAATCCGACTGAATACACCCACACAGTCATAATAGTTCGGACCCGCAATCCGCAACAGTGGATCCACAATCTGCAATCTGCAATCCGCAATTGCGGATGCGGAAATGCAAAATTTCATATCCGGAAAGCTTACCTTTCCGCAATCCGCAATCCGTAACGTCTAATCCGCAATCCACAACTGCGGGTGCGGAAGGTCAAATTTCGACCTTCGATAAAGGTCACTTCCACAATCCGCAATTGCAGATGCGTAAGTGTGGAAGTCCAAACGTAATTCGAACTTCTACATTTCCGCAATCCGCATTGTGGATGCGAGCATGCGGACCCACACTCCTGCAAGGTAACTTTCCACACAACTTCTGAGGGGCATAATTCCTTCATCCTTTGTCCAAATGAGACAAGGTTGGTACCGTTGGAAATCTCTTGGAGAGCTCTATCTAGTGGTGAAACCCCAACCCCATCCGAGCACTCATACCATGTTAAATTTCCCACTGAATTTCTCATCCGTAACTTCACTTAAAAGACTTAATCCTTCTTCCTGCCATGATTTTGTCTTCCACCTGACCCTCAAAGGGGTTCTGAAACAATCCAAGGCATTCCCCTCCTTCCCAAGGATCAGATGTGGTCATACAACTCATTCACAGGGTAAATCAAACATATTATAACATGTAAAATGCATAAATATTGGTCTAACAAACACATCTATCACATACAAGGATTATGATGCATTAAACTCATGCAATACCATGATATACATATAACAATGAACTTGACCCTTATGTTCAGGCCTGCACATGACTTCTTGTCAATCACATTTATATAAACATACATTTCACAATTCCACAATTGAACATAAGCAACCATTTCATAACAATGAAACATCATCATTTAACATAACAAGAAATACTTATCTTTCAATTGAAGCTGCCAAGCAACTGGCTAAGTGAGAGCAACGTTCCACCCAACCCTAGATATCTGTCCAACCTGTACTCTTTCAGCTGAGAGATCACTCCCGAGCTAGGTCGTGTATACACTAAGGAGGGATATCAGGTTCTCTCACAATCAAGGTTCCATCCCAATGCTAATCTAATATGTAGTTGGGTTTATCAAGCATTCAAGGACATACTGGTCATGCTAAGCCAACTTCCAGTTGGGTTTATCAAGCATACCAACAACAGGGTCACGCCAAGCTAGCCTGCAGTTGGATTTATCAAGCATACCAGACTAGATGATCCTGCTAAGGCAACCTACAGTGGGTTTATCAGGCATACCAAACAATACAATCATGCCAAGCCAGCATATCGTTGGGTTTATCAAGCATATCAGACGAGATGATCATGCTAAGCCAACCGACAATGGGTTTATCAGGCATACCAAGCAATATAATCATTCCAAGCCAGCATACCATTGGGTTTATCAAACATATCAAACAAACTGATCATGTTAAGCCAACCGATAGTGGGTTTATCAGGCGAACAGGGACAACAAGGGAGGCATTGCTAAGCCAGTGAGCTCAACCACAGAGCTGCGGGCATATCAACACTCAACCGACCTGGCACCCACATTACCTACCGCATCCAACACAAGGAAGACCCTCTTCTCTGATGCACAGTCCCTCAAGTCCTCTTCCCTTCCAATGTTATTCCAGGATGGGCATAGAAAGGTCCAGTCGCTAGTTCTATGAGATTACAGCCTTCACTGGGTTTATCAAGCAACCCAACCTTCTTCTACAGTTCAACAAGCTGACTTGTTCAGGATTGCGGATGGGCTTTGCTCCACAATCTACTCCCGGCGATCCAATTCCCAGGTTCTCATGATTTCTCTGCACTGCTCAGGCTTGCAGTATCCTCACGGGTTCTTGCCACTCTGTTTCCGGTAGACTAGATTCACACACACAATTTTCATGGCTAACAACTCTCTGGTATTTCTATTACACAGGGAAAACATGAATATCTTACGGCTTCTATGACTGTTTATGAGTCTGCAGGTATGTCTGGGCAAGTTCTCTCTCGACGAATCGATGGATCGTGAATGGCAAGTGCGTGTATGGATGAATGCGTGAATGTATGAATGTTTTAATGGAATGAATGAATGGATGTTTCTTCCCCACCCCGAGTAGTCAAACAGGCTCTGCGAGTTTCCTGGCGTTGAGTGCCTTTTTCGGACAAGAAACCAGAGCCATGCCCTGCCATACAAAATCGCAGGCATGCTCCATACTCCATCGGCTTTAGCAACAGGGTTCTCAACCACCCTCTGCAACCGCATTAATGTCAGCAGGGAATTCAAACGGGTTCACAGTCAGACATGTGGAAACATGGGCAACCAATCCCATAACCCCCTCACCTCTCCCTAGTGGATACATGTGGCCCCTTCTCATTAGTTGCCTCCTTAGCCAGCTTCTTGGTTATTTTATTCATGAATAATAATTACATCATTTACATTTCATGGCTTAACAACCCATGAATAATTATACTGTCAAATACTTGCCTATGCAATAACTTTAAACACCCACTAGTGGGGCCTTGGCCTTGAGCTCCACACTAGGGAAAATACACACACATCGCATATACATAGTATTTACATTGAAGCCAATAAACATCAAGGGAAAAAATGGGGTATTACAACTCCCTCTCCCTTAAAATAACACCGTCCTCGATGTTCTCAAAACTGAACAAAAATGGAAATGCCTCTTTCATGGCATCCTCCAGCTCCCACGTGGCCTCTTCTGGGCTAAGGTGCTTCCATTGCACCTTTACCTGCCCTATGGCCCGGTTCTGGAGCAAGGTAACCTTCCTGTCGAGGATGCATATAGGCTCCACATGGAACTCTCCCTCTGGTTCCACTTGTATCACATGCCAATCAATGATAGGATTAGGATCATGTACGTATTTCTTAAGCAAAGATACATGGAAAACATTATGGGATTTCATGTTAGCAGGAAATGCAATCCTATATGCAACATGCCCTATCCTATTAAGGACTTCAAATGGCCCACAATATCTTGGTGCCAACTTGGCACAACTTCCCAACTTCATGGAACTCTTTCTCGGTTTCACTCTTAAGTAGAGACGATCCCCAATCTGAAATTCCTTATGCATTCTTTTCAGATCTGCATAACTCTTCTGCCTGTCCTAAGCTGCCTTCAAATTCTGTCTGATCTTCACAATCTCTTTCTCCATCTCCTCAATCATTTATGGTCCAAGCACTACGTTGTTCACTGGGTTGTCCCAACTCACTAGAGTTATGCATCCTTTGCCATACAACACTTCAAAAGGACTCATCTTCAATGATGCTTGATGTCCATTGTTGTAAGAAAATTCCACTAAGTGTAAGTAGTCTTCCCACTTCGATGGCTTGTCCGTCACATACATCCTTAACATATCTGGTTTACTCTCTCAGTTTGACCATCCGTCTGAGGATGATAGGCTGTACTAAACTTCAACTGAGATCCTAACTCCTGGAACAATCCTTTCCAAAAATTAGATGTGAACTTCGTGTCACGGTCTGAAACTATTGCCTTGGGAAATCCATGCAATCTGATGATCTCTCTAATGAAGACATCTGCAATGTCATTGGCCTTGTGGGTGGACCTGGATGGAATGAAATGAGCTACCTTTGATAGCTTTTCCACCACCACCATGATTGAATCATGTTTCTTCATTGTCATTGGCAAACTTGTTGTAAAATCTATAGAGATCACTCCCCACTTCCACTCTGGAATGGGCAATGGTTGCAACAATCCTGTTGGATGTAGATGCTCTGCCTTGACCTATTGATACGCCTGACATCTAGCAATGTATTCAGCTATGTCTTTCTTCATACCATGCCAAAATTATTGCTTCCTTGCAGCTATTATAGTCTTCTGATATCCTGGATGTCCTAAGTATGGCCTTTGATGTATCTCATCCATCACCAACTTCTTCAAATCTACACTGTTTGGAATGTACAGTCTAGTATTCTGATAAATGAGAACATTACTCTCATCTAGTTGAAATCTTGCATACTTCTCATATATAACATTCTGCTGCAATTTCTCTTTAATATGAAGATAGACTTCATCACTATTTTGAGCCTCTAAAATTCTGGCCTTCAAGTCTGACTCAAACCTACTTTGCAATATGGAATTTCCTACTGAGTGTACCAACAACCTTATTCTCCTTACCCTTGACATGCTTAATCTCCAAATCGAACTCACAAAGAAACTCCATCCATCTAGTTTGTCTTGCATTCATATTTGGATGGTCGAACAAGTATTTTAAACTCATATGATCAGTTCTGAGCTCAAATCTTCTTCCCAGGAGATAATGCCTCCATCTCTTGAGAGCGTGAACTATGGCTGCTAGCTCTAAGTCATGGGTGGCATAGTTCCTTTCATGCTCCTTCAACTTCCTCGACTCATAACAAATTACAAACCCTTCTTGCATTAGCACTCCACCGAGTCCCTCAATGCAAGCATCAATGCATACTACAAAATCCTTACTTGGATCTGTAATCTTCAAAACAGGTGCACTAGTAAGCAACTCCTTTAACTGCTGGAAACTTCTTTCACATTTTTCAGACCATGTGAATTTGATGTCCTTCCTCTGCAATGAAGTGATTGGATGGGCTATCTTAGAGAAGCCTTCAATAAACCTTTTGTAGTAACCAGCAAGGCCCATAAAAGATCTAACATCTGCTGCATTCCTTGGAGTAGACCAATCCATGATGGCCTCAATCTTCTCTGGATCGACTGCAATGCTCTCTGCTGATATAATATGACCCAAATACTGCACCTTCTCTTGATATAAGTTACATTTACTCAGCTTGGCATACATCTGGTGCTCCTTAAGGACTTGCAATACCATCCTCAAATACTCATCATGCTCTTCTTCATTCTTGGAATACACAAGGATGTCATCCAAGAACACAATCACAAAATTATCCAAATACTTGCTGAAGACACTATTCATGAGACACATGAATGTGACAGGTGCATTGGTGAGACCAAATGGCACCACTGTAAATTCATAATGACCATACCTAGTCCTGAACGTTGTCTTATGAATGTCTTCTTCCTTTATCCTCACTTGATGGTACCCAAACCTCAAGTCAATCTTGGAAAACAGTCTAGCTTCCTTCATTTGATCAAACAAGTCATCAATCCTTGGCAAGGGATACTTGTTCTTAACTATCACTTTATTCAGCTGTCTGTAATCAATACACAACCTCAATGTTCCATCCTTCTTCTTAACAAACAACACTGGTGCACCCCATGGGGATACACTTGGTCTGATATATTCCTTGTCCATTAATTCCTGCAGTTGCATCTTCAATTCCATCAATTCTGGTGTGCTCATTCTATAAGGAGCTTTGGATATGGGTGCTGCTCCTAGAACACGATTAATGGAAAAGTCAATGTCTCTCTTGGGCGGCAATCTTGGAACCTCATCCAGAAATACGTCTTGAAACTCTTGCAATATCTGGAAGTCTTCTATCCCGGGTCCTTATCTTTTGCTGAATTTGATACATGCACAACATATAACTGACAACCCTTCTTATAAAACTCTGCCTTATTGAAACATGCTTCGGAATTCCTTTAACCATCCTTGGCTTGCCTTCATCATCAAGGCATTCCAACACTTTCTCATAGCAGTCTAATTTGTCCCTATGCCTTTCCAACCAATCCATGCCAATTAAGGCATCGTATAACCCCCAGTGGCAAGACATTTAATTGTGCATGAGTGAGGAGTCCATTCAATTCCATAGGACACGCCTTCACTACTTCACTTACCTTTCTCTTGGTTCCTGTGGCTAATTGAACTAGCCAAGCCTTATCATGCTTTACTTTACCAAGAGAACAACTTTCAACTACCTCAGGAGATATATAACTATGGGTAGACCCTGTATCAATCAAAGTAGAAATAGACTGCTCAACAATCTTACCTGCAACCTCCACCACTGCTGATTGATGGTCTCCTGGATGATCATCCAGTGCTGCATAAATCCTAGGTGTTTCTCTTGCCATGTCCCCTGCTGTAGCTTCTCCTTTAACGTTGTGCAAGATCTTGGGGTTCTTCCCTGCAGTTGGGAAATCTCCGAGCATGTGGTTTTCCCCACAACCCCAACATTGCAGTGGCCCCTTTGATGTTCTATCTGCTGCTACAGCTGGCTTGAATTCTCTTCTTGCCTGCTGGCCTTGTGGAAATCTTCTAGGCTGATTTCTGAATGGTGGTTTGAATTCACCTTTCTTTTGATCAAACCTTCCCTTGGGTTTACCTTTCCACGATGGTTGCACCTCTGCTTTACCTTTACCCTACTCATAACAATGATCTGCCATCCTAATGGCTTCATCCAAGCTTGGTGGATTTACAAACTCTATTCTATCTATGTAGCTATGTGGTAGACTACCAAGGAAGCATTGGATCTTTACTCTTTCATCCTTGATGTAGTCTACATACCTCAACAACTCCAGAAACCTGTGGACATGCTCATCCATGGTGTTTTGTCCTAGTCTGAGTTCATTGAACTCTTTCCTTTTGTTGTCATAATACCTAGTTGATAGGTACTTCTCCTGGAAGTATCTCTGGAATATGTCCCAACTAATTCTTCTTTCACTGATCTCTTTCACTTGCATGAGGTGATCCCACCAAATAGAAGCTCTTCCACTAAGGTTATAAATAACAACCTTAGCCTTTTCATTCTCTAAATACTCATGCATTATGAAGTACTTCTTTATTCCAAGAAGCCATGTTTTTGCTTCTTGACCTTCTTTACTTTCACCATCAAAAGTGGGTGGTCTTTCCTTCCTAAATTCACCCTGTGGAATACCTTTGTGCTTCTTTCTGCCCTTACTCTTGCTGGTAGTGTGCCTTGGGCTTCCCTGAGAACCCTCGGAATCATCTGACCTGCTAGAAGAAAACTTAGGAGAGGGTGTCCCATGTCTTCTGCTCACAGAACCTCTTCTAGGGCCCCTGGACAGACTTTCTACATTTCTTTCCTCTCAGCCTTCGTCGCTTGGCTTAGAACCACCATTTATTATTTGTTGAATGTCTGTAGGACTCTACAAAATGGCCGCATTGAGTTGATGTTGCTCCTCTTGCGCTTTCATCATCCGCTTGTTAAAGCTTACCATAATCTCGGCCAAGTTTGGGGGCGTTACTTGCTCCCTTCTTCCATCAGACTCGGCCTCTGTATGTGCTTCCTGCACGTTCTCACCCAACACATCGTCTTTTGGTTCAAATGGGTCTTGCGCATCATTTAGAGTGACCATTCTTACACCTTTTTGTGCGCTACCCTGTGATACAATTCCTTTCACAGCTGTTGCTATCTCTGTGCATATCAGAGACATTCTATTAGATATTACAAGCATACAATTAAACTCTAGCATACCCATTCAGACCTGGAACTATTCATTTGAACAATTAATCAATCAAATAAGTTCATCATAATCACTCCATGGGCGCATTTCTTTACCAAAATTTCATGCATGATCCGGCCCAAACAAGTCCCATTGTTGCAACTGAAGCTCTGATACCACTCTGTCACGTCCCCACTGAACTCTTAGGCCACGGGATACCCTGATTCATTTTTTCTTCTTCCTAATCCGACTGAATACACCCACACAGTCAGAATAGTTCGGATCCGCAACGGCGGATCCGCAATCCGCAACTGCGGATGCAGAAGTGTAAAACTTCATATTCGAAAAGCTTAACTTTCTGCAATCCGCAATCCACAATTCACAATGACATATCCGCAATCCGCAACGACGGATCCACAATCCGCAACTGCGTGTGTGGAAGGTCAAATTCCTACTTCCGATAAAGGTCACTTCTGCAATCCGCAATCCGCAGTTGTGGATGCGGAAGTGCGGAAGTCCAAATGTAATTCAGACTTCTACGTTTCCGCGCAATCCGCATTGCAGATGCGGGCATGCGGACCCATACTCTTGCAAGGTAACTTTCCACACAACTTATGAGGGGCATAACTCCTTCATACTTTCTCCAAATGAGACAAGGTCGGTATCGTTGGAAAGCTCTTGGAGAGCTCTATACAAGGGTGAAATCCCCGCCCCATCCGAGCACTCGTACCATGTTAAATTTCCCACTGAATTTCTCATCCGTAACTTCACTTAAAAGACTTAATCCTTCTTCCTGCCATGATCTTCTCTTCCACCTGACCTTCAGAGGGGTTCTGAAACAATCCATGGCATTCTCCTCCTTCCCAAGGATCAAATGTGGTCATACAACTCATTCACAGGGTAAATCAAACATATTATAACATGTAAAATGCGTAAAGATTGGTCTAACAAACACATCTATCACATACAAGGCTTATGATGCATTAAACTCGTGCAATACCATGATATACATATAACAATGAACTCGGCCCTTCTGCTCAGGCCTGCACATGACTTCTTGTCAATCACATTTATACAAACATATATTTCACAATTCCACGATTGAACATAAGCAACCATTTCATAACAATGAAACATCATCATTTAACATAACAAGAAGTACTTATCTTTCAATTGAAGCTGCCAAGCAACTGGCTAAGTGAGAGCAACGTTCCACCCAACCTTAGATCTATGTCCAACCTGTACTCTTTCAGCTGATAGATCACCCCCGAGCTGGGTCGTGTATCCACTAAGGAGGGATATCAGGTTCTCTCACAATCAAGGTTCCATCCCAATGCTAAGCCAATCTGTAGTTGGGTTTATCAAGCATTCATGGACATACTGGTCATGCTAAGCCAACTTCTAGTTGGGTTTATCAAGCATACCAACAACAGGGTCACACCAAGCCAGCCTGTAGTTGGGTTTATCAAGCATACCAGACTAGATGATCCTGCTAAGCCAACCTATAATGGGTTTATCAGGCATACCAAGCAATACAATCATGCCAAGCCAGCATACCGTTGGGTTTATCAAGCATATCAGACGAGCTGATCATGCTAAGCCAACTGGCAGTGGGTTTATCGGGCATACCAAGCACTACAATCATGCCAAGCCAACATGCCGTTGGGTTTATCAAACATATCAGACAAGCTGATCATGCTAAGCCAACCGACAGTGGGTTTATCAAGCGAACAATGACAACAAGGGAGGCATTGCTAAGCCAGTGAGCTCAACCACAGAGCTGCAGGCATCTCAACACTCAGCCGACCTGGCACCCACATTACCTACCACATCCAACACAAGGAAGACCCTCTTCTATGTTGCACAGTCCCTCAAGGCCTCTTCCCTTCCAGTGTTATTCCAGGATGGGCATAGAAAGGTCCAATCGCTAGTTCTATGAGATTACAGCCTTCACTGGGTTTATCAAGCAACCCAACCTTCTTCCACAGTTCATCAAGCTGACTCGTTCAGGCTTGCGGACAGGCTCTACTCCACAATCTAATCTCGGCGATTCAATTCCCAAGTTCTCACGGTTTCTCTGCACTGCTTAGGCTTGCAGTTTCCTCACGGGTTCTTCCACTATGTTCCTGGTAGACTGGATTCACACACACAGTTTTCATGGCTAACAACTCTCTGGTATTTTGATTACACAAGGAAAACATGAATATCTTCCGGTTTCTACGACTGGTTCTGAGTCTGTGGATATGTCTGGGCAAGTTCTCTCTCGATGGATTGTGAATGGCAAGTGCGTGTATGGATGAATGCGTGAATGTTCTAATGGAATGAATGAATGGATGTTTCTTCCCCACCCTCAGGTAGTCAAACAGGCTCTGCAAGTTTCCAGGCGTTGAGTGCCTTTTCGGACAAGAAACCAAAGCCATGCCCTGCCATACGAAATCGCAGACATGCTTCATGCTCCATACTCCATCGGCTTCAGCAATAGGGTTCTCAACCACCCTATGCAACCGCATTAATGTCAACAGGGAGTTCAAACGGGTTCACAGTCAGACATGTGGCAACATGGGAAACCAATCCCATAACCCCCTCACCTCTCCCTAGTGGATACACATGCCCCCTTCTCATTAGTTGCCTACTTAGCCAACTTCTCGGTTATTTTATTCATGAATAATAATTACATCATTTACATTTCTTCATGGCTTAACAGCCCATGAATAATTAAACTGTCAAATACTTGCCTATGCAATAACTTTAAACATCCACTAGTGGGGCCTTGACCTTGAGCTCCACAGTAGAGCAAATACACACACATCGCATATACATAGTATTTACATTGAAGCCAATAAACATCAAGGGCAAAATGGGGTATTACAGACTGTTGGTTGTGGATTAAGAATTTCTTCTTCTTTGGATTCCATAGATGGACTCTCTGATTTAGTATTGGTATATTCACTGTGGGCCGAGTCTTTTTAATTGGAGGGGATAACTCTATTAGAAGCTTTTGAATTTTCATGTGATAAATCCTCTTTCAATCGCAACCTCCCTTTTTTTACTCATATTTTTCTAAAGGAGCGAGGAGAGTTATTTATCACTTGACATTTAGCTGCAAGGTGTTCGATTTCGCTACAATTAAAACAATGAAATAGAATATGCCAATAGTCTAGGTGTTGTTTGAATCATCTAATCCCCACATTCGATTTCTATTTCTTCTGACAATCCCTCCCACAAGTCTAGTTCTACCAGCATCCGAATCATCCTATGGTCCAATTTTTTCTCCCAAACTTCTTTTAACTTGATGAATCTACCCAGTAAATTACTGATGTTTTTCCAATATCTCTTTATGCCAAAAAAATACAGGGACAGCTTGGAAGCAATATCCATATTTTCTATCGGAAATAAGGATCTCTTGCCGAATCGAAATTTGGATCCCAGTTTTTAAGGAATAATCCCAATGGCCCCCATTCCTAATCAATCGACAAGATTTTATCCACGTCTTCCTTCTCAGAGAAGATAAAACAAACCCAACCTTTTTCCAGAACATAAAGCATTGGAGCATAACCTAGTAGGGAACTCCAATTCTTTTTTATCCAAAGGCCAAGCATTTGAAGTTTACATAATTTACCTGCAAATTTTCCTACTAAGGCTGTCTCCATCATCCTTTTGACCTTTGTCATGGCTATATCCTGATTGATGACCATTCTGAATTTTGTTTTCCTCGACTTAATGCATTTTATGGATCTTCTAGGGTTTATAATCTTCTCCACATTTGGCTCTTGTGGCTTATGATTTTCATCCAAGTTGTCTTCTCCTTTCAAATTTTGTAAATTCGCTTGGATGGCCTTGATGTTCTGGTGTGTTGAAATGGGTCATGAGTTTTTTTGTGTCTTTGAAACTTCCAGACCTATACAAGATTGTGTAAATCGAGGTTCTTTAATTATTGCACAAGTATCTACATCAATACCCATAGGGAGAAAGATCCCTTGGATCTTGCCAGTCCTATACACTCTTGTGGGGTTTCCATTTGGCATCGATACAGGAGAAGATTGTAGGTTTTATGACACTTTATAAATTTCTTGTCTATTGGAAAGATGTTGGTTGCATCCAGGACATCTTCCTCATAATCTACTTCATCTAACTCCATTAAAGCTATATGATATGAGGGGTGGACAACTCCTCCGTGCGTGGCAGAAGTCTCTCAATGGTGAGCCTGCCTCCGATTGAGGTCCCATAAAGTGTCAACTCGCTGGACCGAGAGAGATCAAACTTCATTTATCAAAGGATATCTGTCCCATCCTTAGGATCTTCGAAAGAAAACAAAACCCCTAACAAAGAACTACAAACCCCCGCAAAGAAAAAACTGCCCAATTTTTCTATAAGTGATGAGCTTTGCTAAGGAGCATATTATTTTAAACTTATACCTATATACCAATATACTAACAATATAAATGTTTTTAAATATCATTATATTATCATTGTATAATAATAATAGACACCAATTATAACCAACAATAACCACATTAATAATATTAATATTAATGTAATTATAACTAACAATAACCACATTAATAATATTAATATTAATGTAGTTTGGTCATTTACGGTGAACACTATTTCAGTGATATAAAGAGTATAATAAGTCCAATTTACAAAACATTTAAAAAATGTTGAAAAGCGGTAAATTTTCAAATTGAATTTCAAGAAACGAGACGGCATTTGCAAGAATGTAAAGCGATGAAATGTAATAGAGTCGGCATTTTTTTCCATAAGAAAATAGAGTCGGCATTTGCAAGGATGCAATCGAGGGAAAATTAGCTGCGCCAAGCCCACTCCCAGCAGGCAACCTGGCACTGGGCAGATCAAACCATAAATCTCGATGTTTTGAATGCTACTCTCGTATCGGATTATATTGATTAAGATTATATTAATTAAGGGGTTGAAAATCTTTATCTGCTCGATTTCAGAACGACATTGGCCAAAATAAGCAACTCGGCAACTCGTGGTTTTAAATAAAACTTTTGGGCAACACAGGGATTCGGGCAGTCTGCACTTGGGTAGGAAATCATCGTCTCTGCTTCAAATCCGGGGAAAAACAACGAATCTGGCATACATTTAACTTGTAAAGAAGGCATTTGTGAAACCCCCTTGTTTGTAATTGTGACCGTGAAGGTAGAGTAGAGGATTTCGTTCTTGACTATCTGGCTCATGTAATCATTTCAGTAGTCAGCTTTGATCCAAGAACGAGACAAAATCACCATCTGATCTCCAAGCCCTTTAGTTTTGATAGGTGGGTGGGTTTTGCGCAGTTTTTTGATGGAGTGCACATGTGATTCTTCAGGCACCTGCTCTATTCAGGATCTATCTCGCAAGGGCGTTTTTGAAAATAATTTGCCGCCAATTGTGAGTGGAGTTTTCTCTAATGAAATTGAGGAAGTTATTTCTTCGGGATTCCCGGTTGGCGCTGTTGCATCATCGTCTCCTTCTTCTGTTGTCGAGGATAATTTGGACAGTCCTGTTTCTGATGATTGTATCGAGTCCCCAAATTTCGAAGAAGATGCCCAACATACCTTTAAATCGTGTAGAGGACAAGTTGAGGAGATCCTTCAAATTGCAGCAGTCACCCATATGGAGGAACTAGATGTCTGTCTGTCCCTGAGAGGTATGCATATATCTTCGGCTCACTTCAATGATAATGGCGGCGATGATAATGAAGATAGATTGACAGTTGAAGCTAAGAATCTTCAGCATGAGAACAATGAGGTTAAACAAATGGCATTGCCGCATAATGATGAGGCGTTGGTTAATGTTGCTAATCCGGTCGGCCAGGATGAATTTGAATATGTTCCGGAGAGGAAAAAGCTTGATCCAGGATTAATGCCCACAGGCGAAGCCACATTAGAGCCCAATATGCCTGTCATGGAGAGTTCAGAATCTAGCAGTATTGGCATGCTTCGAAAGTCTTCTGCAAGGTAATGTCACTTCCCTCCTAAGATTCTTTGACATTTGCCCTTTCTCAAAACGGAGATCGATTGGCTTGAGTGTTACAATACAGACGGAATTCGGAATCGGAAGCTTCCAAAGGTCCAGCCTCTTCAGGTTCTTTCATTGATCTGTACCTTTTTTAACATGGAGATGAATTAGGTCAGCCTTTTATATGGATATCAATTGGATTGGTTGGATAGAACACGATGATTGAAAATCAGGAAGCGGCCAGTGCAGACCTCCTAAGCCACAGAGTTACATTTGAGCCCCGAGCTTGATTAGCTCAAAATCAAAACATTAGGTTTTAGCATTTGTCAACTGGATATCATTAGATCAATCCGCTAAAGAGTCATAATTTGCAAAGATCATATGGACCTTAATTGCAAGGAAACATGTTCCAGTTTAGGGAATCGGAGTTTATCACATAGAGATTGTAGTTTATTCAGTACATCGATGCTCTGGTTAATATTTTGCAAAAGAGTGGTTTTCATCTTTAAGTTTACTTCTGTTGGACATTGGTAAAGGCTTCTAATGTTTCATATGTCCATGAAGTTATTTATTTGGATTGCATGTTTAAGCTATTGTGATTGAGCTTTGAAACTCCCTAAACTGCAGGGATACCATATTAAAAAGTTCTATCGAGTTTGTACTATGTTGACTGGAAATCCGTTTCTATTGCCCAGGGCATCAAAAGGGTGGAGTTTTAAACCATGTACTAAGGCAAATAATATGGAGAATTTGCTGAAAAATAAAGATGAACAAGATACTGCTGAAATTTTTGCTTCTGAAGGTGTATGCATTGACAATGGAAGGAAAAAAGGACGTGCTGAACTCCAGCTAGTGGATGCTCTTGGTTCTCCCCTTGGCATGTCAATTGCAGCTGTTTTGGCTGAGGTAGGCCTGATTTAATGTCAATCACTATGCTATTTTCTAGGGCTCTTGTTGTTATTTCTATTGTCTTATTGAATGCATTGTAGAAACTCTCCTACATACTAGCAAACTGACTGCACCAAATTGTGTGTTCTATCTTGTCTCTTGTTGCACCTCGTTCTATATTTGATCTCCTACACAAACTTTTATGAATTTGTGATTCCAACAAGTTTAGGATGGATCATTCAGTGGGACACTTTTTGTAGCAGGTTTCAATTTGCATTCATCTAGGCATCTTATAGAATCAAACTTTTATTAATTCATGATTCCAACAAGTTTAGGATGTGTTACCCCCTAGGTTCTCACTCTATGTGAGAGTCCCAACCATACAATGTAAGAACCCAAATGTGATTTTAGATTAGCTACTCACTGTCACTTTGGTAACCTTACCTTCTCTCTTAAGGCTAGCTCTCCTCTAGCTTAAGGATGAAGTCCCTATGGCAAACTAAGTCCAACCAATGGCAAGTGGAAAAGGTAAGAGATGGACTTAGGGTAAGTATATCTTGAAAGTTTATGGTAATGTGTATATCCAAATTTACTCATGCAGAGATTTCACCAATTAAAGGGTTAATGAACATTGATATTATGAGGCTGAACTGACTCTGGTTATTGAGATTTGGGGCTGAATATTATAGACTTAATAACCAGAAAAATACAATCCCTTATTTAATGAGCAAATGAAGGCATCTACGGCTGAAAATGAAATCTGAAATGTATTTTAATTCTAATGCTGGAAATTTTAAGATTTCATGTGCAGAAATTTAGGTCCTGTTATTAGTGAAAAAATGAGGGTTTATTGGACTTAATTACCAATATGAATTTCTTATTTTATTGATGCTAAATTTCAGATTCTCAAACAGAATAAAAAAGAGAAAAAGAAGAAATTGAATTTTATGATTTTACGAGGTGGATGAAAAGGAGAGATCAGTGCCTAATTCCAGATTGGGTTGATGGGGTCAAATAGGCTTCTAAGAGGCCTAATTTTTTCACATATATTAAGATAAGAGTGACAACAACTAACATATCAATCATTTCCTAAATGGATGGAAATTTTCATTAAAATTTTGTGGTAGGAAAGAGCAAATGAAGTCAACTTTTGAGTTAAGATTCAAGATAGTATTTCATTAGGAGACCTACTAATAAAAAATTTAAACAATTTCATGCACAAGCTATTTCCTTAATAAAATAAAGAGAACTAAGGAGAGATAGGAGTCTTCACATCTAATTCACTTGAAGGGTAGTAAAGGTTTGCTTTTCACCCTGCCTTGAACACTATAACTCTATCATCCACAAACATGAAAAACTCATACTCTAGCAATATCGATCCATGAAAGCCTCACATTTGAGAATAAACACCAATTTTGTTCACCAAATCTGGCATTAGATACTAGAGCAAAAATATGTCAGAAATTACATTCACTTTCAACAATCATTACAAGTGGAGGAGCCTCCAATATATAGAGTTTAGGCTCAACAATCTCCACAATAAAATAATAATATTTCCTAGATCTAACATAGGGAAATATAAACTAACAATATCCTCTAACTAACTAGAGAGGGCAAGTCCAACAAGTAATAGAAAAGGTGGACTAATGCCACATGTACAATTTCCAATCAATAAAGCTCAATGAGAGAGGGCGCTATCCTCAAATTATGTGCAAGAAGGTGTCAAATCCAACTAACAAATGCATAAACTCCTCCTAGAGAGGATCGCTCCACAAAAGGGTGGACAAACATACTCACATAATAGCAAACAGCTAGGGTTTGAGACCCTAACCTCCACACTTGTGAGGAATAGTAATAAAATATGAGGTTTGTCCCTCAATAATCTCCAAAATCCAAGTTGCATCACTAGAAATGAGCCCCAAATCATGCCAAGTAAGTGAATGAGACACACGTGTGGCATCTCAAGGAAGAGAAGAGGAGGTCAACAATAAATAAAATAATACCATGGTTAATGTGTCAAGTCAAACATTTCTCAACCACCTCCTAAAGCAAGGGAAACAACTTCATTTCAAAAATAAAATGATGAGAGGGGTGCCTCAATAGATGTGCCAAGTAAGTGAGCGCTCCTCCAAAATGACATGATGCAAACCCCACAAACCACTCTCAAGTGTGAACACATGGAAATAACCCCAAATGCTCAAGAGAAGAAGGCTCCACGTGGTCAAAAGTGGTCAAACTACTCTCATGTAGTCACATCATCATGAACATGTGTGCATCCCTCTAGAACCAAGGTCTATGATATAATAAGATGAAATAAACCTCAAATACATCACCATGAGCTAGGGTGCTCTCACTAGGAGGGTGTAACCTCGTACAATACATCCAAATACACCCATAGTCACCTCTTGAACATCATCAAAGCGGTAAATAAGCTAGGCACTCTAATAAATGATGTAACCATAGTAATGTGCCATCAAAATATGAATTAAAATCCCATGTACTAGGAAAAGTCATCCTTCTAGGAAAATTTGTATTTCACCACCATATAAATAATGTTGATCACCTGATAATCATCTGGAGAAAGTTACTACTGCCTTATGATCTAAACAAACTGTCTACCAACCATGCCAAGGTGAAGTCCAGAGATATAATAATGAAGTGCTATAGGGCAAATCATCTAGGCAAAACATGGCATTAACTGCATCCAATCATGTCCTATCAAGAAGTGATCATGGATTCATGTGAAGTGCTTATTTCATGTATCCATCATGCCATCATACCATAATAAAATGCTACTGGTGAACTGTGAATAAAGTATCACTGAATCATCAATGGTGCCCCTGTTAAACTCTAGGGGCTAAACCAAAATCTTTGTGCAAACCACCTCCTCTAAATACCACACACCTGTTTGCCAAAGATGATACGCAGATACAGTCAATAGCTACCTAGCCATCATAGTGGCTGGCTAGTGAGACATATCCATAAGGGAAGTGCCAAGGACGAGGCGTGCATCCATAAATAACCCCTACAACATATCACTGATAAATCAATGACATTGAAAACATCTATCCCATGGAATTGCAAATATGACTAAAATGTCCTCATGAAATATGAGGGGTAACAGGATGGATCATTTAGTGGGACACTTTTAGTAGCAGCTTTTGATTGGCATTCATCTAGGCATCTTATAGAATCAAAATATTATATTTACATAACATTTTCTCATCGTTTTTGGGTGTATTTGGTTGCTGATCTACACTTTTTATCGCTAACAGCAGGGGACTATCACTTATTAGCGGGTTTCCTTTTTCTCATCCTTTTTGGGTGTTTTTGCTTGCTGCTCTACACTTTTAAGTGTATAACAGCAGGAGATCATTGCTTGTTAGTGACTTTCCTTATCTTTTTAATCCTCTACATTCATTATTTAGGTATTCTAGCTTGCTGTACCAATATTCTACTTGCAGATTTCTCATTTATTTAATTCAGAAAACATCATAGTTTGCTGAAATGAGGTCATATTAAGTTTTAACCCCCCACAAACCATATTTTATATGTTGTATCACTAAGGGAAGCCCACATGTGGTTGGCAAAGCACCGACCTGAAGAGAGAAAGGATTAAAGTGAGGTGACATTTGGCTTTATTCCGAGGAGTTATTCAAACTCTTTCTAGTTTTGCATGAAAGAATTTCCAGGTGATAACACTGCCAATAATGGAACCATATGACAACAAATTGACCAGATTATAGTGAAAATGGAATGGTTGTCTTTCAAAAAAAGCAACTAAATATTATTCTGTCAACAAGGTGTCATTTCTCTAACATAGTCGCTCTACAAGTGAAGAGGTACCCTGTGAGAAGAATGATCAATACCTAAAAATTTCTAAGCGTCATTCCGCTAGCATAACCATTTTGCTAGTAAAGGTTCCACTGTTGGTGATGTTTGATTCCTAAAAATTCCTAAGGGTCATTCTACCAGCATAATCATTTCTCTAGTAAATAGCCCCCCCATGAGCAGAATGATAGATCCCTAAATGAGCAGAATGATAGATCCCTAAAAATTTCTAAGGGTCATCCCATCAACAATACTATCATACCACAGAAACCACTGTTTTATTAGCAAAGAGGTCACGTATGAGTGAAACACTCAATGCGTAAACATTTTGAGGGTCACTTTCAAACAACAACTGTTTTGCAAGTGAAGAAGTGGAATGATGGAGCACCAGTAGAAGCGAAATGATTGAGGTTGTCATTTAACGAAGTTTCATTATGTCGACATGTCCATTATACCAGTAAAGGACTAGTGACAACAGAACGATCTAGGGCTTGAATTCAGCTAAGTCTTGTTTAGCTAGTGAAGAAACAAAACAATCAAAAGTGCAGTATTAGTGGATTAATCAAGAAGCCTAGAAATGGTTAAGTGCCATTCCCCTTGTAGGGCTATTCTAGAGTGCTAAGTTGTCAACTTTTGGGAATTGCAGTAGAGAGGTTAGTTTTTTGTTTGGGGCAAATTAATAGTTGTTGGACAATTCTTTGGAAGGAGAAGACGCTCATATTGTCACCTACCTCTAGCCATAGTACTAAGAACTGATCATGTTTGGTTAGAATTCCTAGGTAGATTCTCATGTCCTCAAAAACAGGTCGGTTCAAACCAAACCTTGCTAGTGCTAGTTTGACCCAGTGGAGCTAGGTCTGACTGAAGCGTTCCAATACTCAGAAATTCAGAATGGAACTATTCTGACAATAAACAATAACAACTTGAAATAGACAACAATATAAGAGACAAAGGTTTGGAGGCACCTACACACCCAAGGTTGGAATGCATCCGTAATTCCTAAATGATGGAGGAAGACATCTTCATATAATAATACTCAAAAGAGTGATATGCTTGTATTGATAATAGAATGGATGCTTGCAAGTGATGGGTGAGATCCCTTTTATAACAAGTATTTGCAAGTGCCCTAACTTGTGGTCCAAGTTACCTTTATGAGGTTATTAGACCATTTAACTAATTAGTCATAAAACCACTAATTATGTATTTGAGGCTTTATTCAACATAAGTGGCCTTGCACAAATATCACAGGACAACATAAAAACTATGAGTTTGCATACAAAATAACTTGTAAATATATATTTACGTGCATACATAGAAATGTTGTGTTTAGGTACACAACATGCCCTCCCCCTTGGCAGGCATTGTTTCCAAAGCTTGAGGAGCAAAGAGTATCTTTACTATGTGTCTTCATCCAATGCTTCTTTAAGCTTTGTTTGAATATTATCAGATGCTTGCACTTGAATGGATAAAAACTTTGTGAATAGTCTTCTTTGATGAACTCTTTAATTGTACTCTTTTGAAAATGCTCAAAAGGGTCACATGTTAAACTAAAATATGGAGAATATGCAAAGAGACAAAAAAGACAAAAAGAGAGATATTTTACTATATCATTGTACTTAGAAATGACATACAAGGGTGTTGTTTATATATCAAGCAATTTCCATTATTCTTTTCAGGAACTACTCACCTAATCTCTCTAATATGGTATTAACTTAAATGCCATTTATTACATATGACTTATTTCTCACTTTATTGCATTACCTCATTACTCTTAAACACATCGCATTTGTCTTTTGATAAAATAAACATTACAATGTCTAACATCATATGGGTTCAAGTAAGACTCAACCAAGACACTAATAACCGCTAAATCATAAATGTTATCTAGATAGATGTGAAATGTTCACTGTGAGACTGGAGAAAGTATTGTTGACAAAGAAGATTCATGTGGAAAACTCCTTTTCACCACTTGCTCAAACTCCTTTTCACCACTTGCTCATAATTGCCTTCAGTGCTTTCTTCTTCCTCTTTAGCCAAAACAATTTGTTCATCGTAGGATTCATCATAAAGAGGACGGACTTCCTGGATGAGAAACTAGAAGATCATGTTTGCCTCTTCTAAATCCCCTTGATATGGACATTCATCATAGAAAGGAGTAGTTTGACAAAAGAAGTTGAAAAACTTTGTCTTCACATCACTGGAAGATGTCTGCATACCATTCATCACAAGCCTCCTCTAAAACCCTCCATGTATCTATTTCTTTTTTGTATTCTCCTTTTACATGGATTGAAGTAATTGTGGAAATTTTCGAACTTGAAGGTTTTAATACAAAACAAAAATTCCACCTCTTTGACTAGAGGTTTCCTAGATCTTAACTCTGTGAATTTGTTAAAATATACAAGAGAAAATGATGGAAAAGGCATGTGCCCGTTCAGTTGCAAACTTGTTTCAGGGAATTTATCGCTGAGGGTTTGTAAAGGAATTTATCTGGAGTATCGAAAATTATCCGAAAATATCGACAAGAAGAAACTTAGACTTGAAGAATTATGAAAATATCGGAAAAATCGGCAACTTGAAAAACTTGAGAGAAATCAGAGATATTTGCAACACTGATAGATAGTACAATGGGTGATGCCACCCCATCGAGAGATTTGCTCTAGATCCTAAAGTCATGCATAATTATTAGGCTAGGCAATCTTAACTGATTCACTTAGTCATCATTGAGGATAAATGACTATTATCCTAAATGAATAATATAATTAAAGGTGACATTAAGACCTTGTGATTGGTAAGGTAAGCCATAGGCTAACATTCCTCCCCTCAATCACAAGTCTAGCAATCTATACCAACTAAGCAGTAAACAATAATGCAAAAGTTGATACGTTGGATTTTTCACAAAGTCTTCATTTGAGCTTCAATAAAAAATTGCTTGAAAAATCGTCTGAACTGGATGTTGGATGCAATGAACTTGAAGAGAGTTGAAATTCTAGAAGTGAACAACTGTCATATTTGAACATTTCCCGATTGCTTGACAATTTGATCATTTTGCCAAATAATTTAGCTAGAATAAGTTGGTGTCTTCTACTAATAGGTGAACAAATAGGATCACCATTTTGCCATCAGTGAACAAATAGGATCACTGAAGCGCTCTTTGAATTTAGACACAATTTGGTGTCATACAACATCCCAATATATCCCAATGAGAGGAGCCTAGATTCCACGCTAGATATTCCCAAACAAGCACCCAACTGAGGTCAAGAAACCATTGAGCAAGCTATCTCCGATGTGCAAATCCATCATGAACCATCTCCCATGTGTCAATCCATCTCAGACCATCAAGGATGTGGATATACACTATGTACCCCCAAATCTCATGAAGCACCCCCAAACATGGCGTAAACACTTTTGTAGTAACCCAAAAGCTAACAGTAATAAACCTATCATTTTTTCCTTCACATCCATGCTATCCATATTTTAATATTATGCCCTGGTGTGAATTGAAATTAACACAACTCCTTCATCACAAACTGAAATCAAGCATATAATAACAATAACAATAATAATCTAATTTTAAGGTCACAACTAAGCTATACACTGAATTGGTGTATGAGATCCCCTTGTTTGTGGGACAAGAGCTCTTCGAGTAGCAATTTAACTGCTAAAGTCTATGGAGGTGTAAATAATACCATTGTTATCAGAACCAGTCCATTTCATGCAAAACCGGCTAGCTTGATCGGTTTCATCCCTCCAACTGTTCGAACCACCTACCTAGACTAGAAATGGCCTGTTTGGTACCGAATTGGCCGATTCCGTATAGCTGTGGTTGTGGGCCCATAAAATGCAATTTAAAAGAAAAACCAGTGAAGCACCACTCGCCGGGGACTCGCGAGTCTCCCCGAGCGAGCTCCCACACCGTGTAACCGACAGAGACTCGGCAAAGGACTCATGGACTCACCCCACTCGCTGGAATCGGCACACTCGGTGGACTCGTGGAACTCGGTCTCAGGCTCGCGCGAAGGTTCTGTTCATGAAGTTCAGTTCGTCGGGTTCAATTCCGGTCTCAGTTCAGTTCCGGTCTCATTTCCGGTCTTCGACGTGCAGTATCGGGTTCAGTTCAGGTTCGACGACGTTTGGGCTACGGACTGCTGTTCGACGACGTTCGGGCTTCTGTTCGACGGCGTTCGGGCTGCTGTTTATGTCATGTTTTTTATTAAATTATTATATAGTTTTTTTTGTTATTTATAGTTTCAACTTTCTGTTATGGAGTTTAAAAAAAACTTTTATATATTTATATTTTATGTTATATAATTTTTATATTTTATATATAATATATATTAAAAATTTATATATGTAATTTTTTATTTATATTTTTTATTATATAGTTTTTGTTATATAGTTTTGTTTATTTATATTTTTTTTTATAAATTTTTTATTTTTATTTTTTTTTATAAATTTTTTATTTTTATTTTATTTAATTTGTGTTATTTTTTAGTTTAAATTTTTATTTATGTTATATGTTCTAAATTCATATTTATTAATTTTTTGTTATATATTTTTTATTTTGTTATATTTTGTTTTATATATATATATATATATTTTTTTATATTTTATTTTATTTTTGTTATATATTTTATATATATATTTTTTAATTTTATTTATTTTAAAATCGATTTTGTTATGTAGTATAGTCATAGTTTATGAGACAATGTTATGAATTATTGTATAAATTGTAGTTTTATAGCTTATATGGATTGGAAATGTTTTTAACCTCTTTTTTGTACCCAAAATGTACAATATTTTTATTTTTTTCCTATTTGCCAAGTCTTGCCGAGTCTGTCCCGAGTCCTTCCCGAGTTTTTCCTGAGTCCACGAGTCATATGCCAACCGAGTCTTTGCCGAGTCCGAGTTGTGCAACATTGAGAAAAACCACAAAAAACCTACTCTAATCTAACCTAACCTTATCTAAACAATAATCATCAGTAACAATAAATGGTAATATTAAATTCTTAAAGTAAAAGTGACATTCTCCTTATCTTTTATTTTCTATCATTTTACTTAAATTTTTAACATTACCATTAATTGTTTCAGGATGTTTGAGTGGTTCCAACCTCATTGGACTTCATATGCAAAAAGTAGAATTTTAGATCCCATTCAGAATTCAACAGACTTAACAGTGTTCAAGGTTTCATGATTGCAATATTTCCAATGGATTCTATCATGTATGAAGGTAGGGCATTTAATCAAGCGCATCAACCCCTCTATGTACCTCGATGTTGTTAGTGCTAATTGTTTAACTCCTTTGTCATGACCTTAGTAAAAATTTACCCTTCACTTAAGCAAAATTACTTATTAGGCATGCCAAGTTTTTTCTACCTATTTTTATGAGATTTGAACATATAGATTTAGGCACATAAACTAAAGAGATATACAATGAAAATCAAATCAGCAAGCAACTAATCATGTAACAAATGATTTATCATATATCATTACACAAAAGCTAGAAGCATATACGAAGAAAATAATGATGTATTTAATTAACTTGAATGAATGGAGGTGAATAAAATTTATAGGAAGACAATTCGAATGAGGTCAAGAGGCAACTCGAATTGCTCATCCAGTGTGTGGAGACTAGTTAAGCTTAACTAGAGCCAAAAAAGCCTTAGTTAGCCATGCACACTCAACTAGACTGAGTTGAATTGACCCAAGACTCCCCAATCACTAGTTCTGATTGAGCGATGTGTAAGCAGTTGAGTGTATGTGCATGCAAATCCCTAAAATCAGTCGAGGGCGAAACTGTCTCATAATAGCTAAAAAAGAGGTGCATGGAGACCTTGAATAGTGGAGTAAACTCCCCAAATTCACTCCATAACTCAAACTTGCCATGTAGGACCCTAAAATCAAGGAAAATAAGCTCTAATTGAAGGAATTCGCTCTCATATGCCAAAATAGACTTCATGAGTTCTAAAAAACGTAGATAAAGTAGTTTAGGACCCTTAGAGTTTAGAAGTAAGCTCTAGGGTGACTCAGGTGGTCAATTTGGATGGTGTTTGGCCTAGTAGAGTCATTAGGTCAAGGTCTAGGTGGCTAGGTAGAGAGTTATTTGCTCTAACACCCCCCCATAAGCCTAACTAGGTGAAAAAATAATAAAAATGGGTCCCGACAATTTGCAGCCATATTATGTACCCATGCACACATAAAAAATTCTCTAAAAATTGGGGAGAGGTGAAAAACCACATTGGAAACTCCCCCATAAAAAAATAATGTAAAAAAAGTTAATCTACTTAGAAATTTTTGTACGGAAATTGGTGAGCAGTAGGAGCAAAAGCTGTAGCTTCGGAGTCTGAAGAGACATGTTGGAGGTCTTCTTCAATGAGAACTTGATTTGGGACAAGTTCTCCAATGGCTTCTTCAATTTGAACTTGATTTGGGACAAGTTCTCCAATGGCTTCTTCAATTTGAACTTGATTTGGGACAAGTTCTTCAAAGTCTTTTGAATCAAGGATGCATGGAGTGGACATCTTTCTGAAAGTGGACATTGCTGAAAGTGCATACACGCAGTTGGATGTGACAGCTTTCTCGTTGCACTCCTTCTCTTCCTCTTCTTCAAAAAACTTTTTGTACCTGCAATCTTCTTCTTTAAGTGGTCCTTTATTGCAGTAAGGACACCATGGCTGCTCCTCTTCATTCCTGCCATCATCGGAGTAGAAATATTCATGATAAATGTTTGGTTTTTGCTCCTTTTTGCCTTTGTATGGGTGCTTTTGCTTGCTTGCGCCCTTCTTCCCCTCATTGGCTGCAAGCACATGCACCGTTGAGGTCTTTTGGAAACCCATTTGTGAGAGCTTATCTTCCTCTTGAAGGAGGGATGAAGCAAATGAAAAAGAAGGCATTTTGTAGGAGGCTCCAAAAGCCAATTTAGTAGAATGGAGAGCAAAAACATAGATACTGTAATCAAAACTCAATTTGGAGAGAATAAATTTGTAGATCACCTCTTTTTTTGGGCCTGCAAAAGGCTCTTCCTCAACTGAGTGGTGGATCATGGATGTGCATATGTCCTCGTAGTCCATATGTTGTGAAGCTTCTGGGGCCTCTTTCATCCTCTCAATGTATGTGAATATGTCATTGTAGGATATGTGTTGTGAAGCTTCTAGGGCCTGGTTCAACAAGACTGGATCTAGCATACCAACTGTGTAGCAACTGATTTGGGGAGATAGGAGATCCATGGCTGCAAATGAGCTCTCTTTGATGGTTGCCAAAACACTTTTTGATGGCTGCAAATGAGCTTTTTGGTGGCTGCAAATTCACTTCTTTGATGGCTGTAAATGAGCACTTTTTTGATGGCTGCAAATGCACTTCTTTGATGGTTGTACATGAGCACTTTAATAGATGTGCATGAGCTGCAAATGAGCTCTTTGGTGGTTGCAAAAGCCCTACTTTAACTTGCAAAAGCTTGATTTCTGACAAAAAAATCATTGGTACACTAACTAGTTTAGTACTCCTACTGCTCTGATACCATATGAGATTTGAACATATAGATCTAGGCACATAAACTAAAGAGATATACAGTGAAAATCAAATCAGCAAGCAACGAATCATGTAACAAATGATTTATTATTTAGATCATTACACAAAAACTAGAAGTAGATAGGAAGAGAAAAATGATCTATTTCATTAACTTGAATGAATGGAGGTGAATAATATTTATAGGAAGGCAATTCAAATTAGGTCAAGAGGCAACTCGAATTGCTCATCCAGTGCTTGGAGACTAGTCAGGCTTAACTAGAGCAAAAAAACCCTTATTTAGCTATGCACATTCACCTAGACTGAGTTTAACTGACCCAAGACTCCCCAATCACTAGTTTTAATTGAGCAATGTGCAAGCAACTGACTATATGTTCATGCAAATCCTTAAATTCACTCGAAGGCGAAATTGTCTCATAATAGCTAAAAAATAGGTTCATGGAGTCCCTAAACAGTGGAGTAAACTTTGTCTCATAATAGCTAAAAAATAGGTGCATGGAGTCCCTAAACAGTGGAATAAACTCCCCAGATTCACTCCATAACTCAAACTTGTAATGTGGAACCCTAAAATCAAGGAAAATAACTCCTAATTGAAAGAATTCGCCCTAATTTCCGTAGCAAAAACAAACCCAAAATGGTAGATTTTAAAACTTTGATATCTTTGTTGTCCGAGCTTTGATTTATATTTTTTTTGAAACAACATATATATATATATATTTTTTAACAGAAACGGCTAGCTAGCTTTGATTATATAAAAAGAAGGAAAATACATAGCGGAGATTGATCAGGTTGCTCCCATAAAAGGAAGACATCCATCACACCAAGTTCATCATGTTCTAGCTGATAACTATCATTGTATCTTCCTATCCTATGAAAACTGTAACATCTAATGAACTGCCCTAGGAGAAGTATGCAGAAGTAAAACATTGCTATGATACTGCCATATACAAAAATTGGAGTTTCAAGCTTTCCAGATTACCAAAATTGCAGCTGGTGCCTATTCTAGGAGTTTCATAAATCTTAAACATACTATTAAAAAGTATTAAAACCATAACAGAGCTAGAGAAGGTCCAACCCGAGACCAAAGCCGACGAATCAATTACTGCAGACGAATATCCATGGTAGCGTCGACGGAGATTGCTGCCCCGTTCTTCTCAGTGCTGAGGTCCACGAAATTTCCTGCGCTTGCCATGAACTTCTGTAATTTCTTCATTTTCTTGTTGATGTCTTCCAATTCTCTGCCAAAAACTTTGTGCTTACGAGCCTTATGAGGATAAGCTAGACCCAGGGTCTCTTCCAGGTGTTCAACTTTCTCAGCAATGCTTTGGTACTGAGCTTTTGTCTCAGAGTGGGTAGCATACGCCAGATTGTAAAGGCGAGTTAAGATTTTCTTATGCTCCAGGTTCTCACTTCTAATCATCTTGACTTGCAGCTCCAACTCCTGCAAGCGGTCCAAGAATTCCACTTCGTAGTTTGAAATGCCGCGATTCCCAGTCTGCCCCTGAACATTCCCAACCCCGGCGTGCCTGCAACAAGGTTCGAGCCCAGGGTTGCTCTCAACCTCTGCCGAGTCTCCCCTCATTTCTTCCAACTGCACACCTCGACAGCAACCGCCATTAGGGCCTCTCCCCACCCTGAAGCACCTTCCACATTTTTGAATCACTTCATCCCTTCCCCGGGGACGCCTAACACCATGGTAAAACATGTCATCCCGCCCTTGAGGATGCCCAGCACCATGTTGATCCATACTCCTGCCAACACAGATATTCGAAACACCGAGTAGCTCAAGCAGAGCTCTGAAGCCGACGAGATGAGGTTTAGGAAGCATCTAGGAGCATTGATATAAAACAGCACCCAGCCTGCATGTCGGCCAACTGGCGGGCTAGTTTATTGCCTTAAATTTGAGCGTGCAAGGGCAGAAAACGAGGAGTGGAGGAGCCGTCGAAATTTCAAGGGAGAAGTCCCAAAAATTTTAAAAAATTGACCTTCCAAAGTATTGAACTCGATGCGATATAGTGGGCCAATAGAAGGGGGCATGAGCCCAATTCTTAAAGACTAACCTTAGTCTAGGGGATCCAAGAATTTTCCAGGCATCATTGTTGTAACTTAGAACACCATAGGAGAGCCTGACTCCTATATTTTCCATTTCGTCAGCTTGACCGTTTAATCCTCGCAAAATATGCAGAAATGTAAGTTCATGAAACTCTTTGTTGATGCAGAGTAGGAGATGATGCATTTTTGAGGTGGGATCTTTTCTTTTGTCGACTATACATCTAGCTTCTCTGATAATGATAAGGGAGTCTGCTAGGACCGTAAGCTTTGATATGCCCAGATTGATAGCAATCTCCAGCCCTTTGATGAGACCAAGCCACTCTGCTCCATTATTGGTTTTTCTTCCTATGCTCCATGCAAACTCCTTCTGCTTGTTCCCCTCGGAGTAAAAAATTACTCCCCCCACACCTGCCAACCCAGAAAACAACATATATTTTTTGAGTATACTCTAGATCAACAATTGGTTTTTGAAGATTTTGTTTAAAAAGTTTTAGAAAATGCTATGTATGTTGTGACTCTATTTTTTCTTGTTTTCCTCCTTTTTTTATAATGCACAACAAAAGCAAAATCAAACTGCTTGGATACCAACTTGAAGAGTTCCAATATCCGGAGTGGAACTACAACAATAAACAACAACATCCTAAAATAAACAATATTGAAAGAGACAAATGGTTGGGGGCACTTGCACACCAAGGGTTGGAATGTGCCCATAATTCCTAAATGATGGAGGAATATATCTCCATGTAATAATACACCAAGCATTAGGGCTCCATATGCATGACCTAGAGTTGAAACATAAATTGAGGATTGGGGATTGGCTTACTGCACCACCCTAGAATTTAATAGTTAAAGCACAAGTATAAAAGTCCAAGTTGACTCAATACACTGAGATCACATTTTGGAACTTGGTCAACTTATGTTAGACTAGGACCCAAAGTCCCAAGGACATGACCTAGAGTTAACTCCATCAATTAATTCTCTTTTGGAACCCTAATTGCCATTTTATTTTGAAAATCCAAACATCCATGTCATTTTGGAATACTAGGAGTTGAAGCATCAAGTATAAAAAATAAAGTTAATTCAACCAATTATTTGATCCTAGAAAGCCATGTTATTTTTTAACACTAGAAAAATAAAAACAAAGTATCTAACGTGAAATTAACTCAATAAATTGAGTATTGCTTAATGATAAGTAAATTGGCATGTCAATAAAGAATCAAGATTGCGGTGTCATTTCCAAATGCAAAAGAGATGAAGTCCACGTCTAGGACTTGGAGTTGACTCAGTGAACGAAGGATACTCCCATTTTTGAATCTTGACCACAAAATAGTTTTGGAGCATGAGAAGTTGGAATCTAAATACAAGGCTCAAACTTGATTGAATGGACCATAGACGATACTACTTCCCATCCAAAACTTAGATTGCCATCTCATTTGGAATACCAAAATTTTCTAGGTACAACTGCTTTGCTTCATCCTACTATGAGTCAGAAAATGCTCTATTCTATCCCCTTTAGACTATAGTGAACTCATATTGTATTTTCTCCGAATCATGCAATAATATGGAGTAGTGGTTCTCATTATTAAATGGACCATTTTTCATTATTTGCACCTCTTTGCATGTGTTTCAGAATGTTGAGCTTATACTTGGTGATATCCCTGATCTGATATCAAATGATATTATCTCAAATACAACTTTAAAAATAAGAAAATTGCAAACAATAACTAGTTCTCAAAACTAGTGAAGAAGGAACTAGAACTGGTCATTGGTTAACCCACCCAGAGCTTGACTGTTGGACACTTTTGGATCAGCAAAATGTACTGGGGAGTGTGCAACAGCAAGGACAACAACATCAAGGCCAACTTTTGAGTTCTAAGCACAATGTACTGGGGCCATTTATGTTTCGAACATCAGCTAGGATGAAGTCTACTCCAAGGCTTCCTGGGCACACCAGCATATGCCTACTAAACTCTTCCACTTACACTTGGGATCAACCATAGGTGGATGGCATGTCATTAACCCCCTAATCTGATGATGGACAAGAGTTACTGATGATTTGGGAGGATCTGGCAATGTTTGGAGGCAAAGGGAGAAAGAGCGCTATGTAGGATTGCGCCACTAGCTTGTTTCCAGGCTCTTTTAAACAGACTGTGATGGTCATGGATTCTCAATATGATGGTGGGATGATCTTTAGAGATGTATCAAGGACCCATCACAACTGACAGAACCAAAATTGAGTATACAAAGACCTTTTAATTAATCAAACTGCAAAACTAGTCAAATTCGGGTGTCGAATGAGCTAGTCTTGATAATTATGGACTCAAACAGCCAGAGAGGGTCACGAATATCTGATTTTTGGATTGGGATGGATTGTACAGGAAGTTACCAGACTACAACAACCTTCATAAAGGAAAATAGTTACTCTGAGCTTTATATATTGCAAATCCTGGAAAACTAGTTAATAAAAATGCACAGAGAGCTAGTCTTGTGAAAGGTATGCACAATCAGCCTCTAAGGCTCTCGAATTATTCTTCTGATAACAAATATGGCTCAGATACATATAAAAGAACAGAAGCATACTATATTATAGAAGACTAAGCAACAAAGGAAGACAGTTTGATCTCAGACTTTACTGAGAATCTCTAACCATGGAATTCTTACAATACTGAGTGTAGGAGTCTGAGAAGAGAAGAAGAAGCAGGATATTCTCTGGATCTACAATAGATGAATACAAGACAGATTTCTTCTCATGGAAGGCGCACCATATCTCAGTGACTGCTCATAGGGGGCACATTCATCAACTGAAACTTCTCCAATTTGCACACGTACGCTCTTCAACATTGAAACCTTGGCTCTGGTGAGAATGGTTGTATCTTGGCCATCCGGACATCTTTTTCAACAAGACGAAAGGCGTTTCTTACTGGAAATGACCCTCTAGACACAATGGAATAGGTCTCACAACCCATAAATGTTCATAAAAGTTGAACCCATATCCTCCATTTCGGCCCTTCAATGTTGTTTCAACCGAATGAGAAGAATGCTTCAAAAGATAGAAAGAAGAGAGGATGTAATTGTTGTTGTAAATGTAACTTCAAAAGATATTCATTTGTATTTTATATTTATATTATTATTGTATTTTACTTGTACCTCCGACGAAGATGTTTTTCCTTTGTTCGGGGATGTCATTATTATGATTGGTCATGCTAGATCATTGAGGTAAAATCTCCATTGTAAGTCGGGGCAATAGCACCCCAAAGAATAAATGTAAAAAGTATTATTGAGTCTCCCTAGGACAGGTCGGCCCAGTCAAGTTAGTCAAGCCGACCTAATTAGGAAAAAGGTCACACAAACATAAAGTATAAATAGAGAGCTTGCTCTCTCATTTGGACACATCACTCACTCACTCAAGTTTGCATAAGCAAGAGAGAGACGACAAGTTCGTTGGAGGAGAAAGAGAGAGAGCTGCAGAAGACTTCTTATTTTTGGGTTTTCCATTTTGTGATATTGTATTAGTGACGAATCTATCTTTGAGGAAGTTGCGGGGTTTTCTCCTTTATGGTTTCCTCGAGGAAAATTATTGTGTCTATTGTGTTTTGCTCTGCTTGTTATTCTTTCAGTTAAAGATCCTAGTTAAATTGAATTAAAGTGCAAACTCTAACATGGTATTTGAAATATCCCAAACTGGTATTTGTTGCTATGATGTTGGGTTTGTTAAGATACTAGGTATTGGTTAAGCAATTTGATACCCACGGCTTACAGATAATATATTTGCATGAACCAGAACAACATTGCATGATATTACATGAACCCAGAAACTCAGATATTTATATCTACAATGTAGGTAAACTTAGAAATAAGATGCAAAAATACCAATTGAATGTGCTTGAGGTGGGGAAGAGCATAGAGGAGACATGTAGACCATGCATTCGATCTAGGTCAAAGCGTGAGAGACCTCTCCTTGTAGTAATTTGCCCATGTGCCTCTTTTGATGTGTAGAATGATACGCCCTCATAAATCCTTCAACTGCTTTGGATGCCCTTGCATCCTTGTGATGGACGATGAATATGCTATAATAATGAAGAATAGTGATAAACCTGTATGATTTACCTCTGGAGTAACTAGGGCAGATAGATTTCGCTGCTGAAATACACTTGTTGGCTAGGGCAGTGTGCCCTAAATCCCAAATGGCTCTCCGAGCTCACAACACAAATCTCAATGATCAATAATAATAATAGATACTGAGTAACTCACTTTATCTTTCTTTTATAGCCTTGACATTGCATGCCCTATACCTAAGTCACTTTTCTCTTCTATTTCTCCGTTGAGTTGCATGCCTCTCATTTGTTGCATGCATGCATGTTTGCATGTATCTCCCTTCTGCCTGTATGCTTGATTGCATGCACCTCACTTTTGCATGCCTGCATGATTGCATGCATTTCACTTTTGCATGCATGCATGCATCTTACTTTTGCATGCAGGCTTGCATGCTCTTGAGCTAGGGCTCGCATGCTCTGCATGTCCCTTGTTCCAGTTTTACCCCAAAACGGAACATTACAGTATTAGAGCTAACCTGAAAAGAAGGCATTGTGCAGCAGCGGGAAACTAGGGCTTCCTAGTTCAAGGTCTTCTCTCCACAGATCATTTGAAAAAGAGGGCTAGGCTAACTTGCCCTAGGAGGGCACATCTTTTGGAGGAAGTAGAACTCAGTTCAGAGAATTTTCTTTTTTGACCTAGTCACTAGTGCCGGGTGAAACTAGGGTTTCCTGTTCCAGTGACTTTCCTCCACAGATCAGCCTGAAAAGGAGGTCAATTCAATTCTCCCTAAGAGGGCGCATCTTCCTGTGAAAGCATAATTCAAAATTGAGAATTTTCATTTTTTGGCCCTGTTACTACTGCCGGGGGGGGGAACTAGGGCATCGATTATTTTGCAATTCTGTCCACATATTTGGGAAAAGGAGTACATTTCTCAACTCGCCTTGAGGAGGCGCATCTTTCTATCCAATCAAAAGTTCAAAATTCCAACTTTGGAAAATTAGGGTTTCTCTGACAAACCCTAGGGCAACCAGCTCCAGAACCAGGTTGGGCATCTCAAATTGGTAAGACCTAAATCTCTGCTATTTCCATTTGAGGTTCTCATTTCAAAATGACTCACCACACCAAGCTTGAGGCTAAGCTTGAGGGAGTTGACAACTTTCGAGCATGGAAGTATAGGATTGCTCTTGTCCTTGAAGGAAATGATTTGGACAAATATGTTAGTGAGGAGGTTCCAGCACCAGAGGGAGATGAAGCAAAAGCTATCCACAAGAAGAACTTGGTCAAGGCCAAGAGAATTATTGCAGACTCCATTAAAGATCATCTCATTCCCCATGTGTCATCCTTGAAGACACCCAAGGAGATGTTCGATACTTTGACGAAGTTATTCAAAGGGAAGAATATCAATCGGAAGATGACATTAAGGAACCAACTCAAGAATGTGAAGATCCTAAACTCAGAGACCATGAAATCCTACTTCACAAGGGTCTCTCAAATCAAGGAACAACTTGAAGCAGTTGAAGAAAAAGTAGAAGAAGGAGAGATTGTTATGACCACCTTGAATGGTCTCCCAAGATCATGGGACTCATTCATTCAAGGAATATGTGCCAAGAAGAAGTTGATCACCTTCAACAGACTATGGGAAGAATGCACCCAAGAAGAAGCTTGACTAGTAGCAAGAGAAGAGAAGATGGGAGTTGATGATGACCAAGCTCTAACTGCTCATGCTAAGAAGAATCATAACAAGACGGAGGACCATCATCACAAAATATCCAAAAGGCCCAATAGGAATCATGGACCTAGTGAAAATATGAATGATGAAAGATTTTGACATTTTTCCACAAAATTCTGCAATCATGCTTCAAAAACCATTTGAATCTCATCTCCATCATAGATGACCCTTTTTGATAGAATTGTATTGGTCATCCTCTCCATTAAGTCATGGATGAACTTGCTTTTAAAATATTATGGCAAATTGAGCTGCAATATATAGATTGGATTTGAATGTGCTACACCTTTTCACATGCTTCAATCAACCCAATAACTCACATTCAACCCATTTTTGCTGCCATACATTGAGCTTCTCATGTGTCAAGATTGACCTTGAACCAATGTGGTCAATTTGAACCTCAAACTTGTCCCATCTTAAGCACTATTTGCTCTTAGCCAATACATGTATAATGGTTAACACCTCCATGACTTTGATTGAACAATGTCTTTGATAGAGTTGCAACTTCATGGGATGTCTTTGTCACATACCCAAATTCTGAACATTTTATGTTGTCAGAAAAACATTATGTTTTATGTTATTGTAAAGTTTTATGTTTATTGACCAAGTGGGGTCAAGGATGACTGTAATTAATTACTCTGAATATTTTATTATTTATAAATAAAAGAGGAGACAAATATCCAAAGGAGACTATTGAATGAGTGTTCACTGACCCACTAGGAGGAATGGACTGGGGTGGAGAGCAAACTAACACTTCGCAGCATCCTCAACTCACTTCTAGCTGTTGCAGGGGGCAACTTCCCTATTTTTATGGTCATGTTTCCCAAGAAAGTGGAACTGAGCAGGTGGCTCATTAACTAAAGAAAACTGACCAAAGACCTAGGCATGCTTTATCTACCCATCAAATTCAGCAGGAGACTGTTCAATTCTTACCTTGTGAAAATTTATGAAAGAGAAAGACAAGAGAGCACAAGATATTTGATGAGGGGAAGGTTAGAAGTGATTGAGTGAGTTAAGACTGCATTTTGAACTAGTGCAGCCACATTGCTGAGTTCAATATTGCTAAAGGCAGAAGTATTACTGTCAAGTATTACTGCTGAGTTGCAAAGGAATTTATTCCATTCTCCACACAGCATCTTCGTCCTGGTGGTTCAGTGAACAGGCTCGGGGGTCCTAAGGCAAGTAACTTGGTTGTCTTCAGGAAAAGGTTGGGTGGAACGGGCTTCTTTGGCTGTTTATCTCTTCTATAGTTACCAGGTTCTAATTGTGTTATCTTATTTACTTTCTGCCCAAATTATTTACTAAGGAAATGATTTTTATTATGTTATCAGCCTTCTATTAAAACCTAGATATCTCTTAAACTGTTAGTAATGCTTTTAATTTTCTATCATTTTATTTATGCTGAAAATCCATGTATGTGTTAAGTATAAAATCGATTGAATAATTCTGAGTTTGCAAAATGATAAATGATAGAGTAGAAATACTTCTCTGTATTTTTCCACATACTTTATGTACCGTACTCTAGTACAGAGAAGTTGATTTAGGAATAGATTCGAATGATTGTATACCTTATAATAAATTTTGTTTCATTTATGTATAACATTTTCTGTGTTATTTTCAGTAAATCATAACAGAACTCTAATGTAAAAACCTGCTCTTTAAATAAACTAGCTCAATTTTTAGTATTTTCTTATAGAGTTATCACTACATAGTATCATAGCATAGTAACAGAAGTAGTATTTTACTAATCAATCTCTTACTCACTTTAAAAACTAAGTTCAATCGTGGCATAAACATTATGTACCAAAAATCAATTAACATATATTTAATTGCAGAAAAATTCTCAAATAAATCGAATCTTTAATCATTATTAAAACAATATAGTTTTATATATCACAAAACCCTAATAGTAAGAGAAAGATCATTATACAGAATAATTGCAAAAACGTTGCTTTCTTTTCCAAAACGAGAACATAATACAAGACCAGGGTTCGATACCTGTAAGGGTTCACTCAACTGGTCCATGTTTTCATAATTATAAACATAACCTTTACAAGTTTTCTAAAGAATAGGTGTACAGGGTTCGAGTTTCGACTCACCCTAAAGACACATAATAATTATTTTAAGCTATCAACAAAACCCTAAAATGTACAACAGGTTCGGGGTTCGAAACCCTTAATTTTTCCATAAGCAAGTCTTTAATGCTGTAAACAGTTTTGATAGGGTTTCCAATCCCTGCCTTATGGCCAATGTTTGAAACAACATTTTAAAATAAAACATTACAACCATTCATCAACAGCGACCGACTTTGCCCTAAAACACTAGTAATATGCATCAAAATCTTTTAATACAAAATAACAAAAAATGCCGAGAGTAATCTCTTTGAATTTGTATTTTCGAACTACACTTAGATCTTTGCAAAAACTATATATATTATCCATAAAAGTTTATACACATACAGTACGAAAGGAAGTGACGTAAGTCAAGGTCTAGAGTTCAACCCTCCCTGTACCAAACATTCATAAAACAGAACTGGGTTTCAAACCCTAATCACCGAGAACTTTTATCAAAACAATTCATTTCAAATACTTGAATGTCGAAGAGTATCTCTTGACAGTGGATCGAACTACTTTGTGTACACCAAACAAACATTTGTATTAAATCCTTAAAATTTACGTACAGACAGTAACTAAGGAAAAGCATCGAGAAATCGACGCGAGCTATGGCTCAAGGGTTCAACCCCATAAAAACAAATTGCCATACGGCTTATCAAAATTACAACCGACTGTAAAACCAAAGTTTATTTGAAACCGAAACCTCGGCTAACCAAACGAAGGACGAAGGACGACATCAGTGCCAAGCTTCACCATAATCTTCCAAGTGCATTTAACTACCCACAGGGAGTCACCGAGGCTTACCAGGGCCAAAGAAGCTCTTATCCTTTCTGGCCAACCTTAAAACCAAATGCTGAGGAAGTGACTTGTGAGGGACATTAACAAGCTACTGGTTAAATCTTGAAAGTAACTCATACGTTATAATTTAAAACAATGTTAATGATAAAATACTTAGCAAACACGAATGGCCAATTTGACTGTACCTGTAACTCATCAGTTCGCCCGAACATTGTCTTCCTTAAACGTATGCAGTGGTTAAACTATCAGCATCCACACTGGTGGTGCATGATTTCAACATCGAACCTTGTAAGAGTTAAAAATTCTGTAAAGAACTCGGATCCATATAACCTACTGTGACCATTATACAGGCAGCAAGGTCACGATATCGAACCCTGGGAGAAACTGCAAGCATGGTTTACAAACCCTGAAAACCCGAGAGCCTGTCGGCCTCTCCCCTCACCTTCAATGCAAAATGAATGCTCCAGGTTAATGTCTCGTCGAGTAGTTCAAGTGCAGCTAGGGTTTAACACAACAACCAAGAATCTTCACGTGAAGCCCTGCAACGAGGTTTGCCAACGGGCATTCCACCCAAAACACAATTAATAACCTTTAAATGCTATAGCTTCCGGATGCACATTGCCTGCCAACGTAGAGATCCACCGAGGATTAAATTTATGGTCTTCACTATTGCTACCAACGTAAAATATGTTATGCATATAGTCAAGCATATAGTGTATAGTTCCTTTTAGAGCTTTCAAAGAGCCATACTATGCATATAGCATAAGGTTTAGGTGCTTATGCATTACAACATCTAGCAATAGTATATATATATATAGTTATAAATAGTTCTAACACATATGTTAACACATGGTATAAAACCTTTAGTGTAGGGTTTGGTCATGTATAAAAGCTATAGTCGAAGCTTGATTACATTAAGCCATGACTTAATACAAATAAAATATAATGGCTTAAACATGAATTTTGGATATGAAGTTTAAATGCTATGTAATTATACAAGACGATAATGAACTACGTATATTATGCTTTTCAAACTATATAAAAATATAGGTGACATTGTATTAAATAAACCTTTAAAATAGATGATCGAAGCTAAGGTAGATCTCACCCTTGAACAAGTCAAGTTCTCTATACATTTTAAATATCGGGGCTAATTGAAGTTTAAGCAAAGTCTTTTTGACACACATCGATAATGCTTCGGTTAGTGAACTCGCTCTTACCTGTGATCTGTGACAGAGGTTTAAGAGCGTTAGCTATAAATAGCTAAGTAAGCCTCGGGGTGCCCATAGGACCCCTTCATCAAAAAGAAAATCAAACAGTTAGTACTTATGAATAAAACAATACTATAGGTAATTGACGATGTTTATGCATTTAAAGAAGTAACCATAATTATTCAGAAAATAAAAATGGTATTAAAACATCCAGTAGTAAATGACAAAACATAAATACATACATTTAATCATTCGGACAAACATAGCATGTAATTTACGTAACATGTTTATAATATTGACGACTATTGGAGAAGGGGTCGTCATAATACAAAATCAGGTTGAAGTTTAAATAAGATAATCATCATTAAATATACTTCCGCATAACGAATGTAAGCATTTAATGCTACTTAGATTTTTTGTTGTTGTTGTTGTTGTGAATTTTGGGGATGTTACAGTGTTTTTGGCACCATAACCGTTCCTATGCCTTCTTTGGAAGCATCTCCCTTAATCACACATAGTGGAGCGAAACCTGGTGGGGTAAGCTTAGAACATTGATGTAACATTTTCTTTATCCTTTTGAGAACTCTTTAAAGATTCTCATCCCCATAGGAGGCCCCTTTCCTTACTTGGGCAGCCACATGTGTTATGAAATGAAAGGATCCTCTACATGGTGCACCATCCTTACCATGGTCAATCATAGGATCAAACTGCAATATCTTTATCCTTCCAATTTCATGTTTAAACAAATTGATATGCAATGATTGCTCTACCCAAGTACATGACATAGCTTCCAAACCAAGAGTGTACTTTTCCAACATCCTACCATGAACCAAAATGTAATTAAAGAAAACCAACACAAGCTTACCAAAGTGCTTGATGTAAGCTCTGCTCATGTAAGAAGGTGAAGACATAGGTGCATCAACCAAATCAATGCTCATGCACGAAAGTCTAGAATGGTCATAATGGCAACTAGGTGACGTCTCTAGCAGAATTTCTTCTTCCAAGCGAACTTGATGATGATGATGGCCAAGGTGAAGATCAATTTTGGGAAAGGACTTGATCATATACATCTCACCCTTCTCAAGAGGTGTCTTTGACCCCCATAATTCTAAGAAAAATCTCTAGTTGAAGTGGTTGAGACCAAGGATGATTCCTGGGTCCCAAATGAAGTGTCTCCTACTTCACCTCTACACTGCATAGTGTCAAAACAAAGAGTTTTTAGAAGACTCCCAATCCACCAAGCAGTATAACAGTAAGCCCATCCATCATATGGTTTCCTATGTAGGAAATTGAACCACTGCTCCATATGGATAAACTCTTGAAAAATATGGTTGGCTTTCTCTCTATTGCCAGCTACTACATTGCAAAACCAAATAATGCCACGATCCCACTGCCTATGCTGCTCTACCATTAGGAACAATCCATCACTCCAAGGGATGCCAGGATCCCACTGCCTATGCTGCTCTACCATTAGGAACAATGCATCACTCCAAGGGATGCCAGGATCCCACACCTGAGTTGGAAGTACACTCTTCCAAGTGCTTGTTGGAATTTTTATGAATATTTCCAACAGGAAGAAAAACTCCTCTTGAGCATCAATGCCATATGCTCCATTCCACTGAATCAATTGGGACTTCCACGTCCCACTATGCATACTGAATGCATCATGTGATAATGAAAGATATGTCTATTGCTGCTCATACGATTGGAAAGTAAGAGAGGTCTCAATTAACTTTTTGCTGGTGTAAACAAAACTCTTACCTCCATGTGCATCCATCTTTGAGATGTAGTTATTGACCCAATCCATGGATGAATCAACACCCTTATTGGCTGGTCCAAGTGGAGCGAATGTAGCTACCTTCTCCAAAATCATTTCTTGCTCCCCTAAGTGCAGCTCACCATCCTCTTGATGCACATCTAGCGCTCAGCCAACCTCCTCCATGACAACTTTCTTCCAAAGAGCATGCATTTTGGGTTGCTCTTCTTGCTAACAAGATTCCCAAAGAATGAAGTGTCAAAGAATCTCCTACCTGTTAAATTTTATAATGTAGATTTGATTTGATAGCAGTAACAATCTTTTTCAAATTTTAGCAGACTTATAGCGTTTAATTTTGAGATTATAAATCAACAGTAATAAAACAATCATCCACAATAACCATCCACAAGAACATAAAGATTTTACCCCGGGGAAACCTTTTCGGGAATAAAACCCCAGCAAATAATATCTTCCTTAATATGAGATGACCAAGTTTACATGAGCAAATTTGGAGCAGAATTTTACATCAAAATAAACTTGCCTTTACGACACTCATACCAAGAGAACTTGAAGAAGAAAATTCCAAGCTGATGTAAGCCTTGATAGTTGATGATGTCCACCCTGATCTAGGCCTATTTATGCTTGCTGTCAGCTTGTAGCAGCCTCCTTGAACCTCTGGCAACCCCTTAGTGCTGTAGCATCCTTGTAGCAACCCCTTAGGGCTTGTAGAAATTCACGGCAGCCTTGTTCAAGTCTCTAGCAAACCTTGACATCCCCGTTTAGGACTTCAGCTGTCATGACAGTCCTTTCTAGGGCTCTAACAGATCTTAGAAGCCTCATGGTAGCCTTGTTTAGGGCTTCAAATTGTCACGGTAGCCCTTCTAGGGCTGTGGAAAACCTTTGGCAGCCCCTCTGAAACCCTCGGCACCCTGATGAGGCTGGCTTTGAGCCACGACAACCCTATATAGGGCCAGATCTGTGCACGACAACCCTTTATAGGGCCTCAGCATAACTTGGCAGCCCTTCTAGGGCAGTAGCAGACCCTTCAACTATCATGGCAGCCCTTTCTAGGGCTCGAGCAGATCTCGACTCCCTCAAAGAAAGAAGATAGGCCTGTAGATGAAGACGATAACCCTCTTTTGGGCTTGAGACAGACCTTTAGCAACCACAAGAAGAGAAGACAACCCCGTAGTGTTGAAATCGATTTAATACTGAGAGGGGGGTGAATCAGTATTAGCGCAGTTATCAGCAATTTTTACCTTTTTTAACAATTAGTCTTAACTTAATCTTGATGATTAGTTATGTATCCAATATAAACAAGATCATTCATCCATATATGCATCAAGGCAAAGAACACATAACACACAGGATTTTAACGTGGAAACCCAAATGAGAGAAAACCACGGAATGCTTCTTTTATAGTGGAAAAAGAATACATTCAAGGAAGCACCAACTTCCTGTATTTTCCAGCACCAACTAGAAGGAGGCACCGACCCCTTGGTTTTACAGGCACTGACCTGAAGGAAGCACCAACTCCCTGTGTTTCTCCAGCACCAACTGGAAGGAGGCTACAACCCCTTGTCTCCTTGCCTCGTCCTGCCGCTCAGATATCCAAGTATGTTTCTGATTGACTGAACTTCCAACTCGCGCACACTTCTGATCTGTTGATATTATTTCTGCTGTGTGCTACCTTCGTATGCAAAGGATTCACTGTTGTTGTGCTACATACATCACTTGACTTCTCATTCCTCTCAATTCATACTTCTGCTGATGTCTTACTTCGTATACTGTGTGCTTGCTGATTCTGCAGTTTGCGATACTGATCGTTTCGTCGTTCTGCTATTGCGTGACTGCATTGACCAACTGATATTGTGCTTTCAATTGATAGTTTGCTGTTATGAAATAATGCACCAGTAACAGATGGAACTGTGCAGTTACTGATGTGTCCGTTCTGTTTAAGTGCTACAGTCTTTAAGACAATCTGCGACATGCTGTGCCTCAATTGATTCATCCTTTCGGTTTAATGCACTTGTTTCAGATCATCCTCATCATGACGCGCTTGCTAGATCCTGCTGCTGCTTTGTTGTTGTGCATCAGATGGACTTCTCAACTTCGCACACTTCACTTCAGTCTTCATGCATTAGCTAAACATCTGCGCATCTTCTGATATACTTCGGTTCTGTTTCTGCCATAGTTGCCAGAATCGGAATCGGCAATAAATCGACGAGGCAAAAGAGCGAAGAGTTTGAATCGGATCGGGAAAAAATTGACAAATACAAAAAATTAAATATTTAATATATACACATATTTTGAATTAAAAAAAACATTTTTCATAGATATTCACATAGCCATGTCCATATACTGCAAGTTATCAACAGTTGTCCAATAAATATCAATAGATGTCCAAAATATATCAATTCTCATCCATAAGATGAGTCCATAATGTAGATAGATGTCCAAATATATCAATCTCATCCATAAGATGAGTCCAAATGCCAATATACACAAGTGACAAAAGTAAGGATCCAGATACTAAAAGTCTAAAAGTAAATACTAAATAGTAAAAAAACGCTAAGAAGTAGATGCTCCTATGTCTCCAACTGCTTCAGGTTGACCCTCAAGGGTCTCTAAGTCCTCATGTCTAAAAACAGGGGCCCTTGATTGGATCCAAGTAGATGTAGGATCCCCATCTTGATCTAATCCTAGCTCTGTGTCTTCCATGTCCAAGAAAATAGTTGAATGATCCAAACCTATTAACATCAAGATACATTGAAAATGTGAATTGAAAATTTAAACCTATCCTTCAAATTCAAGTTGCAAATGATTAAGCCCTTAACTTTTAAGACTTAAGTGTCTCACCAAGTAATTGCTTGTTGCGAAGCCGAAGGTTGTAGTGGACAAAAACAAGGTCATTCAAGCGCTTTTGTGTCAAGTGGTTGCGCTTCTTGGAATGAATCTTCTCAAACATGCTCTAGTTGCGCTCACAACCTGAAGCGCTGCATGGTTGATTTAAGATTCTAGTGGAAAATTTCTTTAGATCTGGCGTATCACTGCCAAAATTTTGCCACCAAAGACCTACCAAGTGGCATGGGGTTCAAGAGTCAAGGTTGATAATTGAAGATGAAAAAACTTTAAAAAATCAAGATAATAAATTATAAAACATAATACAAAATACCTGGCAACATTCTTGTCCTTTCCCGTATAGCACTGGTAAAAGCAAAAAGTTTTGAAGGCGTCCTATAATCTTGCAACTGAGAAATGATGAAACTTTGGACTTCTTGATTTGGGTTCATCCTCTCAATGCAAGCCTTAAGCCCTCGACCAACCTCCCCATCCTCACTAAACTTGGTCTTATCATAAAAATATGCTGGATTTAAAAAGTATCCAGCAGCATATAAAGGTGAGTGCAGCTGCCTATCCCACCGCTCATCAATGATGTCCCGAAGAGGCATATATTTGGTCTCATTGTTTTGATATTTTGCTTTGATGGCCTCTTTGGCGAGATCCATTGATTCATAAATGTAACCCATGACGGGTTTCTCACCATCAACCATCTTGAAAGACCAACCATTAAAGTAAATTATCAAACATTTGATTTTTTATATCAATTTAAAACTTTAAAGTTTAAAGTTTTAAACATTAAATGAAATTTGACAATATAATGAAGTTTGACTTGAAATTGAACTAATGAAGTAATGAACATTGAAAATGTTTAGAAATTAAGTACACCTCAGCACTTTGACAAGCGGTTCTGTCACAACAATGATCTCTTCAGCATCTCTCCAAAAAGCATCATTGAAGACAAGAGCAACAATTTCAATGCCCTCAAGTGTTCTTCCATGTCTAGTGGCCATCCACTCAGGTCCCAAAAACATTCTCTTCAAATTGACCTTTTGCTTTACTACAGATTGCAAGGATATGAAGTTTGTTGCAAATCTCGTCGCCCCAGGACGAACAAGTTCCTTGCCTTTTGTGTATGTTCGGAAAGGACATTTGTGTGGTTGTAGATGAATTTGGTTATGGATTTTGTCTTTTCCACAACCTCTTGTATCCACTGAAGTTTACCAATGTCCTCGAGCATCAGGTCTATGCAGTGTGCAACACAAGAGCTCCAAAATATAGTAGGGTGCCTAAGCTGAAACAATCTACCAGCAGCCATATAATTAGCTGCATTGTCGGTAACAATTTGCACAACATTTTCTTCTCCCACTTCTTGAACAATTTCTTCGATCATTTCACAAATCAGTTGAGCACTCTTGATTTTGTCTGAGGCATCCACTGATTTGAGAAACATTGTTCCCTTTGGGCAGGAAACAAGGAAATTGATCAAAGTTCTATTCCTCTGATCTGTCCATCCATCACTCATGATAGTACACCCTGTTTCTACCCATGAGGAACGGAAATCAGCAAGTTCAAGGTTGACATCAACAACAATTTCTAGCAGCAAATCAGTGCCAAGGCTCTCATATGTAGGGGCTTTGAACCTCGGACCAGCAATAGCCACTGCATCAATCATGGCCTGCCAACAAGGACTTCTTGCATAGTTGAATGGGAGGTCACAATAGTACCAAAAAGTGGCAATGGCTTTCCTAGCTTGAATATGAACATTCTTTTTCCAACCCGTGCCATCCAAACTAGGTTGGGCACCGGGTTGTGTGTGGGGAGCAAAAAAAGAATGTATATTTCCACCTCCGGTATTCAAATTTGTTGGAATGGGAGGAATAGGATGAGATGGATTTGTAATATGACTTGAGCCCGGTGGCATTGATGATTCATTTGTGAAATGTGACAAGGGGGTATTGAAGATGTTTGGGCATTTGGAGCACTTGAAATTTCAGCATTTATCCGTGCTTTTTTGCTCTTAAGCTCATTCATGCAGTCAATGGCCAAGTTGGCTTGGTGTTTAACATCTATGGGAACACTCCTACAAGGGCCAATATCATGACCGGGAATACATGCAAGGTGGAATTTGAATCTAAAGATGCCCCCGCTGCATTGATCCTTTTTACACAACTACTTAATTGAACCAGGAATCTTTTCATAGTAAGCCCATGCAAAATCTTTCTCTCTTGACATTTTCAATTTCACTAAGGATCAAATGACTGGTCAATGGTAAGGCAAGTTGAAGTGGGTAACTGGTATAAATTTAATGCCCCTGTTAGCTGCCTGCAAAACAATGTAAAATGAAATTTAATGCCTCTTAAAATCTGAGACTTGAGTTTGATACCAGATATTTTACCAAATATAGAGTCTGCAATTTTTTTTATACCAAATTTAGAGTCTGCAATTTTTTTTAAACCAAATTTAGAGTCTGAAATTCTTTTACCAAATTTTAGACCAAGTTTTTATGCCTTTTTAAAAACTGAAAAATTAAAAAATGCAAAACAACTAAGTTTTTATTTAAATTTGAAACCAAAATTAAAAAATGCAAAACAAAAAATGCAAAAACTGAAAAAAATAAAAAAATGCAAAACAAAAAAATGCAAAATGCAAGACAATCTCTTTCTAGCTACGAAGACTGAAACATTACTGTTTTTATTTAAATTTTAAACCAACAGTAAGTTACCTCCAAGCCTCAAGGCTGAACAGTAAGTTACCTCCAAGCCTCAAGGCTGAGGCGATGGTCGCCAAATCTCTGTCGAGTGATGAGTCTGTCTTGTAACCTGTTGAGCTGTGAGCACGTGACTAAACTCGGAAAAAATCGTGGAGTCCCGCTCTTGCCGTCACCACTCCCTCTGTCACCACTGCCTCCGTCCAGACTCGACTAGTCACCACTGCCTCCGTCCACACTCCACGCAATCGAGAGTCCCCCGTCCACGCAGTCGAGAGCCCCCCGTCCACGCAGCCACGATGTCCCTCTCACCCTCCGTCCATGCACACTAACGCAGGTCCCACTCCCTCTCCCTCCCTCTGTCCATGCACAGTGGCAACAATTAGTCCCTCCGTCCATGCAACCGCAACTCCCTCTGTCCATGCAGAGTAACACAAGTTGCCACCGCGGTCACAACAATTGTAGACCAGTCACAACTCGGTTCGGTCCGTCAAAGCAGCAGCGGAGTAAACATGCGCGCGGCGGGATGCATAATGGAAAGGAAAAACCCTCGGCAAATCGATCCATCAAAAATCGGAGGGAAAATCGATGTTTAGTCAAATCTTGGGTGCGCGAATCGATAAATCGTGAGTTTAGGTCGGATCCGGTATAAATCGCGATTCCAACTCTCGTTGACCGGACAAAAATCGGTCAACCCGATTCAAACTCGCCCAGATATGAATCAGGTTGTTTCATGCACGATTCCAATTTAAATTGGAAAATTGCGGTTTAAACCGCGATTCTGGTAACACGGGTTTCTGCGCTTCTTCCTTACATACAACATCTGTGACTATCTGCATACTAACTGCAATTTTGTCATTTAATCTTCACGCAGTTGCCAATACTTTTGTGTTTTTTGCCTTTCGATGTTTGCACAATCGTCACAGATCTACAACATCATTTTGCGCACCATCAACTGCATCATTCTTTTGCATGTGCGCACTCGGCTCCTTGCTAGATCATGCTGTTCTGTCCTCGAGCCCTTGATGCCCCGAACATAAATCTGTGTCTTCCAACTGAGGCTCTTATGATCTTGCCATCAAGCTTACTTCAAATCTCCAACTTGCATCTCTATTTATACATGTCTTGCATGGATTGTATGTCCACAAGTTGGTTGTGGCATTATTTCTTCCTTTCTTCATGAATTATGCTTTTGCCACATGTCAGCTTTTGCGCTATTGATGTGTCATCCTCTGTGGGTCTTGCGCATCCATGGTCCCCGACTTAGTGGAACTTACACCTTAGTGGTGTACACTTGCGCTCTTGATGTACCATTACTTTGAGGTATGTTCGCTTCCTTACTTTTCGACTTGATGAGCCTTCAACCCTTGCTGTACCATCTCTTATGGGTATTGCACACTTGATGTATTAATGCTTTGCAGAATTTGTGCATAAACGAACTTCTACTTGGTGGGACTTTGACCCTTCTGTATCATCATGTGTGGGACTTGCACATAAACATACTTCAACTGATGTACCCTTTCTTGGAACTTGTGCGCCCTTTACAAACTGAAAGCATCTTCTGATTGGTAGGACTTGTACGCTTTCAGGATTGTCCAACCATTTACTGTTTGCGCACTTCCGATCCTTGACCAAGCAATGCTTGCGCATTCCAGAGTCTTCTTTCAACATGCTTGCACACTTGTATCTTTGCTTAACCAACTCCTTGGCTGCTTGTGCACATGTACCTTTGTCCAACCAGTTCTTTGTCTGTTACCATGAAAGAGTATGACTTGGTGGACTTGATATTTGCGTAGGTACCACATGTAGTAAGATTCATTACTTATGTGCTTCTTTGAACCAGATCTGCATGATGTACCTTCTAATGTACTTCTTCACACTGGTCATGCATGATGTATCCTTGGACACACATCTTTAGACTGGATGCAACATGTAGATATACCTTTTCAGACTAGCATCCATATATGTCACCTTTACCATCTTGTGCATATGCTTCTTCAAAGTGGCTTCCATATACTTCTTCAAGCTGTCATAGAAATGCTGTATCCACTTTGACATCAATTGATATCAATGACTCAAATTGAATCAATTGACATCCTCTTTGACATTAGTTAACATCAGTGAACTCAATCACTTTACATTATCTTTAGTTGACATCAATGACAACCAAAGCTCAACATGTAGATGATGCAAACCCTTAGAGAAAAATGCTGAGATGAAGAAGATGAACAACAACTGCAAATACCCCAACGAATTTCTTGGACAGAGATGAGGAATGATTTTTGTGATGATAATTTTCATTTCAGAGGGTTCCTCTTTTATATCTCATCATTGGGTGACTTCCATAAGTCAAGGAGTCCAAAATAATAATATAAAATACATTGGTTGGGGCTTTTTAATTTCATTGTGGGATTTTAACACTTTGGTACATTAGTTGGGGTCTTTTAAGTTCACTATGGGATTTTAACCCACCTTTCTTGGGTAAGTCACCCTTTGACAAATTCTTAACCCCTTCTCTTGGTCTCCATGGTCCACAGGTGCCAATTCAAGTACGTCATCATATATAAGGAAGATATTCTTTGGGTGTCTTGTTCTCCCAACTAACACCAAGGTCCCAGGCTAGTTATTCCAACAAGGGGTGTCCAGTCCCTTACGAAGGTCCCATAGCCCAATGACCAAGGAGAGGAGTACATCACTTGCCTAGACTCAGTCTAGGGATTCTAGTGATGACCTGGTAATTGACCAGGTGCCTCAGCCCCAGGTTGAATCTAGTTGACCAAAGTCAACAACCTCGTAACTGACCAAGTGCCTCAGTCCCTGATTGCATTGTGTTCCTGGTAACTGACTAGGTGCCTCAGCCCCGAGCGGAATCAAGTTGACCAATGTCAACAACTTGGTAACTGACCAAGTGCCTCAGTCCCAGACTGAATGATATTCCTAGTAACTGACCAAGTGCCTCAGCCCCAGACTGAATGATATTCCTAGTAACTGACCAAGTGCTTCCATTCTCCCAGAGAATGGCTCTCGATGCTGCTAAAAAATCAACACTACCAAGTTGAGCAAGATTGGTGTGCCCTTGGATTTCCATCTCTGTTATGTACTCATCTATCCAATCCTTGGATAAATAAGCACATTTGCTAGTTGATCCAAGTGACATGTTCTCAACTATCTCTGCCATAGCTGAGTCCTCCTCTCCTTCAAAACAAGTGCTTGGTCAATGTCTACAATATCATCTCCTTTCACAAACACCTGCAAATCAAAATTTTCCTCATGTTTATCCGCCACATGAGGTTCCTCCATCAAACCCAAAGTGTCTCCTGCCACGTGCACATAATCATTTTCCATGCAGGATGGAGGATGTGGCATGCTCAACTCTCTATGAAGCTGATCAATCTGCAACCTTGATTCTTGAAGGGCCTCTTGAGTGCTCCTCAAAGAATCATATGTAGACCCCAACTCATGAGTGAGCTTGTCAATCTTCTCTTCATCTTCTAGTGAGGCACTATGATACATCTTCACAAGCTCAAGAAGATGATCTCTATCGGAAAGCAACTGCAAAAATGCACCTCTTATGTATGTCACTGCTTTTCGAATCTCCTCCAAGTCTTCAATGGAAGATTTCTCCTCCATTCTCCAACAACAGTGTGGCACCAATGCATTAGTGCCATGCAGAGTGCTCAGGGCCTTCCTAATCTCTCTTTCGCTCATCTTCAATGGCACTGCAAGGAAGTGTGGCTCTGGAGGACAAACATCCTCTCCTTCCTCTGTTGCACAACTTTCTTCTCTCCTGCAGTCACTTTGCAGTGACTTGCGCTCCACCTCATGGATCTCTGGTTCTGCTTCATTGCTATTCTCCTCCAGTCAGCTTGAGGCTTCTACATCTTGAGTGGCATGAGGATTTGCACCATTAGTAGGCTCCACCATGATACTGGTTGCACTTTCTTCACAGAGATTTGATGTCGAGCACTTTGATGGTAAAACTTCATTCTGCTGCAATATTTGCTCCACTTCTCTGCACACATTATTGACAATATGGCTTATTCTATTCTGATGTGAGTTGCCAAAGGGATCCCTTGTCCCGAACAGTCTTTTGACCTCATATTCACAGAACTCTTTAAAATACAAGAATTCATGGATCTCTTTGCTTAAAGCTTGGTATCTTCGGAGATACTCAAAAGGATCAGCTCCTAGTGGCTATCCTCCAAAGAACACTATGCCATCAACAATACTCAACATGGGTGGATTAGGCCTTCTATCTTCTTTGGATGTTTGATCACAAAAGTAACCATCTTCATCTCTTGACATATGCAAACCTCCATCTATGTACATCACCTCTTCTTCCTCATCCCAATCAGAATCTTCTTCACTGAACAAGGACATGGCTGCGATCCTTCTTTCAACTGAACAATGGAGCTTCGTCTTGCAGCTCACAGGTGCAGAGGACCATGCTCTGATACCACTGTAATGTAGCCAAACCCCAGTCTAGGCACACTAACTCCAAAATTGACTACTTGGACACACCAAGGATGGATTTGACACACCAATGAACGAGTTTGTATTCCAAACACTGCCAAACCTTCTCAAAACAGCCAAGAAGACTTGGTTTCAACCCAGACACATGTGAATGACTCAATACAGGTGGACTCAAGGTTCTTACTTCGACAGTTGCACATTCGGGAATGCATCACACTTGGGTAGACTTCTTTGGCTAAACCAAAGGCTTCAAGGAAATGGCCCCAAGAATTGTGTGGTAACTCCACTGCTTCTGGTGCAGTACTGGAAGTAACTAAATCACTGATAGACTGGTTTAAAGGTCCCCAACCTGATATGGCTCTATTAGACTTAATAGACAAATGTTTGACTGAAAAGAAAATGACTAGGTGCAAGATTCCAAACTTGGACTAGTGAAGGAGATAATATCCAAACAAATTCAAATGGTACTGGCAGCTCCCTAATTTCTGTTCTATGAGTGTGGATGGACTCAAATACCTCATACTTAGCTAACTGAACCTTCAGATAAGATTTTAGAAGCACTATTGACAATTAAATTCACCAAAACAGAAAACTAGTCAAATTTTCTCTACCATAGCGCACTTGTGAATTCAGTCCAATTCAAATGACTTCCAAAGGTTATGATTTCTGAAACAAATGTGATAGATGAGGCCAACTACATGTTAATGAACAGCAGCAAGCTTCAATTAGATAATCAGAGACTTATTTAACTGTCAATGAGAGCCAAACTTACAGTATATCAAAGTTTCACCAAAAAATGTGACTTAGAAGCAGTAGTAGTGTGATTGAGAGTAAGGAAGGAGTATTTTACTATTGGATCAGATCAATAAACAGAAGAAAAACATATTACAACCCTTTGATACACATGATCAACATCTATAGTTCACAGGGGGTGCAATTGCTCAATCCTCCCTCTTCACTGGCCAAAATACACCACTCTTGAGACACTGCTGCTACTGGGCTCTTTAAATCAAACTTGAGATTCTACCACCCCAGATTGTAGTTAATTTCAGACCTGCAATTAAACTCTAATGGAAGCATTAAACTCCATGAAAAGGATTGGATATCCTCTTCCTCAAACTCCAACAGAAGGATCTCTCAATCTTTTAGTTGGATCAATGGATGCAAAGAGGCACATCACCCAATGCTGGCAAGGGGCACACCACCCAAGCCTCTGAGGTGCACAAAGCTCTCAAGATTAATAGTAAAAAATGACAAAATATGTGAATGGGTGTGTTCATCCTCCTTTTATTTAACCTCTGCTAGCTTTTCTGCCTTTTTTCTAGAGCTTGCCATCTAGGAATTTCGAACCATAGGTGTATTGGATGTTTTTTTGGCAAATTGCTTTTGCCTTGGAACTACTTGCCTTCATGAATTCGCCCTCACTAGCTAAAATTAGCCTCTGTAGCTTTCCTAAGGCCTTTTGCTTGCTTTCCTGCTTTTAGTATTCTTCTTGGGCCTTATTTTCAAAAATCTGGAAACATTCTGCCGCCTTGATTTTCTGCTGCTTTTCCTGCTTTTTCTGCTTTAGGCTGCGTTTACTGGTTTAGCTGCTTTCTCTCCAGAATTTTTTGAGGGAGACAACTCATCTACCTTATTCTCATCCTATGTGCCCTCTTGAGCCACCTAGGCAATTCCAACTTATCAAACAATTTATTAATAATTAAATATTTACAACTATGGATTACATCACTTCTTCAAGATCTAATTTAATTTTTTTCCACTAAGACCCATGGGGATCAAAAGGGCTAGTGGTAGCTCCATGGTGCTATAAAAAATGGGGACATTACAGTCCTCCCCTCCCAAAATTTGCTTCTCCTCAAGCAAATGAAAATATAAATGATGAAAGATTTGGACATTTTTCAACAAAATTCTGCAAGCATACTTCAAAAACCATTTGAATCTCATCTCCATCATAGATGACCCTTTTTGACAGACTTGTATTGGTCATCCTCTTCATCAAGTCATGAATGAACCTGCTTTTGAAATACTCCATGGCAAATTGAGCTGCAATATATAGATTGAATTTGACGGTGCTACACCTTTTCACATGCTTCAATCCACCCAATGACTCACATTCAACCCATTTTTGCTGCCATACATTGAGCTTCTCATGTGTCAAGATTGACCTTGAACCAATGTGGTCAATTTCAACCTCAAACTTGTCCCATCCTAAGCACTGTTTGCTCTTATTAGCCATTACATGTATAATGGCCAACACCTCCATGACTTTGATTGAACAATGTCTTTGATAGAGCTGCAACTTCATGGGATGTCTTTTTGGCACCAGAACCATTCCCATGCCTTCTTTGGAAGCATCTCCCTTAAGCACACATAGTGGAGCGAAAGCTGGTGGGGTAAGCTTAGAACATTGATGTAACATTTTCTTTATCCTTTTGAGAACTCTTTGAAGACTAGTTAGCCTCTTTGCTTCTGCAACTAGTTGTTTAGTTTCCATTTTCCATTATTGTTTAGTTTTGTTTATAACTAGCATAGAGTCCCCCAGTATTATATCAATAAAGTTATAGGCCTCTAACTCCATATTTCTAGCTTCGTTATATCAGGCTTTACCCATCCCTAGACTATAGGTCATGATCACTAGTTCAGGGTATGAACGAATAATTCTTCCACTAGTTATATTTTGTATTCATTATTGATGTTCTCAAAATGAAGTTCTTAGAAGCCTTGAGCTGTCCATGTCTTTCTAGTTTCTACTGGTATTGATGGATAACTTTCTTAGAAGCCCTTAGCTGTCCATGTCTTTCTGCTGGTATTGATGGATAACTTTCTTAGAAGCCTTAGGATTCCATTTGAGATCCTTTTTACTGGTATTGGATGATTTTCTTTATTGCTAGTTTTATTTTCTTTCTTTCATTTAATGATTGTGCTGAAATATTCTGGTTTTTATATGTACATATGAACCAAAGCATAAAGGAAATGATAAAGGTGCAGACGGTACCACTATTTCTTCCTTTCAAGAAATCAATTTTGGTTCCTACATGTTGCCACTTAGGTTCCTTTTCATTTATGAGTTGCGTTTACACAGCATGCTGTCTAAGTTATACAACATACATTCATGCTTGGATTTCTGCATTTTTTTACATCTGTTATTCTGCATTCTGTTTTATGATCCTTAATTAAGTAACTTAGTTCTATGATTGTTGAGGGAGGAAAAGTTAAAATTCTAGAAAATTGTTTTTTGTCTCTGGCTTATAACTCGTAGCTAATACATTTTTAGAGTAATAAATGCAAATCCCTTTAGACCCTCTTTATAGCCTGTGGTTTGATCTGGGAAATAGTGAACTGGCCAAGCTGTTCTTATGGAATAAGAATGCCATGCAAATGCAAATTTCAATACTTGATACCATAAATGCAAGTAGTAAGTGTAGTTAGATGTGCCAGTGCTAACTATGCGAAGACTGAAATCTCATAGGTCATGGCTTTTGATAGGAAGTGCATCTGGTATGTTTTCTCTTCAATCTAAAGTTGGATTCAAGAATTCCCGTGTTTTGGAGTGTAGGTGTAGTTTTGGTTTAAATGCTTCTTACAAGTCATTTCACCATATGTTGCTGTACAGAGTCTGGAAAGCAATTATCAGTTGAAACATGACATCTCAGCAGAAAAATTATCCCAGGTACTCATTTTAAACTCTCATTTATCACCCACCTGTAAACATTCTTATCATGTTCTTTAAGCTGTATTTCTTTGTGACCCTGACTTTTATTCAAAGGTTTGCACTTTATTATTTGGTGTACTTTAACTGTACTTCTCATGATTTGTTTTATGATTTATCATACTTATCTATGAGTGCTATTCGAGTTGTATCTGTTTTTGTTTTGCCAATTTTAGTTTTTATATTAGTTTCTTTGTATTCTTCTGTTACTGAAATATTATAGGGAATGCAGAATCTGCATTATTTAACTGTATGACTTTCTTTGCAGCTTCTGGGGTTGGGATTAAAGGAATCACTCCACCAGGTCAGTGTATCTTTATAAGCTGGCTTCAAGGTCTTCCATATACTATACTGGATTATTTTAAAGAAATAGCTAGTTGCTTTTTAATTACTATAAGTCGAATGGTATTTTTATGCTGGAAATGTTGCCTGTTGTAAATAAGAAAGCCAAAGAGGGATTATTAGAATGTAGTCCTCCCGTATGTCCCTGCTTAAGAATTCAATGCAAAAAACGGTGACAACAATAAAATCAATAGAAGGCAGTTGTTTAGTCATCTAGAAATTAAATATCAGCTGTCCTAGATATACAAAAAATAGCTGTACAAGGTCTCCAATAATAGCTATACTACACATCAAATGGAATCCAAAACATTCCTTACGTGATAGCCACACTACAGTTATTTGATGCATGGAATACCAGCTGTAATATTGATTAAAAAGCAGCTGTACTTTTACGTTGGTTACACGCTAAGTCACATGACACGAGGACACGGGACACGAGTGTCCCCAAAATACGAGTGTCCCCACGGGACACGGTGACCCCCGGAATCAGGACACGTAGGACACGTTTTATATACATATATATATATTTTTAAATATATTACAATTTAAAAATATAGACATATAGATCCAATAAAATTTAGAAACTAGAACATTTACAAATATTCAATAGAAATTAGAATCAAAACACATTAATGATTACACATTTGTCATTCACAATTCACAACACATTTGTCATTCACAAATCACAATGAGACACATAGATGCATGTCGAAACCATATTTCTCATTAAGTCATCAAAATCAAAATGTATTACATAGATGTTGGAATGCCACTGGGCACTGGCAAATGCCAAATAGACTAATAGATTGCCTTGAAGCTTTATTTTTCAATTCCCATATGAATTTGGGAGATTATTTTTTCATTCAAAAGATGAATAAACTCTTAAAAGTTAAAACCATTAAGAATGGTATGGACTGTCATAATGTTTTATTTCACAGTTACCAATATAAATTGGCCAAGCAATGCAAGTTTTGCACTCAGTAGTGAAGAAGACAATAGTGTTTTATAGAACTGATGAACTCTCGAGGCTATGGAAGTTAAATGTTAGACTTTGTGGCTTTTATCATGTTAGTGTGCGTTTTAGGAAGGCTTAAGAAGATAAAAAAATGAGGTGGAACTTATGAGAAACCTTTTAGCATCAATAAAATATAGGACCATCACAAATTACAAAAGCTTGAACAATAATTTCAAAGTTAATTTTAGTGTTCACGTGTCCTGGAGTGTCCTGGAATTGGGACACGATGTGCAGAGGCAGGACACGAGTGTCCCGAAATCAGGACACGAAAAAAGTCGTGTCCCCCACGTGGGGCAGTCGTGTCCGTGCCCAAACGTGGCCCACGGGACACTTGGCCCTAGAGGGACGTGTCCTGTTACTGAGGTTACACGTCTCACTGCTATTAATAGAAGGCTGACCTGCTCTTAAAAACAAGCTGTCCTGATATGCACATAGTAGGGTGATCTGCATTAAATGTAGAAGCCACCCCTGCCTCATTTGGATTCTGAACTTGCTTACAATACATAGTGGCCTATATAAATCGGAAATAAGGAGACCATTTTTCCCATCAATTACATGCTTTCTCTTCATTAAATGCATTCCCTTTATAATTGAATAACATTGAATAAAATAAATTCCTGTAATGAATGCAACAAATTTTCTAGAGCATGCACAGTTCAATTGTGGCCAAACCCGCAGCATATATCCCCTTCGATCTCCAAATAAACTAATGGACTAGAGCCCAAGGAATAAGTGGGCAATTTTATAGCCTGCACAATCAGAACAGGACATGTGTTCCACCTTCTTAGCTTTTGGGGTTACTCCAAAAGTGTTTTCACCTTGCTAGGAGAGTGCTAGGTCTTCTAGGCCCTTGGCATGCTTCATGGACATATGGATGGCTCAATTTGGGTGGATGCCTGACTTTGGTTAGGGTGTTGGCATGGCACCCTTACCTAGGAGGTTGTTGTGAACTTGTGATGATCGATATTTTGACTAACGCATTGAGTGCACACAATGGGGGAGTCGGTTGCTTGATTGGGGGAGTCGGTTGCTTGATTGGAGGAGTCAGCTACCTAGGATAAGCATTGGGCACTTAGCCCTTGGAGCTTGGGACCATGCGATACACACGTTGGAGGTTGGACACTTGATTTGAGGATGCTTTTGTTCAGAAGCATACCTCATGGAGGTTGGTGATGGACCTAAACACATATGTTGAGGAGGAATGTTGGACATTGGCATACGTGTGAGTAGCATTGGGCACAAAAGAGGGCATGTGGGACATAGTTAGAGGAGGAGCGCCTTGCATGAGGACACTTGGATAACAAACCACCATGGAAGAGGGAGAGTTCGACTAACATCTTGTTGGAGAGTGCACCATCTTGGAGGGCAATTGAGCCCAAGATCATTTCTTGGAGGGCATTTCACTTTGGGGGTTGGATAAGCCCTAGTTTTACACGTGCATCCTTGTGTTGTAGGGTGCTCCATGTGGGGTTGCTTCGTTGGGTACTTCTATGGACACATGTCCTTATTCTAAGTTAGCCTCCCTCACGTACTTGTATATTTAGGGGAGAGACATTTTGTATTTAATCATTATCATTGTACTCTTCTTTGTATTTGTCTTCTTGGAGTGATTCACTGGGGTTCACGAGGAAACCCTAGGAGAAGCGATTGAAGGGAAAGAGGTTGTTTTCATTGGGAGCTTGCTCTTGTGACTAGGGTTAATCTTGTGAAGATGTTGGAGGGAAAGAGGATGTTTTCATTGGGAGCTTGCTCTTGTGACTAGGGTTACTCTTGTGAAGATGTTGGAGATGATATTTATCATATCATTCAGTCATATATTTTCCACTCTTCCGTAGAGATGTGGTCATGAGGAAGAGTGTGCTCTAGTCTTCTCACTCTTTCTCGGAGACACTAGATTTCATGGTCTTCGTATAGTATCTTAGAACATCTTGGAATTCTAGGATTAGGGTTTATCCCTTGGAGGTTTGAGGTTTGGGTTTTGTGATAAAACTTGAGGTTTATTGGGTGACAAAGAAGAAGAGAAGACGACTCTTGCCTTGGAGGACTTGTTGGAGTGATTCTTGCATGTTGGAGCTCCTTGGTTGAGCTAGGGATTTTTGTTTTTTCCTAGCTAGGGTTTTGAAGAGCTAGTGATTGTATTAGCCTTGAGAGAAGGCTATGGTGTGTACATGAAACATATTAATGATGTTTTCAATTGCCCACAACTTATGTAAATTGCAGATTTGATTTCCAGCCATGTATGTTCTTCTTGAATTGTAATTTACAGCTATGTATATCTTGCAGTGACCCAAAATGGATCATTATATACCTTTTCATCTATTTTGGTATGTTTTTGGTAGTGTTTCACCAAGTTTATGGGACACGGGAGTGTGGGAGTGGGGAAACGCACATTGGGGACATGTGAAGACCACCCCCAAATTTTAGGAAAATTTAGGGGATCAGGGGACGTCAAGATCTTTAAAATTATTAAAAATATATAATTGATATAAATCCCAACATATTAACATATAAATTCCTCATTCCATCACCATTTACATACTAAAACTTAAAACTGATAGGGTTTCTAGGGTTCTGAGGACAAGGGATTGTTAGGTGCTATAGCTCTTTGATATACTTGTAGGTTCCAATAGTAGTGTACTCGGTCCAATCTCTCAAGGCGCCAACTAAAGGAGCTCAATTGTGCCCTTAGTTGTACTATCCAACTACCCAAGTACTAGAGAGTAATCTTCTTGAGTGCTGTGCTTGGTGCCCACTATAGCAAGAAGATGGTCAATCGGTTAATCTACAGTTGGTTTCAGGTTTCCTAGTGGACTTCCGATATACTTGAGGGTACGCGGAAGTGAGATTATGTATACATGCGCTATCTAATGCGGTACTACTCCAAGGGGTACCGACAGAGGTTACAAGGGTGTCCAACAATTGTGAGTTAGTACCACTTGTATTTTTTTCATGTGTCCTTCCATAATCACAAGTTTACCTACTGAATGACAAATCTTTGTGTTATGTAAAGATGTCGAAACACGTTTCTAGCCTAAAACAAATTTGCAAAAATTCGAGAGGTCTGTTGGCTCAGGAAAGTTCTCTGATACCACTTGTGGTGTTCTTAACCCTGAAACTTAGAACAACATAGGATATACATAGATTTATAATGCAAGAAACCATAAATTATAGCGCATAATAACAACTAACAAGACAATAGAGAAGAGAGATGCTGCAGGATTAACCCTTGTATTATGACCAGCATAGATCCAAACCTGGGCTTTATCAAGCGCCGAGAGGGATCAAATCTCTTGAGGTGAAAACCTCTCCTTGAATAGCTCCTTGAGTGCAATACCTGAGCCACCTAATCTTAAGCTCTAAAGTCTCTAGTTTAAGTCTCATATTTACTTTTTACTTTGTATTATTCTTTTTTGTTTATGGCCGACATAATATTTATTACTTTTTACTTTGTATTATTCTTTTTTGCCTACTTTGTATTATTTTGTTACTCAAACTCGACAAACACTCTAAAATCTCATATTTACTTTTTACTTTGTATTAAAAGTAAAAGGCAAAGTCTCTAGTTTAAGTCTCATATTTATTTTTTACTTTGTATTATTCTTTTTTGTTTATGACCGACATAATATTTATCACCTAATCCTAAGCTCTAAAGTCTCTAGTTTAAGTCTCATATTTACTTTTTACTTTGTATTATTCTTTTTTGTTTATGGCCGACATAATATTTATTACTTTTTACTTTGTATTATTTTGTTACTCGACAAACACTCGACTTACAAGATCTCCCTCATACAAATGTTATTTATGGCCGACAATATCGACAAACACTCGACTAACAAGATCTCCCTCATACTGGGCTGTAGAGCGCCTCTCGGCGCAATAATAAATTCGGAAAGCAATGTTCACTCACCTCTTAAGGTTGGATGACCTTTAAATTGAGCAGAGCTCTAATATATAATTCTTGACAAAACAACCCATAGGCTTCTAGCTCTTTAAATAGGATTCAATATCCCAAAACCCTAACTACTTAACTTGGTCCCATAATTAATGAGTACCAACTACCTAGTGGGACTTAATTAACAGAGAGACCCTTTTTACATTAATTAATTGTTCACTACTTACTACTCGGCCTTATTCAAAAGAGATGGCTGCATACATTACTTGACTAACTCTTAAAGTAAGAGGGTTAGGGTATGACCCTAACATAGCCTTTCTTTGTCTAGATACAACCAAACTCTACTTCCCAACTTGATTGTATTCTCAATTCTATGCATCCTAATTTACCTATCCCAACGGATATGGGTGAGGATGGTCATGAACTTCCAATATGAGCTTGTTGACCTAATCTTCTACTACAAGGTTGTCCTGTGAACTGGAATCAAATAGGCCATCCACCTTTGTTCTCTTCACTTAGATCTGAATATGGAAGAGTTTAGTCATCTCCTCTTCCTTGGGATGGAGGCTACTTAGGCTGAAGTCCTTCTGCATTGTAGTGCAAACAATCTTTTCATCTACATTTGAGCTGCTCTCTACATGGTCACCTGAATCCATGGCTAATATGTTCTTCTTCTTGGTATCCTTCTTGTGGTTCTTTGGATTCAGCTTTGGATGTAGATTCCAACAATTATCTTCTATGTGACTGCCAATATTACAATGGTTCCAATTGTTTTTTGGATCGTTTCCCTTGTAGAGATTTTTAGGAAAATGACTTTTAATGTAAAACATAAATTTCACCTCTTTGACTAGAGGTTTTATGGATATCAACCCTATGAATTTTCAGCCTTAGAACTGTTATGATATATGGTATAAAACAACAATGGAAAAGATACAATATTTCATTCTCTAACATTCCAATCTTCTAGGCAATCCAAAGAGAAAATATACCAAACTGTCTAGATAAGTTTTCAGCCCTCAAAGGGCAACTTATGATACATAAACCAGATCTGAAAATTTTCTTTTACAACAGTTATAACAATAATAAAACAACCCATAATTTCTTCAATTATGATATTAAATGTGTCAACAAAATTGTCTTTTACTTATGTCAAATCAACAAGATATATATAGTTGTAAATTACAATTCAAAGACATACATGGCTAGAAATCAAAACTGCGATTTACACAATTTGTGGATAGCTGAAAACTTCATTAATATACTTGAGATGAAGTTATTGTACAGACCATAGTCTTCTCTCAAGGCTAGTATAAACCACTAGCTCTCTAAACCCTAGATATGGAAAAACAAGAAAAACCCTATCTCAACCAAGGAGCTCCAACATGTATGAATCACTCCAAAAATCCCTCCAAGGAAAGATGCCCTCTTTTCTTCTTCTTCTTCACAAAATATATTCTAGGTTTTCATCACAAAACCCTAATCTCAAACCTCCAAGGGATAAACCGTAACCCTAGACTTCAAGATGCTCCAAGATGCTCTACGAATACAATGAAATCCTAGCTACTCCAAGAGAGATCAAGTACAAATGAATACCAAGAGATAGAGAAGACTACTGCACTCCTCTTCTAGGTCACATTTATACACAAGAGCGAATAATGAACAATGCAAGTGAATATAAATGAGGACTCTATCCTTCCTCTATATACATGAGAGTTAAGGGAGGCAAACAATACAATGTGGGCCAAATGCCCTTACAAGCAACCTACAAGAATCTCATGTAGACCTACACAAGTGAAGCAATTTACTCAAAGGGTACACATGTATTGCTCCGAGGTGCTGTCGTGCACAATACGAGCTTCGAGATGGTGTAGCTACTCAAGGTGTGTCCTCACCTCTCCATCCAAAGCCCATACGAACTCCATTTCTCCTCCTAAGCCATGTACTCCACTGGGTCAACTTCCCCTGTTAGAACACTGTTGCAACCCAACTGTCCTAGAGCCAACTCCAAGCCTCCATGTAGGAATCCAAGCTATCCCATTCCGTATAAGGCATGATGCCCTCCTCCAAGATGCACAATGCTCCTCCTCCTAAGTAGAGCATTCTCCAAGCAAGTGGATATCTCCATGTGTTTACAATGAAGGGCATCCATCAAGCAAGCCAGAGAACTCCAATGCCCTAGGGAGAAATGCCAAGCATGCAACCACCAAAGGTCAAGCAATCATTGAGAAAGTTGTTTCCATTGTGAAAATTCATCACGAGCCATCTGTTAGAGATAGTGGTATCTCAGGATGTCCTCCATGTTCAGATGCTTAGCATGGAGGTACACTTACTGGATAAGTATCATGAGGAGGTAGAGGGTGAGATGCACTCTACTAGCTGGCATGAATCCATTGGCGGATGCATGCGGACCTTTCAGGGTGATTTGCCTCATGCATGCATCATTTCTGCATGCTGATCTTTTAATTAAAAATGCATGCAAAAGTGAGTTTTTGCATGCACTCATATTAGGTTTTTGGTAAACCTAATTGATCAGTGAGATGTTATAAGGAGGCAGTAGGTCACCGACAAAGGTTACTCAGTAGACTTATGAGAGAGAGATTAGTTGGAGTAAGGAGGGCGCATTGTGCATGCAGAGGATGACTTTCTGAGAGAGAGAGAGGAGCTTCTGCAGTAGGGAGAGTGAGGGTTTCTGAGTTGGATTAGACCTCACTTGATCATAGGCACTTATCCACCAGAGACTGTGGGGCCGTGGGCTGAGAGAGCTTATCAGTGAGGTTTCTATAGAGTTTAGAGAGAGGGCAACTTGCAGCAGAGGGGGGGCGCACTTCCTTAGGAGAGGAGGACGTTTTGCACCCAGATTGAGGCCTGAGCAGTTGAGATCAATAGAGTAGGTCTACTTCATTGTTTCAAGAAGATCTGTGACGATCAGACCTCAGATTGGTTGAGATCTGAGTTAGGACATGTTTCTGGTAGCTGGAGGGAGGGTGCATTTATACATGTAGAGCTGCAGGGGCACATTCTACTTTGAGCAGAGTAGGATTTCATTCCAGACAGAGCAGATAACGACAGTGGAGTATAGGGGGAGATAGTACATCCTAAGACGGGACGCGACAGATCTTCAGAAGTTTTAGATCCGAAGGGTGCACTTATACATGTAGAGCTGCAGGGTAGCATTCTACTTTGCGCAGAGTAGGCTTTCATTCCAGACAGAGCGGATCACGACAGTGGAGTATAGGGGGAGATAGTACATCCTGAGACGGGACGCGACATATCTTCAGAAGTTTTAGATCCGAATTGACAGCAGGGGGCGCATTTCCCAAGAGTAGCAGTTGCAGCTGCTACATATCTCAGGTATTATAACTCGTTAGGTTCGGTCATTTGTTTCTGAAGAGTTGTATGTACTAAATCTATTCTTACTTTGCTTTGGACTTGAGAAAGAAGAAAGCCCCACAAAAGGTTGGTTTTCCTCGTTTGGGGTTTCTAGGGTATATCGTGAGTTCATGTGTGATTGTTGCTTATTTAATTGTTGAAGTGTTAAGAGATCTGGTAGTATTTTTGTCTTAAGTCTTTATTGTATTTCTGACTTATAGAGACTCAAATCATTGAGATCTCAGGGCATCCAGAGTGAGTAGTGACCTCTGGATAAATTAACACCATCTCCCATGCACCAATCCATCTTGGTCCACCTCGGGGCTAAACATACACCATGTATCCCAAATCTCAAGAATCACCCCAAAACATGGTGTAAACCTAATTTGCACGAAACGAGGAAATGGGGACGAGTTTCTGAAATGGGGATGCGTTGGAAACGTGACTCCCCAAAATTTTGGAAATGGGGAAACGCGATATATATATATATATATTTTGACGTAAAGCTATCACGGGAAACCCTCATGAACTTCCCCTCATTTCCAGGATGGTACCCAAGGTAAACCATTCGGTTCCAGTGAATAAGCAACCTAACCTGGCGGGGACATTGAGCGAGGCACTTTGCATAGTTTGCGCAGCGAGATTGCGGGTTTTGACCGTGAGAGTTCTTGCTTGCAATTCACAGCTCTCAACCACTCGAGCTAACCCATCGGGCTATATATATATATATATATATTATATTTTAAATTAATAAATGAGCAAGGATATTTAAAAAAATAATGTGAAACATAAATCATAAATCATACATGTCGACGAATCATTGCCTATATTGGCATCCTATTCATCAATAGCACCCTATGCCACCCTCTAGGCTTTGGCCCTTGCCTCTAACTTGAATCTCAAAGTTGATCCTCCAAGGACATTAGTCTACAACTCAACACCCTACAATTTTGATGAAACTTCCTAATTCAATCGTTAAAATAAGGTAGAAAAAGATTCCCATGCTTAATAAGTGATTTTGCTTGAGTGAAGAGTACATTTTTATTAAGGTCATGCCCGAGGAGTTCAACCATCAACACCACCAACATTAAGATACATACAGGGGTTGATGTTCTTAATTAAATGCCAATCCCATACCCTCATACATGATAGAATTTGGTGGAAACTTTGCAATCCTGAAATCCTGAAAACAATTAAGTCTATTGAATTCTGATTGGAATATAAAATTCTACTTTTTCATAAGAATTCCAATGAGGTTGGAACCACTCTCAAACATCCTTAAACAATTAATGGTAATGTTAAAAATTTAAGTAAAAGGATAGAAAATGAAAGATAAGGAGAATGTCACTTTTACTTTAAGAATTTAATATTACCAAGTACTACTGCACAAGGCAATAATTTTTAATTAGGCGAGTGATATTTTTTTGGAAACACGACCTTACGAATCGCATTCGTACTGGAAATGTGTTTCCATATGGACGGATCACGTTTTCGTCTCGGGAAACGTGCCCATCCATACATAAATGCATTTCGACAGCATGCGACACACGTTTCTAGTTGGAAACTATCTGGGGACGACAGGGGGTGGGGTTTTCTACAACTTAGATGTAAACACTTTCAGAGTAACCCCAAAAGTTGACAGCATTGCTGTGTAGTGGTTGTTGTCTTTTTGTCCTTTCCTTTCCACTTCTTTCCCTCCTTGGAAGCATCTTGGTGGTCTTTCTGCTTGGAACCACTTGGTTATCCTTTATTCTTACGGTTATCCATATTCTTAAGATACTGTGCTTGCACATAGGTCGCATCAACTGTCCTAGGTTTGGAGAGTATCACTTGCTTCCTTAAATGATTGTGTAGATCACCCAGATATGTGAGGAGTACATCCAGGTTCTTGGGAGATATACTCAACATAATGGCCATTTTTCTAAACTCGGTGTTGTACTCTTGTACACTGTGCGCTCTTTTGTCTAAAGTAATGCCAATGGATCCATTAGTTCTCTTCGTATCCAATAGGGTAGAATTGAGACTTAATGAGGGTTTTAAACATCTCCTATTTGGTTACTAGGGGATCACCCTCCACCTTAATTGTCTTCGTGTGACTTTGTTTGTAAGTTTGGGCATGGCCCTCGAATTTCAGTCAGGCAAATGAAATATTCTGCTCTTCTTCTATGTTATAGACTAGACACTGAAATAAGCTTCTATCTATTGCAACCATTAATTCAATTTAACATCAATGCCACCTTAGGAGGGTCCACTTTCCTTTCCACTTTAAAAACATATTGAGAAGAAATGATGGCAATGGAACTTGGCCTCTCTTTCATCGACTCTGTATTAAGCTCCTTTTCTGGGCCTTTGTTATCTCTAGATTCTTTAGATTTCTTGTTTGAGCCAGCTTCTAAGTTGGAGCCACCAAACATCCCGAAATGTCAAATTTGTTCTCTAAAGTTGCCATGAAGATGTTTATATTGTGAGAGATGTTAGTGACTTGTGTTTCCCGCTTTGAAAAACTGCCCTTCGAATCATCCTGTGGATTGTTACTGTACTCATCCACCATGGCTAGGGTCTTGAGACTTCTTTCTTACGTCAATTATTGGATCTTGCAAATTCTAACATAAAAACCAAAGAAAGTTGCTATGATGGTAATATGATCTGTAAACTACTGTGGATATTCCATTGGAATAGTTCGTCACAATAGATCTTACAAGTTTTTGCAATCTATTGTTATGTAGTGTTTTACTTGAGATTCAGATTTGATGTTACTAGCTTAATGCATGAAATACTAAACAAATTGAAACTAAAAGGAAAGGAGCTAGCTAGATAACATACCATCCACACAAAGGACACAGGATGTACCCCGGGAAAACCCAATACGTGCAAAACCCAACTAGAAGCTGAGGTCTATGCCTTGTTCTTTTTTTTCTCAATTATGATACGCAAATACAAAGAAAAGGGCACTCATTATGGAGTTGCCATGTACCCTTTGGCTTGGATGGTTTCTTTATGATCTACTTCCTCTGTCTTGGTCAAGTGTCCCACTTTCAATGTTGTGCTCTCCTATGGAACAATACTCAATATAATAAGATTGAGAATTCTTCCTTTCCTAGCATCCTAATATTTAACATGGCTTGATAGTTATCTAGGGTTAGGGCTAAGGTTTTTGCATGCCTTAACTCTCGATTAGGGTTAGGGTTTTGGACCCTCTAGAATATTCTTGAAAGTAAACACATGGCTAGCTACACATGTTTGAGTAATGGTAGTTGACATGGTATTCACTTGATATCATGGTGGTGCATAGGATATGGCAACTTGTCGACGACATAACTTCCTCATACGAACTTTGATTGAGGTGATCTTCGTGTTGTTGGAAAGCTCTTGAAGTGTTGAGCAACATCAAGAAGCTAGAAACTTTGTTTGTAGTTTTGACCCTAGAAATGGTTGTTTAAGGCTTCAAATAGACTTAAAAATTTTTCAAACCCAAAATCATTAACACGAAACCTACCCCTAAAATGGGCCTTACAAGCCAATAGCTCCAATTTTCCCACCCAGAAAGTACCAAAATAAATGATAACTTGTATAATGATTCATTTAGGATTAATTCTTTGGAATTGAGGCATGTTGAGAGTTCAAAACCATAGTGGAGAGTAAGCTTTCCTATTCGAATTGCAAGGGATGAATCCTTGAGAGAAGTGAGTAGGCCCCTTAGATTGAGATTTTTGAGCCTATGACTTGTTATTCACTGACAAAGTTGGGGTTGAAGAATGAGGAGTCCTAATGCTTACTAGCAACAATAACCTTGTTATCTTAGAAGCTTCTTCTAAGCGCTTGAACCCGACCTTCTTCACTATTTGCATTTGGTCATGTAGGTGGGTTGGTAGCTTCTAAGCACTTTAACCTGACCTTGCTGGAGGAGCATTCATGTCTTGGATCTTTGCTTGTTGAATGTTTTTACCTTGGAGCTTGACGTGTGTCACTTGTAGAGGGAGCACTTCACATGTGAACCTATCTTCTCGTGGGTAGGTTGCTTGTAGTGGACTAGGTCCACTATTATTTTGTTGACCTCCCTTACCTCTAATATAAATAGAGGAAGGAGAGAGTCTTCTCAATCATTTTTCATTCATCACACACTTGTATTAGAGATGTGAGGAGTGGAGCACACTAGCTTCTCTCTTGTGTACTCATTGTATTAGCTCTTTGTCTTTGAGTGCTATGGTTCTTGGAGAAGTTGAAGGGAAATTCTATGGTTAAGGTTTCAACCTAAGGAGGCAAGAAGCTAGCATTTGTAATAAACCCTAGAGGAACAAAAATAGCATTGTATCTTGTAGTTCTTGTAGTTGTAGTGATTCCTATCTAGGAGTTGGTGGCTAAGGTTTTCTTGGTTTCCCTAGTTAGGGTTTGGAGAGCTTGAAATTGTACCAGCTTGTGATGAGCTGTGAGTATGTACATGCACTTCATCTCTTATATATAAATGAAGTGTTTCAGCTGTTCAATTCTTGTGTACTTGCAGATTTGATTTTCGGCTTGTTTTGTCTTCTTGATTGGGTAATTTCTAGCATTTCTTGTTCATGCTGATTTGACATAACATAGGGCTGAAATTGTTAAGTGTTAACACATATCTTAAAGATAAGAGGGTAGATTTAGTGTTGTAATATCTGTTGTAATAAAATTATTTCAGATCTGTTATCTGCATAGAAAAGTGTGCCCTATGTGATGTATCTTGTTTACTGAGATGCCTAGTGATTTGGACTGAATTGACATGAAGTATTTGCTGCTGTAATTAAATATTTCACATCAGCCCCAAGGCTAAAAGCTCTCGGGGATTAGATCCTGGAAACCTCTAATGAGGGCTGAAATTTCTGAATTCGCAATAAGTCATACATGGAAATTTCTACAGCATTCTTGGGCTTGCATATCTTAAGAAGCCTGGGGAACTCAAGGGACTTGGGGCTGCGAGCGTTCAATTTGGCCTTAAGGGGGCAGTCCCTGCTTTTATGATCAGGGTTGTTGTGTCTAAAGAAAGTATTTGACATCTCATTGTGTTTGAAAATCTTTTCACCAACTGTAATTAGCTTGTATTATCTTCTTGATTGGGTAATTTCTAGCACTTTTTGTTCATGCTGATTTGACATAACAGAGGGCTGAAATTGTTAAGTGTTAACACATATCTTGAAGATAAGAGGGTAGATTTAGTGTTGTAAAATTTGTTGTAATAAAGTTATTTCAGATCTGTTATATGCATGGAAAAGTGTGCCCTATGTGATGTATTTTGTTTACTGAGCTGCCTATGATTTTCCTGTATTTTCCACACATTACAGGATAGAAACATGGCAGGTTCAGTCCTTTGGGTTGCAGGTAGCTCTTCATGAGTCATTCTTGTTAGATTAAAACAAATTTTATGTATCTAATTAGCCTTGATCTTTTATTTGTAGGTTTGAGAAATATGTAATATAATCTGTTTAATGATAAGTTTTTCAACTTACAGTTTGAATTTTGAAGTAGTGGCACAAAGCAGCTGATGGTTGACTTGTATAGCTTTTGGGCAGTGGATGTAATCGTCTGGCAAGGGACTTCGAGGCAGCATTTATAACAACTTTTAAGACAATCAGACTGGTCAAGCAAGTACATTGTGAAAAATGGAGAATATCTTCCCTCTCAGAGGAAAACATTTCAAATCCACAGGGCCAGATGCCTCGATTAGCTACAGATGGTTGTGTTAATGATACAAAAGTGGAACATACAGATGTTTCGGCAAGCCGAGGAGGAAAACTAAAACAGAAATCAGAATGCAGAAAGATTACTCAAGAACATTCTTGTAGGTTGCGTTCTGCACAGGAAAATGGAATGAATGGCATAGGTAAGCAGTTTTGCAAACCAAGCTTCATGGAAGCTGATATGCAGGCCCCTTTAAGTCCTAGACATGAACCCTCTAAAAGAAATTGCATAGTTGATTGCCACAGAAATAAAAGATGTGTAACTACTGCTGTCAGTGATGCAAAGTGCAATTGTTGCAGTTGTCTGAACTCTTCTATATTAAATGAACCTACTGGAGACGGTCCAACATCTTTTTGGAAGACTGGTTTCGCCAAGAACGAAATTGAGGAAATTAGCAAAAAGTTAAAAAATATAAAACTTGAATCTGCAGATTGCAAAGATATTTCCATGGGAGATCTTCCTCATGTTGCCACCAAAAGAACTCCTACAGACAAAAAGATTGGAGAAAATGTTTCTGAAATAACAAGGATAGTATATGACAATTGTAAAACATCTAATATGTCAAGTTCCTCTGTGGGAGCCTTCCCTTTTGTAGCCACTGACAGGAAAAGTCCTACAGGAGAAAGGAATGGACAACATCTTTGTGAATTAAAGAAGGCAATATATGACAATGGTAAAACATCTAGTATGCCAGGTTCAAATCTCAATCAGCAAGTTGTTTTGCATGGGCAGTTTCAGCAACAGCTGACCCATGCTGCTTATCCACAATGGCAGCAATCGATATGTAATGTTTTTGAGAAGTCTGCCATTGAGCAGGAACGGTGTAATGATCTAAGAGAAATTGAGATTGGACTTACAATGAGGCGATTGCATCTTGAAGATTCAAAGTTGTATGTCGATGCAGAGTCAAATGACTTAAGAAGACAAAATATATCTTTCAATCAGTCCAAAGCATTATTCAGAGAGAGCAAATTCATTGATGAGAAATTGAATAGTGCATACATTGAACTTAGTCAAACATGTGCAGATCATCTGGTAGCTGGACTGGTGGTCATGCTTTTCTGTCTTGCATATGGTGGTTGGAAGTATTCATATGCACGTCTTTCAGAAGCAGTTGCGATGTGCCAGCCATCTTCGAAGGTAAGACTGTTATCATGCATTAACACTTATGGCAGAAGAAAGAAATCAACATTTTCTTTTTCTTTTTATTTGAATTGTAAAGATGTTTCCTAATGGATTTAAATTTAAATAATCTATTCTATTATGTGATTCTTTTCAGGAGTCACAGAAATCGTCTTGGTTTTATAACCCAATTGGTTCTGTAATGAAATCAGCTGGGATTTACAATCCAATTGGTTCTTTAACAGGGCACTTCCAAATCCTTGTATGTGAACTTACAGTAATTTTCCACATGCTGCTTGGTTTCGCAGCTATTGCAGTTATTGCTTCTACACTTGTACGGAACACAGTTGCAAGCACTAGTCAGGCTAGGCCTACAACTATCATCATACTTTTGCTAGGACTCATATGTGGTTGTGCTGGTAAGTTCTCTGTGGATACCTTGGGTGGCAGCGGTTTTCATTGGTTGGTACAATGGGAGGTTTTTTGTTTATTGCATGCCTTTTCCGTCTACTTTCCAGCCTATCTATTCTGGATTTTGAATGGTCCTGCTTCCAGCTCCGTGGGAATCAAGAAAAATCCACTTTTGTTTCCTTCCTGGATTCGTAAATTTGTTTTTCACTTTGTCCTATTGGTTCTTCCAGTAATGGCTGGTCTAACACCATTTGCACCAATTAGAGAGTGGGCAGAGCATATTTCCCTTGTCGTTTTTGACAATGTCTTGAAGCCTATGAGGACATCTGTCACCAGTGGTCTTGAACAGTTTTTCTCTATGTAATTTTGGGAGCACATAGATTTATTGATCGTTTCTGGGCAATCATGCAGGCTGATATGAGATCATATTTGAAAGGGATAGATCACCATTCTTAATGGTTTTGCTTCCTCATTTACTGTGAGAAATTGCAGAATGCTCATGCCTTTAGATCTTGTATTTTGTAGCAGCTAGGTAGAATGTATGTGGAATGACAATAATGATATATTATTTGTACTATGTTAAGTGACAAAAGTCACTGAGTATCTTCTGTAATATTTGATTGCTCTCTTCTGGATTCTTGACCATGCATTTTAACACTTGCAAATTGCCATTTGCGTTAAACCCAAAGTTTAATATGAATGGCAACTGATTAAGAAGGATTTCATTATGGGATAACAAGCTTTAGTCCCAGTAATTTTCTTTGCCCATGAGTGTGGAGCCCAAAGTTTTCCTAGAAGTTTTGAATATGCATGTGTGTGAGCCTGCTTACAATATTGCAGCCTAACTTCTATTGAATACACGTCTGTCAAATTTATAGGATATATTAGTGAACAACATTTTTTATTCTCCTTGAGCCTGGAACTGCGCCACTGCTTTAATATGGACGTTGTCACTATTGTTGCAGTCCTTGGCAGAGGATTAGTGACAGTTATATGATATTTCACCCTAGTGCAAAGAGACTAATTGTCCCATCAAATATTAGTAATTTATGGAGAAACATGAAGTGTCAATTGTGTGGTGCTCTGAAGTCCAATCTATATGATAATTAGAAATATGAAGTGAGATTTTATTTTTGAGTCAATTCATAAAAAATTCACGCATCTTGATCTAGGCTGAATCTGGCCAAAATCCATATGCAAATATAATTCTTCATTACAAATTTTTTACACCCTTTTATCGGGAATATATTAGAGTTATTTCTCTGTTTTTAAAAGACGTGGACTTATTCCTTCCCAATCTTACGTCATCTATCCTTGTCAATGTCCATTGAGTGCAATGGTCTCTCTCTAAGGGTTTTTAATGCTATAAAAAATAATAATTTAAAATACTTTTTGCATGCATCAACCGGTAGATTTAGCATTTATTATTGAAATCCCATCCATGCATTAGCAAAGTCTTACGGTTGTCCTACACCTAGAAAATAAATTATGATGTTATTTTTAAGGTATCTCAACCTAACAAACTAAAGAGACATTGCATCATCCCATTGACATGATAAATATCTAGAGAAAAAATTGGTGCAAATTTAGTGAAGTTACCAAGGATTTGAATACCAATTTCAAATATTGTTGTTCCAAACATGTCATGTTTTTTCAACGATTTCTTAAAATGGATTTAATTCAAATAGTAATTTAAAATGTTTTCAAGGTTGTGATACATTAATGTTAGGAAACTTATTAATATTTATTTATTTTTGTTGGGTTCTAATACCTATTACAATGAGTATGCATAATGATTCTTATAGTTAAACATATTAAACAATGGCATAACATGTTAACATAGTACACAAAAATGATCATGGAAACCCCTCTACCTGTTAGAGTTTGCACTTTAATTCAATTTAGTTAGATCTTTAAACTGAAATATAGACAAGCACAACAAAACACAAAGACACAAGAATTTTCCTCGGGGAAACCATAAAGGAGAAAACCCCGCAACTTTCTCAGAAATAGATTCGTTATTAGTACAATATCAAGCAAGATGGAAAACCCAAAATATAAGATATCTTCTGCAACTCTCTCTCTTTCTCCTCCAACGAACTTGTCTTCTCTCCTTATGCGAACTTGCTTGAGTGAGTATGTTTCCAAATGAAAGAGTGATTCTCTCTATTTATACTTTGTGTGGGTGACCTTTTCCTAATGGGGCCGACCTCTCTAACTTAACTCGGTTGACCTCTCCTAGGGAGACTCAAAAATACAATTTGCATTTTACCTTTGGGGAACTATTGCCCCGACTTACAATGGAGGTTTTACTTTGATATTCTAGTATGACCAAATACAATAATGACATCCTCGAACGGAGGAAAAACATCTCCGACGGAGGTACAATAAAAAATACAATAATAATATAAGACTAATAAACAGAAAAATATCTTCCGAAGTTATATTTACAACAACACTACCGGGGAAAACCAACAAACTAGTGAGCTTAACCACTCATCTATTAGTAACACTTTTAACTCGTGCTTACAACAACGATTTATTAGATCACAACAATTTAAGCGTGAATTGACTATACTTGTACAATACCAATATATTTTAGTCAGTACACTATAATATATCTACATTTCATGGCCTTTTCTTTTACATCATATTTATAGATGCGACACATACACTAGCTCGTGGTACCAGAATCAGTTACAACTAACTACTCATTAATGATCGCCCATAACTTCTTAATTGAATGCAATTGTTTTGTTCCAGTCGACTTGAGCGCGTCAACCATAATCGGTTGCTTGTTGAGCTTTTTGTTGTTCAAGTGTTTGTAGAATCCATGTCTGTTTCATGCTTGTCAACTTTCTATCGATTAGTCGTGATCGTCGACCAGTCGACTATACTAGTCGGCCTGTCGACCAAACTTCCATCCTCTGTCAATTTCAATTCCATTCGACTTGTTAACTAGTTGACTGTCAATTTCTATGCAAAGAATATAACACACCCAACATTCTTCCACTTGTTGTTTTTTTTGCATACACGAGATTTCAGAACTTTAGTTCACTTAACCAGGATGACAAGCCCAATGATTCCCTACACTAATTAAACTTCGCAGTGCTCATAGACTTGTTTAATGAGGTTGCAAAATTCTTCAAGTGTCTATCTTTTCCAGTAACACTTTTTGGTTCTCCACCATGTATCTCACAAAGTGATACTGTACATCAATATGTTGTCTTTGAACGATATGTTGGGTTCTATCCTAGGAAGATTGCACTTTAACTATCATAATCCAACCTAACAACTTGTCGTTTAAACCTAACCTCTGAACACAATTTTTGCAACAAAATCACCTCTTTGCTTGCGTGAGTGGATGCCATGTATTTAGCCTTAGTAGTGACAGTGTAACGGTCCACTGCCTGCTACTCATCAAACATACTACTTCACCGAATAATTTGAAAACATATTCACTGGTTGATCGTTCGTGGTCGAGATCTCTAGTCCAATCAGAGTTGACAAAATCATGTATGATTTTTGTTGTTGTCAGTTTTAGATTTTCCTTGGTAGCATATTGCATAATTCGTTGTGCCACGAAAATACCTGAAAACTCTCTTGAGTGCGGTCTAGTTCTCATTTTTAGGTGTCAACATGTATCTGCTCAATACTTCCACTGCACGGTCAATAACAAGTCGAGTACAGACCATTGCATACACCATACTACCTACTGCACTAGCATAGGGCACATATGTCATGTACTCTATTTCTTCCCATGTCTTAGGACATTGTTCAATAGCTAATTTAACTCCTATAGGAATAGGGACCTTGATTGGTTTGCACTCCTGCATGTTGAAACGTTTTAGAATAGTTCCAACATTTTTACTGACTTAACTAGAGCTTTCTATTTGCTCGATCTCTCTTTTTTTCAATTCCAAGAATGAAATGAATTGCATCGAGATCTTTCATGTCGAACTTGGAGGACAACTGCAATTTCACCTCCTTGATTAGATCCATATTATTTTCGACCAACAACATGTCGTTGACACACAAAATCACATATATAAAGCAATCACTGACTTTCTTGCCATACACACAGTGATCAACCTGATTTATAACAAACTTCAGCTGTTGGATATACATATCAAACTTCTGGTAACACATCTTAGGTGATTGTTTTAAACCATAGAGACTTGAGCTTGCATACCAACTCCTCCTCTCCTTTTACTGTGAAACCCTCAGGTTGCTTCATATAAATTTCTTCTTAAAGATCACCATAAAAAAATGTTGTTTTTACATTCATTTGTTCTATATCAAGATCAAATGTTGCAGCTAAAGACATTAGTACCCTAATGGACATTAACTTTGAAACAAGAGAAAAAATCTTACCAAATTTGACCCCTTGACTTGGGAATATCCTTTGCTATAAGTCGAGCCATGTGCTTATCGACCTGTCCTACTGCATTCATCTTTTTCTTAAACATCTACTTACTACCAAGGAAAATTTTAGGGGTGAAATTTAGCCAAAATGTTGCAGCTAAAGACATTAGTACCCTAATGGACATTAGCTTTGCAACAAGAGAAAAAATCTTACCAAATTTGACCTCTCTCTCGACTTGGGAATATCCTTTGCTATAAGTCGAGCCATGTGCTTCTCGACCTGTCCTACTGCATTCATCTTTTTTTTAAATATCTACTTACTACCAAGCAAAATTTTAGGGGTGAAATTTAGCCCATGGGCTATTTTCCATCATTTTTTTCCAAAAAAAGATTCGTCAATTTTCCTTTTTTTCAAAGTTGATTCGCCCAAATTCCATGGGATAATTTTTTTTTGCTCTAAAAATCGCCAGAATTGTTCAAAAACTAAATAAAATCCTTAGGAATTTGAATATTTAAAAAAAAAATCACCAAACATTTTATGGTTGCGAATTTAAGAATTAGCAAGATTCGCTAAGGTATCTACACTTTGAGAAAACTATGGATCCTTAAAATTTTCCTTGCTTACTACCGACGGGTTTCCTTCCATTTTGTAATGTGACCAGATCCCATGTTTTATTCTTTCTCAAGGACTCCATTTCTTCTTCCATGGCCCTTTTCCAGGGTTTACTCCGTCTAATCGATCACATCTTTTATCGACTTGGGATCATCTTCAGTGGCATAACAAAAAAGCAGAGTGAAAATAAGGTGGACTATACCTTTTGGGTTGTTGCTTTGCTCGACCAGAAGTCTTAATGACTGGAGTCTATTGTTCCACCTCTCCATCGGATTTAGTCTACTCATTTGAATCCATGTTTTTGTCGTTCATTTCAAACTTCTATTTTTTTGGTTCCTTTTTTGTTTTGACCTCTTCAATCTTGGAAGTACCTCTGACTTCTTTGAAGATTAAATCTCTACTATATTGCCTTCCTTGTGATCGGATTCCACAACTTATACCCTTTCACTCCATCCTTATATGCAGATGCAGATGAAGATGCATTTCTCAGACTTGTCGTCGAGTTTGCTTCTTTTCTCCTTTGGGACATGCACAAATGCATCACACCCAAAGAATTTGAGATGTGCTTGAGAGGGCCTCTTATTAGCCTATGCCTCATATGGACTCTTGTCGACCAGAGCCGTTGACAACGACCTATTCACCAGGTAATATGCCATGTCGGCGACTTTTGCCCAAAATTCTTGTGTGGTACCTGCACCACTAAGCATGTTCGTTGCTTTCTCAATCATTGTTCTATTCATTTTTTCAACAACTCCATTTTGTTGAGGCATGTATGGAGTTTTGTTTTGTCAAGTTATACCATGCTATCCACAGAACTGGTCGAATACCTTACCACATAATTCTCTTCGGTTATCAGTTCTTAGCACTTTGATCTTTCTGCCAGTTTGATTTTCTACAAGAGCTTCGAACTCTTGAAACTTCTCAAAGACCTCAAATTTTTTCCTCAGAAAGTAAAAAATGTCATTATGGAGAAATCATCCACGAAAAATATGTAATATTGTGATCCGCCTAGTGGTGGGATTGGTACTGGTCCAAACACATCACTATGTATTAACTCCAGTATTTTCTTGCCTCTAGTAACCATGGACTCTTTTTGCTATGAATACAATGTTCACAGAAGTCTACTACTTCAGAAAAACCAGAGAGACCTTCAACCATACTTTTATTGTGCATAGCACGAAGTTCTTTCTCACCAATGTATCCCATCCGTTGATGCCACAACATGGTTGAGTTGACTAGACAGGAAGACATATCGTCAAATTCATGAAAGATTGTATTCGTATGTTCATTAGTGTTTGTTCTTCCCAATAGTTTGTATAGTGTTCCCTTCCGGATTCCTCTCATTAGTACCATCGCTCCTCGCAACATCTTGCATGTATCTTTCTCAAACATAGATTTCCTCCTAGAAGAACATCACCGTTGTCGAATTTCTCATATTCACCACACCATTCTCTGCGTGTTGTCATATGAAATGATGCACCCGAGGCGATCAAACAAGAGTCATGATCCAACTTGTGTACATCTCCTTTTTCTTTAGTCGAAGGCTTACTTCCAGTCGACTGTGCTTCCTCATATCCTTTGCTCTTCTCGACTTTCGTCGACTTACATTCTTGCATATAATGCTTAACTTTTATTGCCAACATCTTCTTGTCGTCGGACTAGGGGATTTGGATTTGGTCTTAGATCTACCCCTCCACTTTAATCTTCTATTGGAGGATTTATTTTTTCTTCCATCGATCGGTCGACCTCTCACCATCAATGCATCATGGGTCTAACCATTAAGAGAATTTTGAGGTAAACAATGGGCCTTAAAACAAAAAATGTACTATCAAAATAAAATTTACAAGAACTAATCAAATTCTAGAGAATGACATCATCCCTTATGGTTGAAGTGGTATTGCTTGAGTTAAAGTTGCTTACTTGTCAAATTCGAGATGGTGGATGGAAATCCATGATTAACCATAATCATAATTGAAAAAATAGTCATAAATTACTTTTAAATATAATATTTATGTACTTAGTACTCTTAAAGTACTTTCACTTTTGAATATAAAAATATAGTAGTAATCAAAAGTCAAACATAACTTCAAAAATAGAATCTTGATTTGATTTTGTACTTTTGGATATGATGTAATAAATAAATTATATTTATATATTATGTTTTTAAAATTATTATGTCCTCGCCACAGCTACATTTATGAATCAAAATTCTATATTAATTCACCCGTACATGGACTATTTTTTTTCTTCTATAGCTCTTCTATTGTTTTGAGTTTTTTTAATTAAAATAGAAATTTTAAAATAATATTTATTTAAATTTCAATTGGTTCGTAATGGCTAACGTCTGCATCGATTTGTGTGCCAGGGGCATATGCGTCGGAGTGGACATCAATGACCTTTAATAGGGTTGTCAACGATCATTTTCAGTGCAAATGAGAAGATTGGGGGTGCGAGTCCGGACTTAAATGCTATAGATGAGTTGTAGTTGTGTTGAAAATCTCGGGTTAGTGGATGGTGGCTTCGATAGGTAGTAAATTGACTTGGTGTAATAACTAAGAAGGTGCAAGGTCTATGTAGGCTATATTGAACAAGGTTCTTCTTAATAAGGAGTAGGTGAACTCACTAAACAACCTAAAAGTGCCGCACTTTGCAAGGATGCCCACGGGCCTTGGTGGAAAAAGTGCTCAACGACTAGGGTTTCTTCATCTTTCTAGATCAACGGGTAATGAACCTCCATGGGACTCTCCTCTCCATTGTGGAAGAATTATAACATTGGCTAAAAGATTCCTTGTTGAGAAAAATGACCAATGATTTATTAGGATGCAAACTCAACAAAGGTCCCATGGGGCGTATCTCACCAGCTAACCAAGGGTGCCACGTGTTTGGTCTAGCTAGGAATGACGGGAGAATACAAAAAATTGAGAAATGCTCATTCCATTTAGATTAATGACTTGCACGTAGACATGTTTCCACCTCGAAAGCTAAAAAATTCTAATTTTTCCACTTTGTATCAGAAAGCCAAGGCAAAGATGAGCTCTCGTGCAATACAATGCAGTCAACCCTCAACTTGGAAAGGCTCTCTTTCGACCATGCCCCTCTTCTCATCAATTTTGAAGCTTCTCAATTTACTGTCTAGGGTAGTTTGAAATTTCAGAAAATGTGGTTTTCTCACGATCCATTTTTAGAGATGGTTAAACAATCCTAGGACAATCGCTTATTGACCATCAAACTCAATGGTTTGCCTCTTAAGACATGCAATTAAAGTGCACGTTTTGTTTCTTCTTCGAGTCGCAGGAGCCCACTTCTTCCATTTATCGACCCATGGATTAGAAGGTCGAATACCAGTGAAATGGGAGAGGGGACCATGATCGATTGGTCACAACAAATAGTTAAAACCAACACTAAAGATAAAATCAGAAACATGGATCTAAAACAATAAATACAACAATACTCACAAATATGTAAATAAATATAATATGAATTTATTGATCTACCAATGCTATGGTTAAACATATATCCATAGTCATCTCACCCTTATAACTTCAAGCTCGGGCCCTTTTAACACATGAAAGAATATCGTTGCAGGAATTTCAACACTGACGAATTGCAGAAAAACAAATCCAGAATCTTGGTGGCTCGATCCATACTTCCCATCACTTCTCTCCTCATGCGTGGAAGTGTTATGGTCTTCCATGGAACAGTGCAACATTAAGTAGCATGGGTCGTCCTATATGTTTTGAGTTCTGGTTCTGTCTGTTCAAACAACTAATTTATAGGCTTAGACTTAGGGGTTAATATTTAACCAAATGTTGAACCAACTATATATATGTTGCAGGATCAACATAAAAAATTGGGTTTGGGTCTAGAAATGGAACTATGCCTATGCTTGGAATGTGAAAAACCCTAGAACAAGCTCATGATATAGTTTGGTAGTAGCTGACTAGCTTTGTTACTGGTCTTGGCTCAAATGTCGCCTTCTCTGTTGCCTTCGCTCGATCAACTGTATCCGCTCTTGCCTTTTATTTATGGGTGTTCTTGGTGATGCTGGTGGTGTTGTTAGTTCTGCTGTTACCTATATTTGTGATGTTGGTGGTGCTACCTATCTATGGTAGATAGTAATATCTAGTGTTTCAGTTTGGAGTATGTAGTAGATGGTGAGCTTTCTGGCTTTATGGCTTGGCTTTTCAGATTATGGTATTATATAAGATCTGTTATCGAAGCTACCGATGGGGATATTAGAACAAAGCGAAAATAAGCTTTTACTATTACTCGTGCATTCACTAGTTCTGGTATTGTAGATTAAACTGGTTCATTAGAGAAAATTTGAGGTCTAAAACGGGCCTCCTAAGGAAAATAATAAAATAATAGTTAAAGTAATAAAATAATATTTATGATTTTTGGAGGAAAAGAGAAAAAAAGCTACATTTTTTTTCTTCTTCGTATTTTCAACATATCTCCTTGTCGTTTTACTAAAATTTCGAGCAGGAGAACTCGTTGGATGCAGAATTAAATTCCGCATCCAACGAGTACCCACACGGCATGCTTTGAGGTACCCCACCCCATGAAAAACGTGAAAAACATAAAAAAAAATGTGTTACTTTTCAAAATATGTAGTTTTCTTTTTCTCTCTTCCTCCAAAATTCATAAATATTATTTTATCATTTTAACTATTATTTTACATCAAATATGCCATGTCTACCATTATGGTTGACTCACTTCTTGAAATTTTATTGGTTCTTGAATTCAATGGCTCTTTTTCTTATGAGGTGGCTCGTATTCTTGTAAGGCCCATTTTAGACCCCAAATTTGCTCTAATTGTTCAACATGTTATACAACTTAATGAGAACTTTATATTTAAAACGAGAACTCTAGCCATAAAAAAACCATATTTTTGCATAAAAAACACCAAAAAACAACCCCGAATCAAAAAGTGGTGCTACCGATAGCACCACTTTTTGATTTGGGGTCAAAAATACAGAAATGAACCAAAGAATTTCTTATTGTTGTTTGTAAAAACCTTAAAATCAAGCTCTAAATTGAAAATTAATGCTACTGATAGCACACTTTTTCAAAAAATGGCATTTTTATGTGATTTTATCATAATTGAAAATTGTGCTTATTTAATCTCTTAGTAACACTATATAAAACTTGCATTGAGTTAAACACAAATTATTTAAGAAATAATTTGACCACACTTTTCATTTAAAATTAAAAAATTTATGATATTCATCATAAAATCATATATTAAACCATAAGATGTAGAAGTAATTCATATCAAAATTCAAGCACTCCTTTAGAGTTGCAATACAAACAATGGCATATTAATAAAAAATACAAAATGTTTCATGTGCAAATATTCAAATCAACACATGGATTCTGACACACCATTAGAAGCTACATTTTCTTCAGATGAATGACTAGATGAAGATGTAGATGACCCGTATTCTTCTCTACTATCAATGAGTGCACCATCTAAATCTTCATGTACGCCCAACATTTTGCATGCCATATTCCTTCTAGATCTACGCCTTGGTTTAGAAAACTCCCATGTCGCAACTATTTCTGGTGCCAACAATCTTTTGATAATCTCTATAGTCTTGGAGCGAAGAGTGCCTTTCCTTGTCAACTGTAAGTCATAAACTAGTATGTCAACATCCTCTAATTTCAAAATGTCTATGCGACGATGATTTACATTTTGACCCTTTCTTTTTCTCTTTTTGCAAACCTTTTTCTCGATCACCGAGTCTCGGACTTGTATACACCATCAAATGGGTGTGTGTCTGTTGCATACCAATGTACTTCGATAGATATAACTTCTTCATTTTCTTTATTGACCTTCATAACTTTTGCAATCTAGAATGGATAACCACTTGGATCTTCTGTGGCCAAAACTGCAATCATGCAACCCTCCTTAATATCTTGTACTGTGCCTCTATAAAGGTCTTCCATCGCCTCATGCCATGCAGATGATCTTCTAGACCCAATGCACATTTCCGTTTCTTATGGTTGAGAAGGCTCAACACCTTTAGGCTCAACATTTCTCTCCTCATTTTCATTTGACATACTTTGTGGCCAACCAAATGGAGTCTTCAAAAAAATATCTCCATTTGTAGAGTTTGTAATTATGTCATTTTGCTCCATCAAAAATGACTCCCACCAAACAGAATCAACAACATCAAAATAGTCATATGTATCTCTGATAGACTTTTTGATTTCTTCCAAGCACTGAGAAGAATCAACATCTCTATTGTGCAGGCGTGAATTTTGAATCTCAACAGCTGATTGCAACAACGATAACTTTGAAGCATACATTTGACATCCTGGGATGAATTTCAAAAATATTAAACCTGATGTAGGCCCCCATTCTGCACATGTTGAATACTTCTTACCCCATAGTAGTGTTTTCCCATCAAATTTTTTTTTATACAAAATTGATGCTGAAATCTAATGTAATCAAGTTTCTCAATGCACCTTTCTTCACCACGTGATCCCAAAATAAATCTTCGCATGTCAATAGTTTCCTCCAATGTTAGTACAACAAGATCTGGATTATATGTTTTTCTAAAAATTTCAGTTAATGATGGAAGGCTCCCAACATTCTTCCTCCCCAATGTCATTGCAAAACACCTAAAAATTTAATCAATATGGTCATGTGTATGCCCAACAAGAAGGAAACCAACTTTAACCTTATGAAAAATTCTCAATTCAACAAGCATGTTCCAATAACCAAACATGATCTGATTTTTGTTTTCCCGGCTGATGTTGTCCAATTGCAGATATAGAACTCAAGGAATATTACCAGACCAATGAGTCAACACATGGTGAATTATGGTAATGGTCATATTTGCATCATTATGAATATTGGGAGCTGTAAAGTAAACCTTTGGAGACATTTGACCATTAAAAACCATACAACCAACCAAGTGAAACTGAATAAAATTTTCCTCCTTTAAATTCTTTGGTACACGAACAAAATGTGGAAAAAGTTTTTTTTTTTTGATCCATGCAATCAATTATCAAACCCATATACTTATGTGGTTCATCATAACACTTATTATGATGTTTGTATAACTTTTTCCATTCAACTGATTGTTGATTGCGATGTGCTTGAAATTCTTTAACAACAGAATCTACAAATAAAATAAAAACAAAATATTGATGAGCTTTTGTAATAGATATTTATTCCAAAAAAATAAAGTTGTTAGAGACATACCTCTCTCTATCCATTCCGATTTATCCCTTCTTTGTTTAAGAGAAGCACATATACTGCAAACCCTCATCCTTGACCTCTTAGGAATACATCCATTGTTGAACTCTATTTTCCATAGTCTTGTAAAATATGCATATCTAATGAAATTGTTATTTCTTTCTGCATCTTGAACAAATTCCTTGTACAAGTTGTATATTTCCTGCCTTGGAGAAATTATTTGGAATGTGTATGATTTCTCTATCTGGCATACTCTCTCCATGCTTAGAAAAGAAGTCACGCATCCATGACATTGCAATGTTTGTTAACGACCCACTAGCTCGTGCATTATATTTTTTGGAATAAAATGTAGGATCCTTTTCTAGCCTTGTCTGGATTCTTGATAGTCTAAGATTACCAATTGAGTGGATTCTTTTGAATGCCTTTCTGCAAAGCAAAATACTTCTAATGCGATAATCATAACCTGCCTTTGTAGAAATCATGCACCCTACCAAATATGAATTTTGAATGTTTTTGTTCATTGACAAATGTGCTCATTTTTTCTCTAAGGCATAATTGTAGTGTATTTTTTTCAGACAATTTTTTTAGCAACACTCACTTGAAGTCAAATCAGTAATAGAACTGGGACTTGTGAGCAAATCTTTCCAAGACATTGTATAACTAGAATGCTTTGGATTGATATAAAATGGCCTAGTCCTACACTTAATCTTGCTCATTGGTACAATTTGTCTTTGCGTTTCATGAACCATTAAATCATCCTCATTAGAATGAATATCTTCATCAATGTGAGGAATATCATCCCTCTCATTGATATTATCATCACCAAAATTAGTAGGAGAATGATTATCTGCATCGGTATCAAGTTTATCACTTGAGGTCAATTCAACATCATTGGCAGGTTCATCCTCCCCAAAATCATCATCTGTCCCATTAAAACTCTCGCTTGGAGGGAAATCATCATCAATTCCATCAAAATCCTTGCTTGGAGGAAAATAACCTTCATCATTATTGGTCCTTCATCCTCACCATAATCATCACCTGTCCCTTTAAAATCCTCGCTTGGAGGACAATCATCATCAGTGCCATCCAAATCCTCGCTTGGAGGAAAATCATCATCGGTGCCATCATAATCCTAGCTCGGAGGAAATTCATCTTCACCATTATTGGTGCCCTCATCCTCACCAACTTCATCATCCATCCCATTAAAATCCTCACTTGGAGGAATATCATCATTGCTGCCATTAAAATCCTCGCTTGGAGGAAAATCGTCTTCGCTACCATCATAATCCTCGCTTGGAGGAAAATAATCTTCACTATTATTGGTGCCTTCATCCTCACCAAAATCATCATTTGTCCCATTAAAATCCTCACTTGGAGGAAAATCATCATTAGAGCCATGGAAATCCTGGCTGAGAGGAAAACCATCTTCAACATTGTTGTTTCCTTCAGCCTCACCAAAATCATCATCTGTCCCATTAAAATCCTCGCTTGGAGGAAAATCATCATCTGTGCCATCAAAATCCTTGCTTGGGGGAGGAACATTATCAATCCCATTAAAATCCTCGCTTGGAGGAAAATCATCATCGGCGCCATTAAAATCCTTGCTTGAAGGAAAATCATCTACACCATCATTAGTTCCCTCATCCTCACCAAAATTATTATATATCCCATCAAAATCCTCGCTTGGAGGAAAATCAAGTTTGTTGTCTTGTAAATCGTCGCTTGGAGGAAAATCTTGGCTTGAAAAAAAATCATTGTTAGTGCCTTGAAAATCATCGCTTGGAGGAAAATCATTATTGATGCCTTGAGAATCATTTCCTTGAGCAAAATCATCATTAGTGCCTTGAAAATCGTCACTTGGAGGAAAATTTTCATCATCTTCCTCAGTGTCTTTAAAATCTCCACATGGAGGAAGCTCTTCATAATCGTCATTAATGCTTTTAAAATCCTCACTTGAGTAAATCATCATCGGTGCCTTTGAAGTCCCCACTTAAATCAAAATTTCCACAATCTTCATGCACATCCTCAGACATTGAGATTGGTTCAGACGAGTCCATGACTTTTCACTAAAAAGTATAAGAGATTGAAATTTTCTCACGCTCCTCACCAAAAAGTACAATGGTGCAACTATCAACCCGCCAACAATCTTATAGCTAAGAGAATGAAATTTTCCCTCCCAAACTTTCCCTCCAAAATTTGCCTTCAAAATTTTCCTACAAAATAAATCACACATTTCAAACACAATCATAACACTAGTAAAAATAATTTAATTTATCCTGTAACAATTGTAAAAATACTAATAAAATAATATTTAAATAATGCTATCCAAACATTTTAATACAATATTAGTTATTTACATTAATTTTTTAAACCAAAAGTCATAACACTAGTCAAATTTCATTTAATGCCTTCTTCTCTAAATTTATAATGCATTATCTAATTACACAGTTTTTAATCCCATATTCGTAAAACGAATAATATTAAACTAATATTTAGCCATATAAACTATTTTGATTTTCCATTCTTCACGTTTGAAATTTCAGGTAATTTAATATTTCTTTGAAGGTTAGTTATATTTGTTTTATAATAAATCTTTCTATTTTATATTTCCTTTGGTAATGTTTGTTTTGTGCTTTTGTCATTTCATTTTAATCCCACATTCATAAAACGGTAAAACAAAACTTATTTTATGCTATATTAACGCAGTTTGGTTTTCTATAGTCACAATTTGCAAACAACTATCCACAAGGATTTGGAGACCATCGAACAGCTTCAGACATTGTCCATGTTAGTTAAATTATTTTTTTTATGTTTTAATGCAATTTTTTTTCCTTTGGGCTTTGACATGCCCTCTGCAAAATCTGGGTATTTTATTTTTATTTTTATTTTTATTGACCTGAGGGCATAGTCGCCCATTGCATAGCCCAAACGGGCGTCCATTGCATAGCCCACGAGCTATGTGACACCCAAAGGATGCCCAAGGGGAGGAGCTGCTCCTCCCTCAAGTCACCCACAATGCCCGATTAGGGGCGCTGTGGGCGCCCAGAGGGGGCCGGGGGGGCGGGTGCCCCTTTGGGCACCCATTGCATATCCTGAGGGTTATGTAATGGGCTCTCAATGCATAGCCCGGGGGCTATGCAATGGGCTCCCAATGCATAGTATGCATTGGGTGCCCATTGCATTGCATAGCCCCTCGGGCTATGCATTGGGCACCCAATGCATAACTCAAGGGCTATGCATTGGCCGCGGGGGCACCAATGCATAGATATTGGCACGGGATTAGTCTGCATGAAGTGTGGAAGTCGAGAGCTGCGAAGAAGGACCATCCGCGGAAGAAAGGGTCATTCACGGAGAACGAGGAAGCGCAATATTAGTTTAGGTTGTTAGAAATGGTCATGTGGACCGTTTTGTAACCATTTAGTTGATATAAATAGGAGTATGAATGTAAGCATAAGGGCATCGAGGCGAGATCAGATTGCAGAATCATTATCATTGTGATTATGCGGTTCGATTGTGTTTTGCTCTATTTTCGTAGTTTTCTATGGATCTGCAATAATATGTTTTGAACTGTTTCTGCGAAGGTTATACCGTAGGTTTTGATGAATGCAAGAAGATGTTCCGTTATGGTTATATATTTTGTCTCCGTTTATGTTAAATGATGAATAAAAGTGCTTGTGATATGTTTAAGGTTTTGTGGTTCAGTAATTGCTGTTGATGCGAATGATGAGTTTAACCATGTTGATGCGAATGTCCATTATGTATTGAATCTGAGAATGGTGAATATTGGAATGATGAATGTATGAATGTATGCGAATCTAAATCTCTGGTTTGTATTGCGGTAGAGTTGAAGTGGTTGCATGTCCTTTCCCCACTGTGGAAACTTGGTTCCTGCAGCCCCCTTAGTCATCTCGGGTGAGACTTCACTCGCTTCGCAGGTGTTGCTGGAAAGGGTAAAACCTTTCTAGGACGGTGCTTAAGGGTGTTTGGTTGGGTTTGTTGACAACAGTGCAAAGTGAACCCCTGTCGATAGCCACTGTGTCAACAAATGGTTCCATTGCCGGGACCTGAAGAAGAAAGATAAGGACATGCTGTGGTACCCAACGAAACCGGAGATCCATGACTGGTTTGACAAGAATGAAAAAGAATTCGCGGAAGGAGAAAAGAAAAACCCCGAGCAGACGACAAGCAGTTGGTTTGAAAAGCATATTTATTTGGATATCCACGAGATATTCTTCTTCAAATTCCCGGTATTGTTGCACGAGTGGTTAGCACAACTAACGTTTCAGAAGAACCATTGCCAAAAGAATGAGCCAGACCATTGGACTCCAGAATTGATTCGACAGCTGAAACGGGTCGACATTAAGGTATCACAGGCTATTGATATTTGGGTAGACAGTATCTTAGAAGGATACATCACTGAGTTTTCTATGAACACGATCAAATCATACAGTGACGCAGAAAGGAAATTTTTCAAAGGACCCAGGGGGAGATTCCTGCTGTCGTTGAAACTGTGGATTAAGATGCTTGTCTGTGAAAAGGGAATACTAAGGATGAACTACGACAAGTAGAATATCAGTGTGCGAAAGTTGTGGGTACCGCATGGATGCGGGTCTGGTAGAAAGATGCGGGGTAGATGGACATGAGCGACGACGAATTTTTAAGGGAAGCTGACGAAGAGTGTGGTACCTTGAGGAGTGGGGTGATATTCCGGTGTCTTGAGAAGAAGAGGAGGACTGAGAGAGAGTCTCCTGAGAGGACCGGAATGGAATACTGCGAAACAGGACCACAAGGAGGAAGCGACCTTATTGCGATGAATAAGGAAGTGAACAGGCTACCCCATAAGCCGAAGAAGGACAAACTCTAAGCTACAACGTACCTTCAACTCCGCGCACTACTCAGAATTTGATAAAAGGGAATACAAGTTATTCGCAGAGTTATCCTACGTGCTAGAACAATAGTAAGAGTAGCGCATCAGTAAATAATAATAGTAGAAGTACAAGAATGGCAGGTGACGAAGCGAAGATGACAACCTTCCAAGGTAACGGGACCGAGGACCCCGAACAATACTGGTTTTTGTGCGAAGCAGTATGGACTGTGAAGCAAGTTTAGGATGAAGATATAAAAAAGGGACAAATAGCGACGAACCTCAGGGGATGTGCGCTAGACTGGTTTATGTAGTTTACTAAGGTACCAACGGGAACTCTAGCGAAAACATTGCTAGAGATCAAAGCGGGGATGATCGATGAATTCAGAAAACCAAAATCTGAGTCGCAGTACATTACTGAGCTCAAAGAAATCAAACAATTTCCCAACGAGTCAGTATGGGACTTCGACCAGCGATACAAAACACTAATGGCGAAAGTGAGTTTCAGGATGAACAATATGCAACATAAATAATGGTTTATCGTTGGGTTGGTGCCGTACATTCATGGGCCACTGATGCAACAGAGGGATCGCCTTAGGCAGAAGCACTAGAGATCACAATGAAACTGGAGGCTTCACCAATTGGAGAAACGAGTTTGGGCATGGATCGAATACAAGCGCAGCTGGAAAACTTGACGATCCAGCTACAAGACATAAAGAAAGGAAAAGAGGCCCACAGAGACGTATGCTGCACTAGGTGTAGCATAGAAGGAAATCACAAGGATTAGTGCCCAGATTTTTGAGAATATTTGCAATCAGGTGCACCGAATCCCCTCAGTCAGGGAGGGTTTCCTTGGTGTCGCGTCTGTCACTCGAGAGGACATCGGCCAGAAGAATGTGTGTACATGCAGAAGATGGTGTCGAAACCAATGAACTTGTATTGCAAGTTCTGTCGATCGGTTGGTCACAATGAGAAAGACTGCAGACCTTATGACCTAATCCAAGAAAGTACTGTGAACACTTTCTTCATGAAAGGGGAAGAGCAACCACCGATACAGCAGCAACAACAGTATAGTCAACCACAACCTCAATATAATCTGCAACCGCAGTATGAGCAGTCGCAATATGGTCAGTCGCAGTATGGCCAACCGACATATCCTCAACTGCAATTTCAACAACTGCAATATGGTCAACTACAATATCCGCAGCCGTAGTATGCTACACCGCAGTACCCGCCATACGGGCCACTGCGAGGAGGATTCAGAGGGGGGTTTCACGGCGACCGAGGTGCTGGTGCCGACAGAGGAGGAGCTGCAGGATGAGGTCGAGGACCCATCATATGTTACAATTGTGGGCAGCAGGGGCATTATCAGAGGGATTTCCTGAATCCAATACCACAGTGCACTTATTGTAGCGCTGTGGACCATGGGTTCGAAGATTGTCCTTAGCTCATCGCAAAGTGGCAAAATAAGAACCAGAATCCACCAGCGGTGCATAAGATCTCAACATAAGTTAGAAGTCAAAGTGCGACTGTCGGAATAGTGGCTCGAGGAGGAGTTGTGACAGGGGCTGACAGGTCACAGGCTAGTGTCCGACCGACAATAAGGAAACAAGTCACATTTGATGCGGATGCAGAAAGGGACATTTTTCTGAAAGCACAGGAAGTAATAAGGCAGTTGAGGCAGCCACCTCTTCAGTAGAAAGAAGTTACATATGTCATGCCACCGATATTCGACACAACGAATTCACAGATAAAGGCGAACACCTTACGAGCCTTCCTGGAGAGTTGCCTGGAGATGGCAAAAGATCAGGATGCATTGGCGGAGATATCCAACCTGCTGCATCGACGGGAGGGTGCACGATAGGAGCAGACGATCAATTTCATACATAAGAGAAAAACAGGACGACAGATGCGGATGTCTGCGCAAGTCAGAGCGTTCGATGTCGACTCCATTATATTGGACTTGGGGTCGGACGTGAACATCCTGACCAAACAGACGTGGGAAACGATGGGGAAACCACAGTTGGCCTGGTCTCTAGTGCAACTGCACGTAGCCAACCAAAGTAAGGTCACCCCGATCGGTCGACTATGCCAGGTCCCTGGTGAGATTGAGGGCCTCAATACTTATGTAGATTTCGATGTGATCGAGATTGTTGACAACACAAGCCCCTACCCAGTGTTGCTAGGGATAGATTGGGCGATGGATAATCAAGCTATTATCAACTTCAAGAAGAGAAATATGTTATTCGAGAACCGAGAGATAAGGGTAGTCGCACCTCTTGACCCTGCGGAAGGGCAAAGGTATGTAGATCTGATGAGGGATGAATTCACTAAGGGGTGGGACAATATTTACAACATCTCGGAAGATTATATCAGGGCCTACTGCGGATGGAGAATTAGGGTGGCGCAGTAGCAGTTCGACATCGTTAGATTCAGATGAAGCACTTGAAAATTGGCAGAACCGGTTGCACAAAGTGTCATTTAGGAGGTGTGCCAGGATCACTCAGTCACTGCGAAGGGTAGCCACAGAAGGGTATCTGTAAACATCTGTAGAATGAGATCATCGATGAATTCATAAAAAAAAATAGTTGAACCATTTGACAATGTTGGGAGTGGTGATGTTGTACCCAGTGATGATTTAAAAGCCAAGAATGTTAGAGAATTGAAACACGCACCAACTGAAGAGAAACTTGATTATTCTTGGTTTCTAAAAGAGAAATATCAAAGAAACTCAGAAAGTTGTCACTTATATTGTGCTGGATTTGCATATCTTAAAAATGATTATCACTCATTGGGATTGTTGTGAGATATTTGTTTGGTGTTGGGTAAAGACATTGTTTATGCACTAGTGAAACAAGCTAAAACCTTTGTTAAAATTGGATATTCTTTGATGGTTTCAAACTATAAGACCGACTAAATTTTCTCAGAATTTTGTGCAGCAATCGTGCACGATATTGAGAGAAACAATGTAAGTTTCTATATTTTTATATATTTCTGAATTTCTTATATTTTGAATTATATGACCATGTAATAGATTTAATACAATAATGTTTTTATTTTTCAGGATTTTGCTATGCCACTTTCCCATATTCTGAATGGAATTTATATTACAGAAGAAAATCCGATGGATGTCCTTAATGCCCCTCTTCATAAGGGAGAAGCACCAAAGAAGGGAGAAACACCAAAGCAAAAACCTGTGCAAAATGTTCCTGAAGAAGTACATGCACAGAAAGGAAAATGCATCCAACAATCAAATGAAGTACCTAGGAAGGTTACATTCAAAAGCATATCTCACCCAATTGAACATGATCGACGAATTGTTGGTGTTGACAATGTTACTTTTGCTGGTAAGAGAAATAGACACTCTTCTAAAAGACCTATGGATGAGGATGTTTCCATTCCTAATCAACAAGTTGTTCTTTTAGATACAACTGCTTCAAGACATAAAAGGAAGAGAGAATATGTTCAATCCAATGTTGAAAATGTTAAATTTTCAGAATTTACTTCAATCTGATCTAGGATCTTAACTGAGAGAACAACATGTACAACAAATCTACAACATATTAATCATGGACACAATAATGCAAGCACACAAGAGACACAGAGTTTACTTGGGGAAAACCATAAAGGTGAAAAACCCCAATAACTTCCTCAGAGATAGATAGAGCAATGATACAACCAGAATACAAGAGATAGTCTTCTCCTAGCAGTAGAGCCTCCTCCTCCACAAGTGCGCCACTCTCCCAAGTGTGAGTGAGAGAATAGAATGTGTAAAATGAGAGAGACACACTCTCTATTTATACACTAACTTGACTTGACCTTTACTCAACTAGGTCGGCCTCAACTTAACCACTTAACATAATGCTGACTGGGCCGACCCCCACTAGGGTGGTCTAGTAACCCTTTGACCCACATGGCCGACCCCCAATAGGGTGGTCTAATAACCCTTTGACCCACATGACTTATACAGGGACGACCCCAACAAGGTGGTCTAATAACCCATCAAGTATAAGTTATGACACTTACAATATAAATGATGACACTTCCGTATAGAGGAATAATAACATCTCTATAGGAATACAATATACATATATGTGAAATACATTCCGAAGTTACATATACATGACACTCCCTCTTAACTAGGAAGGTATTTCTCGACACAGGTCTTCTAGCACAAGTCTTCTTCTCTGGATCATCGTCACTAGATAATCGTCATCAAGTCATCATCATCGTCACTGCTGCTGCTATCTCAATCAATCTCTGAATCTACTCGTCATAGGAAGTTCTACAAAGCCAATCCTTTTTCATACTGGATGTAGGCCCACCACCTGCAGGTCTTCGTCATCACTGGCCATACTGTGGAATCCTCAGGACTTATTACGTGCGTCACAAAACCCCGAAAGAGCATCCCAGGCTTTTACGAGCACACGACTCTACCTATAGGATCTCCCAGGGCCATATTATATGTGACCTCACCACAAAACCTCACAAGAGAATCCCAGGCTATTACGAGCACACAGCTCTACCTATAGGATCTCCCAGGGACGGATTATATGTGGTCACCACAAAACCTCGCAAGAGCATCCCAGCCTGTTACGAGCACACAACTCTACCTATAGGATCTCCGAGGGACAGATTATATGTGGTCATGGCAAAACCTCGCAAGAGCATCCCAGGACTTATTACGGGCATACAACACAACCAATCGGATCTCCCAGGGACATATTATATGCCATAGGACAAAACCTCGAGAGAGCATATGCCAGATATCCCAGGGCTAGATTATATGCCATAGGAAAAACCTCGAAAGATTATCTGCAGATCTCCCAGGGCCAAATTATATGTCCTCCCAGAGAAAAACCTTGAAAGAGCATTTGCCAGATATCCCGGGGCCAAATTATATGCCATAGGCAAAACCTCGAAAGATTATCTGCAAATCTCCCAGGGCCAAATTATATGCTCATCTGCACAACCTGATCCACGACCATAGAGTATCAACCTGATACTCACCATACATCATCCTGATGTATACATGATCATCCTGATCATCATCACTGCAACATCCTGCTGCAAGTCATCTGGAGTAACATCCCGAAGCTCGTCATCCACGATCATCCTGGTCAAATCATGCATGTACCTGATGCATACCAAGTATCTACCTGATACATATCATCATACATGATCCACCTGATCATACAGTGTATCCACCTGATACAAATACAAATACATGATCCACCTGATCATACATGATACATATCAACATACATGATCTACCTGATCATACAATGTATCCACCTGATACATATACAGATACATGATCCACCTGATCATACACGATACATATCAACATACATGATCTGCCTGATCATACAATGTATCCACCTGATACATATACATATACATGGTCCAAGCATCCAACATGATGCATATACAAAATACATACAAATGATCTAACCGATCATATCCAGCATCCAACATGATGCGTACATACATAAATGATCCAACTGATCATATCCAGCATCCAACATGATGCATACATACATATACATATAAATGATCCAACTGATCATATCCAACATCATCCTGATGCATATAAAGAGAAGTAACTGGAGAATCGTCCTGATGCTCATCATCCAACGCTTACATCCACAGCCATGTGAAGAATCCTCCTTCCAACATGCTTGGAATGGCCTCTGCAAATGTGTCCATCACTTCTTCCTCGAAGTGTCATCAATCCGAAGAAAACCAAGCCTCTCTTTGAAGTACTCGAACTTCACTTTGGCTAGTGGTTTCATCAGCACATCTGCAATCTGCTCGTCCGTTGCAACATACTCTGCTTTGGCTGTACTCAGTGTTACGCAGGACTGCTTCCTACTAAACCAAGATATCACACCTGATCCCTATCTGTAGCACTGCCTGCCCAATCTGAATCAACATAACCCTGCAGGCTAAACTTTTGATTCGCTTCATACTTGAGCCCATAATCCACTGTACCCTTCAGATAACATAGAATATGCTTTACAGCAACCAGGTGAACACTCCTTGGATCCGTCAGGAATTGGCTCAATGTGTTCACCGCAAAGCAAATATCTGGTCTCGTGTTCGTCAGGTACATCAAGGACCCAATCATTTGACGATACATAGAGACATCAATCGACTCAGATGAAGCATCACACAGAAGCTTCAGGTTCGATGCCATAGGTGTGGCCATAGCCTTGCAGTCCATCATCCCGAACCTCTTCAGGATCTCTACTGCATACTTCCCTTTTCCAAGGAAGATTCCATCTGCACTCTGCCACACCTCCATGCCAAAAACAAATAGTGCATCATCCCCAAGTTCTTCATCTCGAACTCGGCGGCAAGCTTCCGCTGCATGTCGGAAATCAATCTATCCTCACCTGTTACAAACAGGTCATCCACATAGTAGTATCACTGGATTGCCTTCCTCAACCTTATAGTAAAGGTTGGAATCCGCTTTACTCTTGGTAAAGCCCAAACTGGATAAAAAGCTATCTATCCTACCATACCAAGTTCTACACATATATGAGTCCCTGTCATGTGTCTCAGAACCAAGTGGCTGCACCACATACACTTCTTCTTCAACTACACCATTCAAGAAAGTGTATCTTCCTCTTCATCGTTGCAGCCAGAGCAAGTACTGATTTAATGGAAGTGTATCTGGCTACAGGAGCAAAAGTCTCTATGCTACCACCGACATCATGCTTGATCTTGTAGATCCTCTTGGAAGTCACTACAGACTCCCCTTCAGGTCTTGGGACTGCATCCCAAACATCTTCATGATCGACTGGTACTCCTCGATCATGGCATTCTTTCCAGATCCTGGGAACTTCAATATCTTCAATATTTTCAATAGATAACTTTGTTGCTGAACAAATGTTGTAGTCCTTCTTTTGTAGGTGAAGGTATACAGTCTTTTCTACAAAACAAGTTAAATTGCATGATTAGAAACATCTCATAATTTTTAGACAAATTCTTACACATAAAGAAATATGTCATATAGTCATGCAATTATCTTAGCCAATGCTTCAATACAACATTTATCCATGTTCCACAACTTTCTAGATGTCTTCCAGTCTCTATCAGAACATTGTTAAGCGTTTGCACTACTCCCAACATGTCAACAAAGAGGTTTCATTCTAGATAAGTAGCACTGGAATGTTGTACAGTGCCATAGGCCACTTACCCATCACATGCATATTAGTAGTATACTGTTCATTAATGCAATCATTCTAATATGCACAATACATATCCTAAGTCTAGGAACATGAGCATATACATCATTGAACAATTTTATTTAAACAAACAAATATGCAAGAAATGATAATTAAAAATACTTATCTTTGTTTGGTTGCTGGGTGGACTCCCTTTGAGTCTTTGCTTCCTTGCAGGAGCTGCTGAAGTATCTTCTTCTACGCCTTTCCGTTGTGGAATGTAGAAAGATGGTAAACTCCCGCAGAAACTACTGAAGTGTGCTCCTTTGCTTTCTTGCAGGAACAACTGGAGTGTGCTCCCTCTTGATCTTTGCTTCCTGGATTACGTATCCTTGAACTTACATCCATCCTTAATCACTATGCATGCTTATTAGTATCATCATTGTGTTATCCTTGAGGTCTCATACATAATCACATTTATTAGTATAATCTTAATACTATCAAAACACAATAATCTTAAACATGTATAGTCATGATCATTCACAGATAATAAACATTAGTATTCAAGGTTTCAGGGAAGTCTTCTTTTACTCATGCATATTCTTATTTGATCATAGGACTCTTCTGATTAGTTAAATCATCAATGCATAAACCCGTGATTACTCAAACCTATACCTTCATGATTCTTCTGGTTAGTCATATCATCAATTATGGTAAGAAACATAATATGCATACAGCCATGACTATTCAAACCTATGACTTCATGAATAATCATTATCAACAACACAACAGTATAAGATCCTAACACAAGGTAGGATTCTAGCTTGATATAGGAAAAACATACCTGGATTAGCATGCTAGCTAGTTATGTATAACATACCCGCATAATGTCTTCTGGTTCTCTTCAATGACTTGTGCTAGTAACCTGCATGTCTCATAAGTTATCCATTGTAGAGCCAAGTTATACATACCTCGTAAGTAGATCTTCTAAGTGATCCATGAAAATGGATGAACCTTTGTCTTCATGTCATCATGATCATATGTTCTTGAACTAGAAAATGATTTGTCTTTCTTGGTGTACCTTTCATGTTAGTGGACAACATAAACCTCATACAACACCATAATGCATTAGTACAATCATAAGTGTCAACACCCTAATGAATGCATTCATAATTTTGTTAAGGTGATACGACAAGTCTAAAATCAAGATTGTTCTAACCGTAATAACATGAAAACAAACATATCATAAACTTAATCATAAACAAATCTCACGACATACCTGGATGAGTCATACCTGTCGAGATTGCTTGTAATCTTCTTATGTAAGGCGTTAGCCTAATCGCCCTCTAAAACAAGAACTTCTTCACTTATGCAGGTGACCAATCCATCTTATTCTAGGATTAACCCAATCCACTTGATTTACAAGAACTGGACCTGGAGCTGGATTAGGGTTTGTCAGAGAAACCCCAAAAATTCAAACTTTGAATTTAAAACTTCCGAAAGGATAGAAATATGCGCCTTGATGAGCTGATCAAGCTGGTATATTCAGAATTTGAAAACTGCAAAGTTTCACTCCTCAATTTTGCCTTTGAAACTTTCGGATTCATTGGACGTGACCCCGAACTGGGGTTTGATGAAGCCCACTCTTCTGCCCAATCAAAAGGTTTGATCGAAAGCTCTAAGCTTCTATTTTTATGAGGAGCTTCCAGCCGTGGTCACAAATTTCAAAAATTCCCATTTTTGCAGAAGCCCTAATTTTTCACTTTTCTGATCAAAGTCTTGAACTAGGGTTTGATCAAGCCCGGCCTTCTGCCCAACCAAAAAATCTCATCTTGGTATCTAAATTTTGATTTTGATGAGTAGCATTCAGCCGTGGTCTCTGATTACAAAAACTCCAACTTTATCCGAAACCCTAAATTCCGGAAGCCATGAATGAAGGTGCTAAAAAATAATTCATATTTGACAGAAATATGTACCTGATTGTTTCTGGTGTAACTCCGAACTTTTCGATCCACAGGGTCTGAATTTTTTTCCTGAGATATCCCAACCTGTTATCTTTCCATCTCGACAGGTTTGACCTTAATTGGATTCTCTGAGAGAGAGTTATGCCAAGTGTTGCAACGTGACCTGTTTATGGGATAATACAAGAGAGCGAACTTGTATGGCGTGCCACGTGTCACTGGTTCAACTTCGGCCTCTGAAAATTTTTCCTTAGATATCCCGACCTGTTATATTTCCATCCCGACAGGTCTGACCTCAATTGGAATCTTTGAGAGAGAGTTATGCCAAGTGTCGCAACGTGACCTATTTATGGGATAATACAGGAGAGCAAACTTGTACGGTGTGCCACGTGTCACTGGTTCAACTTCGGCCTCTGAATATTTTTCTTGAGATAGTACATTCTGTGTACTACCTGTCACATTTTACGAAATTTCATTTGGATCTTCCTAGCCCACGTTATGACCTTTTTCCCAAGGTCACCTGATTTTGACTCAGATCTGGAAGAGGCAGAAACCCTATATTGTACAGATCATAAATCACAAAGTACAACGAATTAGAGGTTTTCCTTTGGAAAAAAGGTACATGTGGATATGATCTTTGACCTGTAAAAGTTTCAGATCCGAAAACTTCGCCAAAATGGATTTATAGCGAAAGTGCTACGATGACTGGTTTTTGCTATATCAAGCCCTAGCATCGTAAGTGCAACAAGTGTCATACATGCCATATCATGCCTTCTTTCATGCTAGCTCTGATACCATGTTAAATTTTCAGAATTGACTTCAATTTGATCTAGGATCTTAACTGAGAGAACAACATGTACAACAAATCTACAACATATCAATCATGGACACAATAATGCAAGCACACAAGAGACACAAAGTTTACTTGGGGAAAACCATAAAGGTGAAAAACTCCAATAACTTCCTCAGAGAGAGATAGAGCAATGATACAACCAAAATACAAGAGATAGTCTTCTCCTAGCAGTAGAGCCTCCTCCTCCACAAGTGCGCCACTCTCCATGGTGTGAGTGAGAGAATAGAATGTGTAAAATGAGAGAGACACACGCTCTATTTATACACTAACTTGACTTGACCTTTACTCAACTAGGTCGGCCTCAACTTAACCACTTAACATAATGCTGACTGGGCCAACCCCCACTAGGGTGGTCTAATAACCCTTTGATCCACATGGCCAACCCCCAATAGGGTGGTCTAATAACCCTTTGACCCACATGACTTATACAGGGCCGACCCGAACAAGGTGGTCTAATAACCCATCAAGTATAAGTTACGACACTTACAATATAAATGATGACACTTCTGTATAGAGGAATAATAACATCTCTATAGGAATACAATATACATATATGTGAAATACATTCCGAAGTTATATATACATCAACAAAAAATCATAGTGAGAACTCGGGGGACAGTTTGGAAATCATTACTCCAAGTGGTGATCTAGATGATGGTGTTCTTAAGACAACACAAAATGCTATTCGAGATCAATTGCAGAGGGATAATTTGGTTCACAATGGGAAAAAATTTGATTTAAATGTAAAGAAAATTTATAGACACGCATAAGGCCAATATAAGTATCAAATTAGGAAACCACATCGCTTGCATGTTCATAACTTGAAAGCATTGATGAGGCACAATCCCTATGCACATGTGGTTAACTTCCTAGTTCTTGTTGACCCAAAAGATGTTCTTGTTAGAGCTGAATTTGAAGAATCAAAATGTTTTGATTACAACTACTATGTTTTGAGGGGAAATCATTCTGTAGAGGCTAGAAGAGAATTGATGTAAGAGTTTCCAAAAAACCCTATTTTTCAAACATTGAAATGCATCATTTATGCTGGTTTAATAGATGTGGAAGCAAAACTATTAGCATGGGATCACAACACAGATAGTGACTATAGGATGTCCATGAAATTTCTTCAAAGGGTTAGATTTATCCACAATGAATTTGAACAAATATGTGGTGGGGACAGATCGAAAGTTGATGGAGATTTCCGGAAACAATGTTGTATGGAAATATGTATCCCTATTAAAGAGGACAATGTGAAACAGAAAGGTTTGAAAGGAAGCGATGCATTCAGATATGTATATAACTATTTTCAGTTGGAATTTAGAACGGGTCCCATATGGGATTTGATTGATGACATATTTATCATGTGGGAGAATATTGGCGTAAAAACTCAGAAAGTAAAAAAAAGTAAAGTAGTTGCATGGAGCAGTAGTCAAGGAGGCCCTGATGTCAAGAATTTGCCAGAAGATATGACTATAACACCTTGGAGATCATTGCAAGGTGTGAAGGATGAAACACTTATATCTACAATATTATCACGTGTAAAGTCAGGCGAATTATCCATGGAAGAAATGTGCAATGATTTTGAAAAGTAAGTTTATAGGTTGTTTTTTTTTAAGTTGATTTTTTGAGTTTAAGATTTTTTATTAAATAAGCATTGTGTTATAATTAGATGCCATTGTTAATGCCATTTATTTTTAAATCATGTATTCATAAGGTTTACATGAAAATACAAGAGGATATGGTTATAATGTTGGGTGAGAAGAGTTGGGATGATTTCAAATGCACCTATCTAGATTCAAGCTCCATGTAAAGCTTAAAAGATTTTTTTGTTGCATATAAAAATGTATGATGAGTTATGATATTTTATATTTTATTTATTTCTAACTGAATTCATTTCTATTTTATTACTTATATATATAATTTTGTTTTCAAAGATGTCAAAGAAGAATATAATACTAGAGTCTTTCAAAATTCATATTCAAAGAGCAAAAATAGAACGACAAAGAAGACAATGTCTTGCAAACGTTGAACTTGATGACACCCTTGATCATCACGTTTGGAATGGGCTCGACACTGTGCAATATAAAGTGATTTTGGGTGATTGTGCAAACATTACAAATCTTGTTCCAAAAAAGGAGTACTCCCTAGTTATTGCAGATATACCTCATGGATACAATATCAAAAACATTACTTATGATTGTGATCCTTATACATACCAGTCATTCAATAAAGTGTTTAAGGATTTCTGGACATCACAACATCACTCCTATGGAGGTTTCTTGTTTTCCATTCAGATGTACAAGGAGGAGCAGTGCTAACATCCTTCAAGGATAAAGCAAACTCAAGGAAACAATTGTATTGGTAAGATATTTGTAGTATATTATTAAACATTTGAATTTAGAAACCAAAATTATTTTTCTATAAGTTAATTAGATTCTTATATGTTTTTGTTGCAAGCATAAGCCTAACATTTGTAGCTCCAACACTGATCCATTTATGAGCGATACTAAAAACATACATCTTGCATGTTGGACAAAAGATGAGACCTATGAAACTCTTTAAATCAATGAAAAGAGTGACTCAACAAAGATAGTCAAATATTGTCTTATAGTGCCATGGTTAACAAGTTCACATATGAAGAAAGAGATTTGAAAGGAGAGACTGTAAACATCTGCCATAAGCCGCAAGCATTGATTAATTATCTCATAGATACTTTTTCAAGAGAAGGAGATTGGGTTTTCGATTTGTTCTCAGGATCAGGTAAATTTCTGATATTACATATGAAACTAGTGCCGTAATCTAAATTCAGTAATATATATTTTTTAAATTTATGTTTCATTATGTTATTTAACTTTTTTTGTTTTGTATGTGTTGAATAGGTACAACAATAACATGTTCATTGCAATAAGGAAGAAATTGCATATCCATTGAGAATGATCTACTACAGTGCAATTATATCAAGCAAAGAATTAATACTATGAAAGTTCTTCCAGATGAAATGCAAGAAGTTGGTTTGAAGAAATGCGAATTTAGTGAGTCACTTGTGGCAAAGATGTCAAAATAGCCTCATCCTCCTTTAAAAGGGATGTTCGGAAAATATCACTTTGGGCATTTTGTAGAAGTAGAGGATCCAATGGAAGAACACATTGAGGTCCAGGAAGAGAGCCAACCAACAAAAAAGTCAATTTCGATGAAGAGTTAGGGATGCATGATATTGTTGAAGAAAATGTCAAAGTTAACAAATTTTTGATAAGATATTTTGTAATGTTTTGAATTGAAGATTTTATTTTGAGAATAACTGTTATGTTTTTAATATGCTATTTAGAAATATATGGTATACGTTTTGTTGAGTTTATGCGAATCATCATTTTATGGAAAATAATGTTAAAGAGTATCATTTTTATACATCAAATAACATAAAATACGTTGAAAAATGGTTTGAAATGTCTTTTTTTTCTTCTTCTCATTTTTTTTAGAAATTTGCCCCAAAAATGACTTCTTTAAGATAAAAGTTTAATGAAAAAACTTTGAAAATGCATGTATTTTCGTTCTAACTAGATTCTAAATCTTACAAAAATTCAAAAATGTGTGTATTTTTTTTACTATAGCTAGCTATTAAATGTATATTGTTTTGTAAAGTTCAGAAAATGGCCCTTGTAAATAAAAGTTATAATTTTCTTATGACCAAGAAGTTTCAAAATCACAAAAAAATGGTGCTACCAGTATACACACTTTTTGAAACAGAGGTAAAAACAACTACTAAAATTGACCCCCCCAAAAACGAGAACAATGTCGGGTTCTCGTCAAGTTGTATAACATGTTGTTCATCGAATCGACTGGAGCATCTTGGTAAACAAAATAAAGAGCTAAGGTCTGGTGTTGGTACTATTGCTATTGGTGATGGTGGTTATGTTCCTGTTGCTCGTTTAATCGGATCTATTGCTGCTTGCTCGGATTCTGGTGCATCTGTATCTTGATCTCTACATTTTGGGGTTGGCTATGGATCTGTGTTATATTAGTGACTAGAAAACTTGCCGCTTCATTTGCTACTACTAAGGATTTACTTTTGCTGGATCTGAAGCTGGTTCTTAAACTACTTTATCTAGATCAACTTCTTTCCCAGGTGCTGCATATGCCATTGGTGACAAGGAATCCATAGCAATAGCTATTAACAAAGGCAGGGACATTGCCACCTCGTGGCTCTTGTTATAACATATACTAATAAAGTTATTATATTATATGCTATAACCCATATATTATATATTTGACATATAAAATGTTATAATAATATAATTTAATATATATTTATTATAATATATAATATAATATATAATATAATATATATTATAATAAATATATATATTATATTATAATAAATAATATAATATATATTAAAATAAATAAATATATTATATTATAATAAATGATATATGTAATGTTATATTAATTATTGAATATAAATTAGAATTTTATATTAAATATATTCATATATTTTAAAATAAATAATTATTAATGTGAATTATTTCATATAAATATAACTTATAATTTATTTACAAAAGTTTAATTTAGGCTTACAATTCAAAACTAAAACATTTTATTTCATTTTATTTTATGAGTACTTTATTTTAGTACATTTATGTATTCGAAATAACTCATGTTTTTAGTCATATTAAAAATGATTTTTTATTAGTTTTAGATGTACACATTTTTTCATTTTAACTTAACCATAGTTACATGAATTGTAGTGCAAGAGGTGAGATGTAAATATATGATCCCCACAAAATGACATTCACAATATTTTATTATATCTCTTAGGAGGCCCATTTTATAATTTAAAATTCCCCTAATGCTTCTATTTTATTTTGTCTCATCTCCTTTGACAACTATGTAACCACATCATCGATCCTTAATGTGGTATTATTGCTTCCAATAGCCACGACCACAACAAGCTAATACATTTATCCTCTGTGATTTTAATATCCACAGATAACTAACTAATCATAGTGTTGAACGCAATCGAGTGCTTTGTAACCGGGTCACCTTCATCCATCATCGAAAGATATAGTCACTGTTATATTTTTAAAAATCTAATCAATATTAATCTATGATCCTACTGAGAGAATAACAAGCACAACATAAACACAAGAGACACAAAGATTTTCCTCGGGGAAACCATAAATTAGAAAACCCCGCAACTTCCTTAGAGATAGAATGATCACCAATACAATGTCACAAAAGTAAAACCCAAAAATAGAGATGGTCTTCAACAACTTCTCTCTTCTCCACTTGTGCGAACTTCTTTTCTCTCTCACTAATGCGAATTGAGTGAGTGTGAGTGAATGAATAAATAGAGAGCCTATCTCTCTATTTATACTTTACCTTTTTCACTTGACAAGTCGGCCTCAACTAAAGTTGACCCGGCCGACTCCTTTAGGGGACTTAAAACCCCTTTACAAATTGACTCTGGGGGAACTAATTCTCTGACTTACAAGAGAGGGTTTACCTCAATGACTACATGACCCAAATACAATAATGACTTCTCCGACCGGAGGAATAAACATCTCCGTCGGAGGTACAAATAAAATACAATATAAAATACAAGTGAATATCTTCCGCAGTTACAATAACATTAACACTCCCTCTTAACTAGGAAGATATTCTCTTGACACAGTCATCAACACATCTGGACACAAGTCTTCGTCGCTGGATCAACAATGATGGAACATAATCATCAATACTGGATCGTCGTCATCACTGCTGCTGCAATCCTCATCATCTCGATCATCGATTGGTGCTATCTCTCAATTCTACTCGTCATAGGAAGTTCTACAGAGCCAACCCTTTTTCATGCTAGATGTAGGCCTAGCCTCCATGTAGGTATTCATCATCTCTGTGAGAAATCCATCAAGTAGGTACAACCCAGGACTTATTATATTTCCTCTGCAAAAACCTGCGTCTCCTACTATCACCTCATCGTCTTCAGATCACACGAAGCACAACCCAGATGCACATCACACATCACTTACATCAACCGACATGGGAAGATGAACCTACAACCATTCGGGAAAGGCTCGACCCTTACATCATGACCATGGGAAGAAAAACCTACAACCATGCCAGAAAGGCACAACACTTACATCAATATCCATGGGAAGACAAACCTCAACCATGCTGGAATGGCTCAGCACTTACATCAACAACCATGGGAAGGAAAACCCCAACCATGTTGGAATGGCTCGGCACTTATATCAACGACCATGGGAAGACACACCTACAACCATGTCGGAATGGCCCGACACTTATACCAACGACCATGGGAAGAAACACCTACAACCATGTCGGAATGGCCCTAGCCCTTACATCCGCACCATGGGATGAAATACCTACCACCATGTGAGAATGGCTCCATCCCTTACATCTGCACCATGGGAGGACACACCTACCACCATGTGAGAATGGATCATGTGTATCTGCGTTTGCTGGACTCATCACTTCCCCTTGGAAGGAATCTCAATCTGAAGTACACCAAGATTCTCTTTGAAGTATTCAAACTTCACTCTGTCCAGTGGCTTGGTTAACACATTGGTTATCTGCTCATCCGTCGCAACATACTGGAGCTTCACTGCTCCTCTCTGCACCGTATCCCTAATATAGTGATACTTGATATTGATGTGCTTCGACTTGTCGTGGAACACTAGGTTCTCAGACAACTTCACACAACTCTGGTTGTCGCAAAATATACAAGTCGCATCCACTAGAGATCAAATAAATCAGAGAGTAGCTTCCTAATCCATATTGCCTCACAACTAGCCGAACAAGCTGCGACATACTCTACTTCGGCTGTACTCAGTGCCACGCAGGACTGATTCTTGCTAAACTAAGAGATCACACCTAATCCCATATTGAAGCAGCACCGCAAAGTGCTCTTCCTATCTGCGGCACTGCCTTCCCAATACGAATCAACATAACCCTCCAGGTTAATCTTCTGATTCGCGTCATACTTGAGCCAATAATCAATTGTACCCTTCAGGTACCTCAAAATATGATTTTCAACAATCAAGTGAACATGTCTCGGATCCATCAGGAATTGGCTCAATGTGTTCACAACAAAGCAAATATCTAGTCTTGTATTCATCAGGTACATCAAAGATCCAATCATCTGACGATACATCGTGGCATCAACCGACTCTAATGAAGCATCACTCAATAGCTTCAAGTTCGATGCCATAAGTGTGGCCATGGCCTTGCATTCCATCATCCCGAACCTCTTCAGTATCTCCACTACATACTTCCCTTGTCCAAGGAAGATTCCATCCACTCTCTGTCACATCTCCATTCCTAGAAAATAATGCATCATGCCCAGGTCCTTCATCTCGAACTCGGAAGCAAGCTTCCTCTTCGTGTCTGTAATCAGCCCATCCTCACTTGTCACAAATAGGTCATCTACATAGAGTAGGTATCACGGGGTTCCATTCCTCAACCTTGTAGTAAAGGATGAAATCCTCTTTACTCTTGGTAAATCCCAAACTAGTCAGGAAGCTATCTATTCTTTCGTACCACATCCTGGGTGCCTACTTCAAACTGTACAAGGATGTCTTCAATTTGCACACATGAGTCTGTCTGTCTGTCATGTTTCTCAAATCCAAGTGGCTGCTCCACATACACTTCCTCTTCCACTACACCATGCAAAAATGATGTCTTGACATCCATCTGGTGTACCTTCCATTTCATCACTGCAGCCAGAGCAAGTACTGTTCTGATGGAAGTGTATCTGGCTACAGGTGCAAATGTATCCTCGTAATCTATTCCTTCCTTCTGGGAGAAGCCACGTGCGACAAATCTTGCCTTGTGTTTCTCTATGCTGCCATCTGTAGCATGCTTGATCTTGTATATGCACTTGGAAGTCACAACAGATGGTGAATGGGTGTACTGTTAAGGAAATCCTTGCGTAAGGTCACCAGTTTGAAACTCCGTGGATACGAGCCTTACAAAAAAAAAATGTTAAGGAAAGATCATGTTACAAAGACACCTTATCGACAACCTAATGACTAGAGACGAAACATTAAACAAATTATTAGTATTTCTTTTGTCCCCCCTCATATTGCATGAGGATCGCATGTGGTTTTCATCACATTACTTGTGAAATGGTTCACAAGGCTTGAGATTGCAGTGCTTGGATAGACATTTAGAGGGGTAGGAGGTACACTTGTGTTCTTGACTCAGATTGGTGCTTATTCAAGGTTGAGTGGTGGCCATGATGATTGGCTAGGAGGTATGTTATGATGTATTCTCATGTTTTCATGGTGATTATTGATGAAGCATCATGTGCCTAACAAATGAAAAATACTCAGAAGGTGATGCAATTCTGCTTATTGATGATTAAAAGGATAATTGTCTAAGGTAATAAAACAATTATTTAGCACGTAAGTAGTTAATGGAATGGGTACACATCAATTTAGGGTTTCCTAAAGTTTTGAAGTGTTAATACTTGTACTTTTAAGTGATGGATTAATTAAAGTATTTAACTTTGGGTTTTCTAACGTTTTAGTGTGATTAATTAAAGTCAATGAAGAAATAAAACTAATCATAGTAATTAACCAAAGTACCTAAGGTTTGCACTTAGGATGAATTTGAAAATCACTTGAGAGGGTGATGCTAGGCACAATAGGATTGCATGCAACTAAATCGATGATTATTAAGGTTGAGGGGTTCCTAGACGGAACACCTTAGGGGATTTGAAGGCACTTGACACATGAGAAATTGTTACACTTTTGGAGAGGCGCCCTAAATTTGGGATCAATTATCTTTTCAGAGAGTGCCCATAATTTTTCCAACTCAATGGCATTAGAAACAGAGTGGATGTGGGATCCCCAGAAAGTGGTTATAATAGAAATTTGATAAATATTGAAGAAGTTGGCAAGTTAAAAAATGTTGCCTTGAAGCACTCTCCATTTTTCTTTGACCACTCGATTTAAAGGGTGCCCTACCTTGGATGCTTGAGCGTTTTGATATTTTTGTGAGAGAATGATCAATAAATGTTCATGGTGAAGAACACGTGGTCAATCACTCACAGGAGGGGTGCACATTCTTTTCTTGAGACATTTTGGAGGTGGTTGGTAACCAATTACATTGTTGATTCATTGTCAAAAATTTCTCATGAGTTACTTGTAGCAAATGGATCTAACCAAACTCCATTTGTTTATTGTTGTTGACTCTTCTCAAAGGGTTGGTTAGATGAGAATTATTATTGTATTATTTCTCATGGAAAAAATGAATCTAACCACTAGTTTGCTATTTATAGATAAAAATGAGGAAATAGTGGATCTAGAAAGGGAAATGATTATTTTACTATAAAGGAAGTTGAACTACACTCTTTATATAAAGAGTAGCCCTTCTTGATCAATTTTCATGGTTGGATTTATGGATAAATCTCATTGATCCTAATTAAATATCTATTGGTTTCTTTGGATGGTGAATTAAAGTGTTTCTTGAATGGTAATGTGCTCCTCATGTTTTAATTATGGATGAAGTCTTTAATTGATAATGGGTTTGGGCTAATGAAACAAGTAACCTTTTTCTTCTTCTATGTGATGGTTGTCAGTTGGAAGTTTAGGTTGCAATATGTATCTCAACTCTTGGTTATATGCTCTCTTTGTTAAAATTAATGCAGCTACGAGAACCATTCTCAGAGAGGATGGTACGCTAGTCAGTTAACCGCGACAGAGTAAAGAGTAAGTCTCTAGAAGGTACCCTAGGGCCCCCAACAGTCTCCTGGGGTTCTTGGTCGGGGACCAAGCAGGTTGATGCCATGGAAAAGTTCCTAGAATGTGGCTAGGGCCCCTATTTGTCTCTAGGGTATTTTGCTATGGGACCAGACAGGTTCTTGGTCATGAGGACCAAGCATATTTTGCATGTTGAGACAGAGACCTCCTGGTTTGGGACTAGGCAGATTCTTGGTCACGAAGACCAAGTAATTTCTACACGTGCTTGATAAACATTCAGTCTGGTATTGAAGCTTAGCCTAGGGCTGAGGGCCATTCTCCGGGAGAATGGAGGACCTGGTCAAGGACTAGGGGGTTGATCAACATGATTCAGTCTAGGACTGAAGCTCAACCTAGGGCTGAGATCCATTCTTTAAGAATGGAGGATCGTGGGAGGATCTTGGTTAGTTAACCAAGATGATGATGTGTGATGTCCTATTCTACTAGGTATTCGAGATGGTTGAGCTAGATGGTCTTCTCAAGGGACTGGCCACTCCTTGATGGAGTCACTAGCATTTGACCTATGGAGCAGTCTGGAGGACCACATGATCACATCATCCAGTGTCGACCCTTTTACAGTGATGATGAAATTTCAGGTAGTGTATGGAACACTTATACATTTGAGAGAGAGATGATTGGTTGTAACCCCACCTTGGTTGTTCACCCTTTTTTTTCCACCTTTATTGTTCTTGGTCTTGTGGTTAGAAGATTTACCACTTTGATTTGTCTTGACTCTTTGATGCTTTTGGTCTTATGGGTAAAAGGGTTGTTTACCCACCTTATTGGTACACCTTTGGTCCTATGGGTTGTGGGTCATATGCCAAACCTTGTTTTATGGTTTGACATGTACCACTTGGTTGGTACTTGTATTAACACCCTTCCTTTTATTGTGGTACCTAAGACACCTTTCCATGACCCTAGTAACCACCATTAAAAGACACCCTAATTATATTTTATATTTTTATAAGTTGTGATCTTATTTTGTTTTGGTGTCTTAACCCTTATGTGTTGGTACCCACCTTAATTATTGGAACCCTAATTAAATTAAATTCACGACCCTTCTAGAAGTCTCCAAGATCCTATTTAATGAAGACTAATTTCTCATTTGAGATTATCATTAACACACATCTCCCAGCTCTCTTCTTGAAGTTGACATCAAGGATTTAAGAAGTGTTTGCTACTGCTTTCTGTCCAACTGTTGGAGATTATAATCTCAGATATGATTTTATTGTTGTAGTTCGATGTCAAAGATTGTATGTTTCTATAAGTTTGCTATTGCTCCAAACCGTGACCTTTGAGGACTGATTTATCTAGGGTTGCTATCATTGTAACTTGTCTCTATTGCTGATCAGTCTACTGTGAGTTTGATTATGCCTAACATGATCTTGGTTATGTCTTCCTTGAGTCTGTTTATCATGCCATGAGACAATTTAGAGGAAACCATGAGTATGTTAAGGTTTAACCTGCTTTATATGAGGATGTTAGAGGAGGCCATGAGTCTATTGAGGTATACATACCCTACTGTAAGCTCACCTGTGCAAGTCGTGACCATGTTGGGGTTTTGCTGAGCTGGCTGTGACCTAATTTGGGTGTCATGAGTCCTGTTAAGGACATCTTGTGAAGGTCGCAACATGCTGAAGGTTATATGAATAAATAGTGGGCCATCTATGGAGGCCAGAGTCACCCAAGTTTGTTTTGTGGGCTTCCGGTTGATTTTTTTGTGGAGAGCATTAACCCCTGTGGACTTGCCTAGGGAAAATCTATTGTGATAAAAATAGGAAACGTCCCACACTCCAGGTAAGTATTCTAACTTGTTCTTTTTGAGACATGTTATTGTTGTTATAACTCTGTTAGTTATTATACTACTGTTGATTACATGTTACTGAAGATTACTTTAACACGGGGACCTATTTGGTAGTGTTAAAGTTGAAAAACACGAAAGTTATGTTTTAAATTATTATTTTTAGTTACTGTTGTACTATTATGCTTCAGTACTATTTTGTTATATATAATTTTGCATTAAAGTATATGAAATTTTTATTTCTTTGTATCAAACCCTAACCTAACCCAAAATTTAACATGGTATCAGAGCTTAGGGATTGTAGCTAACTCTGTCTTGCAGGATATCATAGTCTACATAGAACCTAAGGTAGGGTTTTTAGTACTAACCAACTTGACCTCAAAAGTTTCTTGGCAAAAGTTTATCAAGTTGGAAAGAAGGGTTTGAACATTTGGCCACCAGAGAAATCAGATAATCAGAGTTGAATGGACACATACATATGTTATTTGGCTGGAAATAAAAGATGTAGCAGTGATGCTTCTAATTCATATGACAACAAAAAAGAGATGATGGAATTAGTAGGATTTGAACTTGCTTCTTTAAAGAGGTTTGTCCAGTATGACTAACATTCCTAGAAGGTTTATCTCAGGTATGTATTTCTGAGGTGAGTAAGGAGCCATCCTAACTCTTTATATGACTTGATATTTAGTAATCATGGGCCTACATGATCATGATACTTTCTAGGAGTATTCTGATTTGAATATGCAAGTGCAAAGAAGTTTAGTGTCCATCCATGCATGAAAGTATCATGACCAGATTTCTTATATCTAGGATTGCGATTTAACCTATATTTTGCTAATGAATGTATGGTACTACATGAGCAGTACATGTACAATATGATGACAAGATCATGATGCACATGGGCATATATAAAGAGGGAGGACTTTCTATCTCAACTTGTTTGTATTGTCATGGGAAACATATTTTTATGACATGTGATTGATATTCTCTTGATGGCATCTAGATACTCATCTAGTATATGGATGGATGCTGAGACTATATCATTATATGAATTTGATATTGGTTATTGTTGACCATCAAACTAAATTTTGATGTGACTTGCTCTAATGACAAGTAATGAAGTTTGCAGATGCTTCTTATGCTTAGAGTAAATGTATGGTTCCAAAGAGAGCTGAGTGATAAGGTACAAAGGGATTAAGAGAATCCGCATATTGTAGGATCTGTTATCATATATATTTATTCTCCCAAGTGTCAGTATAGTGTTAGCAAATGAGAATCTGACAAGTATTTGTTTGTGATGATTTGTTCTTACTAAAATGGAGCAATTGGTAAGATTAGAGATCAAGAGGGGGCCAACTGTGCTCTTCAATCCCCAACAGAGTGGGACTGCATAAAAGAAGTAAGAGATGTGACCTCCCAGTATTATAGATATGGAAGTGAAAGAAGCACCAATCCACGAGTCATCTTTCTCAGATGAGCAAAGGGAGGAAACCAAGGAGTCTTCCAATGACTCAAGTATAAAATCCTATGAGACATCTTGTTCATAGGAGCAGAAGGAGAAGGCCAAGAAGCATTCAGTTGATCTCATTGAGAAGCCTATTGAGAGGCTTCATGGGTGCTCCAATGTGAGCCATGTCACTGATTCAGGATCATCCACTTATGTGGATACAACCAAACATCAGGTTTGGAAAGATGCTATGATAGAGTACATACCATTGACAATGGATAATGATTCTTAGACAACAAGGGAAGTCAGTTGCAACTTCTAAGTGGATCTATACGATTAAGTTTATTGTTGACATTCGGATTTATTTGAAGCTCTCAAAAAATGCTATGCTCTATGACAGGTCGAGACACATCAAGAGAAATTATCACCATGCCAAGGACATGGTGCAATTGTCATCTTACTGATGTATTGACTAAACCTCTGTCCTGGACAAGCTTAGTGTTGCTGAGAATGCCTCTCTTGCTGAGAGGGAGTGTTAAAATTAGTGCAGCTACAAGACCCATTATCAGAGAGGATGGCACCCTAGCCAGTTAACTAGGGTTCCTGGTCAGTTAACCAGGAAGAGTAAATATTAAGTCCCTAGAAGGTACGCTATGCCCCCCAACAGTCTCCTGGGGTTCTTGGTTGGGGACCAAGCAGGTTGATGCCATGGAAAAGTCCCTAGCATGTGGCTAGGGCCCATATTTGTCTCTAGGGTATTATGGTTTGGGACTAGACAGGTTCTTGGTCACGAGTACCAAGCAGATCCTGCAGGTTGAGACAAAGACCTCCTGGTCGGGGACCAAGCAGATTCTTGGTCACAGGGACCAAGTAAGTCCTGCAGGTGGTTGATCAACATTCAGTCTAGGACTGAAGCTCAGCCTAGGGCTGAGGACCATTCTTCGAGAGAATGGAGGACCTGGTCAAGGACTAGGGGGTTGATAAACATGATTCATTCTGGGGCTGAAGCTCAACCTAGGGATGAGATCCATTCTTTAAGAATGGAGGATCTTGGTTAGTTAACCAAGATGATGATGTGTGATGTACTCTTCTCCTAGGTCTTCAAGATGGTTGAGCTAGATGGTATTTTCAAGGGACTGTCCACCCCTTGATTGAGTCATTGGAATTTGACCTATGGACCAGTTTGGAGGACCACATGATCACATCATCCAATGTGGACCTTCCTTATACAATGATGATGAAATTTTAGGTAGTGTATGGAACACTTGTTCATTTGAGAGAGAGATGATCGGTTGTAACCCCACCTTGGTTTTTCACCCTTGTTTTTCCACCTTTATTGTTCTTGGTCTTGTGGTTAGAAGATTTACCACTTTGATTTGTCTTGACTCTTTGATGCTTTTGGGGGCTTCTAGCTGAATTTTTTGTGGAGACCATTAAATCCTGTGGAATTTCCTAGGGTAGATCTATTGTGTTATGCCCAGATCTACTGTGTTATGTTTAGATCTTTTTGTTTTGAGTCTTGCTTGTGAGATCTGATCTATGTGCTAAAAATTTATTGTGGTCTGATCTATCGATATGAGACCTTCTTAAGGTCTGATCTTTTATGCTGAGACATTGCCTGGATTAGATCTATGCGTTGAGATTTTGTTTTTTAGATCAGAACTTTTGTAGTGGGCCTTGCTTGGAGCTGCCACTGTGATTTGACTATCATTGACTACTTGAATGTACTACAACCTATCATCTATCTCTCTCAGGTTTCTACTTGCCCTCTAGTAAGGGTCAGCTTGTTCCTAGTGATTGACTTGCCTCTAAGAGGAACAAACTATTTCTGAAAGTTAATTCTTTCAAGTATAAAAATAGGAAAGGTCCCACACTTTAGGTAAGTATTCTAACTTGTTCTTTTTGAGACATGTTATTGTTGTTAGAACTTAGTTAGTTATTCTACTACTACTGATTACATGTTACTGAAGATTACTTTAACACAAGGACCTATTTGGTAGTGAATTAAAGTTGAAAAAAATGAAAGTTATGTTTTAAATTATCTTGTGTAGTTACTGCTGTACTATTATGCTTCAGTACTATTTTGTTATATTTAATTTTGCATTAAAGTATATGAAATTTTGATTTCTCTGCATCAAACCTTAACCTAACCCAAAATTTAACACTCTTACCCTTTCATGGCAATTATCCTTCCCAAATCATTCGAAAGTATCTACTTTGGTGTTTTCCGTTTGCTAAGATTTCTGAAATTTGTAAAGCCATTAGAAGTGATTAGGTTATGTAATCTACTACCCTAATCCTCCCAATTATTCCTTTTAAAATTATTCATGTTGACCTTTACCCAAGGTATAAGACACTATTCTCCAATCCATTCATCCTTATTAGTCATTTGCTATCATAAACAATTTCACTAAAACAATTTCTTTATTTCCCCTTGAACCTAATTGCAAGGTTTAGTAATTCTATCATAGGGAAGCTTCCTTTGAGTTGGACAAGAGCCAACCTAAAGAGTAGAAGAGGGTTTGGTGTGGTGACATTTGCCTCACTCCCAGTTTCACTAAGCCCATACCTAGAGCTTTAGGGATTTATCTTGAAGGGTGTGAGTTTGGGTGATAACATTTTGGCATCGTTGTTGGGGATAAAGTTCATTTCCCAAAAGATTCGAACACTATGCTTGATAACATGTTGCGAGATTTTTTCTTTCTTAAAGATCTAGTTCTCACATGGAGACTCCATGAAGGCACAAAGCCCTTATTTCTTACAAATATTTTTTTATTGATGACATTTGGTGGGTGTAGAGGTGAGCACATCCATCCATTTTGAAGGCATTTAAATCTCATTTTAGCGACTACACATGAGGTATTATTTCATATTTGCTTGTAACCATATATTTTGCAATGGGGTGGATGAAGTCATGGGTTTTTAGTATTGCATTTGCTCCTTTGGATTTTTCAAATATTCATGGAATACCAATCAAACTCCTTCAACTATTAAGAAAAGGCCTCATCTGAAATTTTATGGTGATCCTTATGATACTCATAATGCACCCAAGCACGTTTCTTTGGTTGAAGATTGTATTTCAGATTTGGATGTTGATCATGAGCATATTTGCTAGATTTTTGGAAGGAATTGGTAAGAAATGGTTTTATTATTTGGAAATGGAAATATTTCATCTTATGTAAGTTTTACTTAAGCATTGGAATACTTTCTATGAAGAGGAGCAAGATGATGAAAAAATTGAAGATCATGCACATGAGGAGGACATTGATGAAGAAACCTCTCAAGCTTCCATTTCATCATCTCATGGAGATAAGGGTTTGGTAATCTCCCCTCTTTCTCAAAATTATGATTTGGTTGACTTATTTATGGATGATTTCGAGAAAGATAATCTAGAAGAAAAATTCTTGGAGGGTGAGGATTTTGCAAATTTCTTTGCTCCCACTTTTGATGATGATAAAGGTAGGCAAGGGTATGTTATTATGTATGAGCATTTTTAGAATTTTGATCATGATTTGGGTAGAGATTATTGGATATTTTTAGGAGACATAATCTATGACACAACTAATGAAGGGAGTGAAAATTTTGAAGCCTTTAGACAACCTAATATTGATGAGGCAACTTTAGAATCTTCTCATGTTTATTTTCAACTACATATATGTGCTAATGATGTATATTAGGGGCAGCCTTTTTCTTCCTCTCCTAGGAAGGATTTGGAGCAATAGTTGCAATATTATTTTCAGCCATATTTTTCACTCTATAATACTGATTTATCTCATCATTTGGGCCTGTTTTGTGATTATATTTATGCAGAAATTTTCCATCCACAAAACTCTTTGATTTCTGATATATGTATGGGTGAAAATTCAACAAAGAAATATGTTTTTCGTGCTGGAAATTATGGGTTAGAACAAAGTTTTTATTGCATAGATTTTTGGCCAACCTCACCTATTTTCTCTCATTGTTTGAATATATTATCTTTTGGAAATTATGGTTTTAATGCAATGATGAGTTACAACAAAGTTTTTATTGCAGAAATTTTTGGCCACCCTCCTCACCTATTTTCTCTCATTGTTTGAATCTATTTTCTTTTGGAAATGATGGTTTTAATGCTACAATTTGTACAAGGTAGCAAGCATTTCATATTGAGCTACATTGCATAAATTTCTGGCCACCAAAAGAAGGGTATTCAACCCTAAATTTGGGGCTATTTTTTTTCTTTCTAATTATGGAAATTTACATCATATTTTATGTGCATATCATTTGGATAATAAGATTGAAAAGTGTTACAGTTTGAAAATCCCCTAAGCCTTTCTTGCTTGAGGGGAGGAGTGATGATGATGATGGTGGATTCATTTTCAACCATGTTTATGTAAATGCTATCCCTATCCAATATTGGATAGAAAAATCTTGTGTTGGTGCATACCCATCTTGGCATGACATTGATATTCTTGGCCAACCTTATGAGATCATTCCGGATTTCAACCCTCATCTTAGGAAGATTGCAGCTTTGATCCACATGATCTTTGATGTAGCCTTGTTTTGGATGATGACCAAACAAAAGGGAAGAAGACATGCCATTGATGAAATACCCAAGTGGTTGCATTGGGTTTATGATTTTACCTAGCATGCTCATTTTTCACAGTTTAAAGTAGGTAGGTAGGAGAAAGAATAAGGTAGGTAGGTAGCATGCTCATTTTTCACATGTTAAGGTAGGTAGGTAGTAGAGTAGATGCATTTGATTTCAAGAACTCTTTGGCATTGTTGGCTTATGCCCTTTCATGTAAAACCAATTTTGGGATACTTTAATGCATAAAAAAAATGGACATTGTATGTGGGATTTTGGAGATGTGAATTGATCCATCCCACCACATACTTTCTCTTGTTCTCTTTCTCCCTCTCCTAATTGGTACGTGCAATAGATTCAAAGGTTCTCATTCACTTTTCTTTAAAGAGCACATGTCCCCAAGTTGGAGTTATATGTTACTCATATTCTATGAGGATTACACATGTGATTTTCATAAAATCACTTGTGAAATTGTGCTCAAGGATTGAGCTTGCAGTGCTTCATGGATAGATATTTGGATGGGAAGGAGATACACTTGTGTTCTTAACTCAGAGATGGTGCTTCTTCATGGTTGGGTGGTGGCCATGGTGATCATCTAGGAGGTATGGTGTGATGTGTTCTCATGGGTTTATGGTGATTATTAATGAAGCATCCCATTCCTAACAAGTGAAAAATACTCATAAGGTGATGTACTTAAATACTCATAAGGTGATGCACTCCCTCTTATTGATGATACAAATTATAATTGGCTAAGGTAATGAAACAATTATTAATTAACACTTAAATTTTTAATGGAATGGAAATCCATCAACCTAGGGTCTCCCTAAGTTTTGAAGTGTTAATAATTGTACTTTTTAAGTGATGATTTACCCAAAGTGTTTAACTTTGGGTTTTCTAAGGTTTTACTTTGTTTAATTAAAGTTAATGAAGAAATAAAACTAATCACACTAATTAACCAAAGTACCAAAGGTTTTCACTTGGATTAATTAAAAAATCACTTAAGAGGGGGATGCTAGGCACAATAGTCTCTCATGCAACTAAAAGGATAATTTTTAAGGTTGAGGGGTGCCTAGATGAAACATCTTAGGGGATTTGAAGGCACTTGACACATGATAAATTATTACATTTTTGGAGGAGCATATTAACTTTGGGAGCATTTTTTGTTGACAGAGTGCCTAGAATTTTTTCAGCGTAATGACAATTAAAGCATAGTGGTCGTGGGATTTCCAATTTGTGGTTATAATAGAAAATATGATAACTATTGCAGAAATTGGCAATTTCAAAGCTATCGCCTTGAAGCACTCCCCATTTTTATTTGACCACTCGATTTAAGGAGCATCCCATCTTGGATGCTTGGGAATTTTGATGATTTTGAGAGAGGATCATTGATAAATGCTCATGGTGAAGAACGCTTGGTCAATCACTCAAAGGAGGGGCACACCCTCTTTCCTTGAGCCATTTTGGTGGTGGTTGGTAACTAATTACATTGTTTATTCATTCTTGAAACATTCTCATGGAGTTAGTTATTTGTAGTGAGTGAATATACCCAACTTGTTTTGTTTATTATTTTTGAACTCTCTTCTTAAAGGGTTGATTATATGGGAACTATTAAGGTATTATTTCCTTTGGAGAAAAAAGTGGATCTAACCACTAGTTTGATACTTCTAGAAAAAATAGCTGAGCAAATAGTTCCTATATAATCAATAAAACACATATTTAAATATAATTAATAAATCAAATATAAAATACATAAATAAATAACAACAATATTAATTCAATAATCTAAAGGACAACCTAACAAAGGGACACAACTCTCCACCTCTCTAACTAGTTAATCCTTGTATAAGTATATTGCAATAAGGTTCATAGTATATATCATTTCATTCATTCATATCAAATATATTAGTTTATCCTATATCGATTTCTCATTACCGTTCTATTTATTTTTTATATTTAGAGTATGAACTAGATTAGTTCATTCTAGAGTGCATAGAAACTATTGGAAAACATTACCAATCGACTCACCCTTCACAATAAGTTTGAATACATTTGGTCTTTTGTTTGCATTGAGTATGAGAAAGAGATATGATATCCAAAATTTTTCCAAACACCTTATCCATGGATTTAATGGTATATACCCATAGAAATTGCGAATAATCATCAATAACAATGAGGAAGTACTTAGATCCCCCAAGAGAAGTGGTGACCATGGTGCCACATATATTTCTATACATGTTCAAGGGGATTAGATGCACATTGATTTGTCCTTCATAAATGACCCCTCTATAATGTTTACCCATCACATAATCCTTAGAAACACAACTGTAAGGGTTAAATTATGGAAGACCCTCAATAAGAGATAGACGACACATATGTCTCAAGGGTCTGTAATTGGTGCAACCTAGAAAAAATTGCGATAATTGAATGCCATCATCTACATTTTCCATCATTACGACGATCTTGTTGGAAGGTAGAGGTGAAGAATTCTTCCCAAACTTGTACATACATTCAAAGTCATCATGAAGATCTGAAGCAACCACTTTGACCCATTGCTAATATCTTTTTTTTTTGTAAATAAAAAACTATATTACTGTTGAAACATAAAGTACATAGCAGTTCTTAAAGAGTCTTCAAAACCATAGAATTCCTGACCATTCTCAGCCAAACATGAATCAATATATAGATAGACTGTTCAAAATGACTGACTTCAAACCCCCAAAAAATCGACTGCCCCCATAGCTACTAAAAAGGGACAGCATATTGAAACCAACTACAAAGACCATCGAGTGACAAAATGAAACTGCAAACCTGGCTTTAGACAGGGAACAAGGGAACAAAACCACCGCTGCAACCATCCACGTTCCACTGCTTTTCTTTGGCCGTCGTCTTCTCCTTCTCAGCATCCGTCACTGTCTCCGTGGGATTCTACATGCTCCTACGACTGGTGCCTAGGTGCTCCTCCTCTTCCATACCCGGATAGTAAAAGAAGACTCCTAATTTAGTGGCAATCACGTCAATTTTCATGTGCATTAAACGACTGTCCACATTGTGATCCTTCCAGAAACGAACAGGTTCTTCATCACCCTGGCGTTTGTTGAGAGTGTCCATAGTAACATGTGCAAGTAAAATTTTCGTAACCCAGTAGAGCATGATCATGCAATCATAAGCAGATGCACGACCCACCGTTGAGCCTGGGTTGAAAACCCAACCCTCCACCTCACGACGAAGGTCCTCCATCGGAAGCACCTGCACCGTATCCCATAGCTCCTTCTCCATAGAGAGTATATCATCCCGAATCAATGGAGGGATACGCTCACGAAAAAAAGAAGCAGCCGCCTGGGCTCTGGATTCAGTATAAGCTCTGGCCACCCGACCCTTTCTCTCACCCTGCTTTTCAGTCACCTCCCCACCCCCTTTCTTCCAGGAAACACCATTTCCCTTCAAATCCTCAACACTAAACCTGTGCTTAAGAGCCATAATTTGCACCCAGGAAAGATCCGGTGGCCGCACACAGGAAAACCACAGACCATTCAACTCCCTGGAGCACTTAACCCACTCTCTCAGAAAGAAATCCTCTAGATAGTAAAGGATATGGGAGAAAATATAGGGAACACCACCCGCATATAAACCCCAAGGATTCATAATGAGGATGATTGATAAGTTATGAGCTTCCTGCATCAGGTACAACGCGACAATCATGGAGCCAAGCATCCCACTAAGCAAAATTAAGAAGATGCCGATGGCAGTAAATGGGAGCCGGTACGAATCCTGTCTTCCATATTTCCCATTCCGTGAACTGTACCCTCTCATACTCATATTGGGGATCGAAGAGGCAACAAGTGTCATTCCTTGCATGATTGCACCTGGACACGAGGCCTCCCAATAAATTCCCCCAACCGACTCCTGTCACCATCATGGATGGGTGGAGCCGTCACTTCCATATGTATGCTTCTTTCCATGTCTGAATCTGCCAGGTGGCTGCAATTCATCACCCAATTCTCGTGTCGAAATTCCTCCGTGTTTCCAACAGTGAGGGCCCTACCCGCACCAATACCTTGGTTAGCAAGAAGATCTGCCACCTTGTTAGCCTCCATTTTGACGTGGGAAAAAGATATGACAGTGTGATTAGCGAGGAGAGTCCGCAGGTGATCCAACCTATCCAAGAGACACCAACTGGATGGAATATTCTCCGGAGATTGACCACATAAGAGCTTCTTCGCCATTTGAATTATAATCTGGGAATCTACCTCCATCACAGTTGAAAACCAAGATTATTTGATTACCAGATGGATACCCTGAATTAGACCTTCCAATTCGGCGGAATTGTTAGAGTTGAATCCAATAAAACCAAAAAAAACTTTAAGAATGATGCCCAAGGCATTCCTGCAAACTCCACCAAAACCAGCCTTTCTCGGGTTTCCACGAGACGCACCATCAAAGTTGATTTTAAAACCAGAGCGGAGAGGAGGTGACCAATGAATCGGACTGCCAGGATGACAAATCCTATCTTTCCTCTTGAGTCCATCCAAATCAGTTCTGTCCAATCCCCATCCTTCCGCAATACGCAATTCTCCTTCTGTTAAATCCCTGTCCTTATCTCCTCATTGAGAACTTCTTATTGTTTCTTTCATATTGTTAACAAGCTTCATCCAGACCTCATCTTCCATGTGAATTTTGTCTCGAAAAATCCGAGCATTTCTCTCCTTCCAGATAGCCCAAATAACCATGCCCGGAAGCATCTGCCACAGGGTCCCAATAATTGGATGCGAAAAAGCTTTAGAATTCCAATCCTTGAGAGTTTGATCTGGTTGACCTCTTACCCGATCGCTTCTCCAAAAAATCAAAGCTCCTCTATCCCACAGAGAAGATGAAAAAGGGAAATCATCCAATAAGTGCCCCAAAGTCTCCTTCGAATTGAGGCAAAGAGAACAGCGAGATGGCCCCAGGATCCCACGTTTTCTAAGATTTTCACTTGTCAAAACTCTCTTCCAAACCACCAGCCAGCGAAAGACTGCAATTTTAGGCCAGAGGTTCATCCCCCATATCTTTTTCCAGGAATTATCCTCCCCTTCCTCACGGTCAATCCGGATATCATATGCTTCCTTGATGCTGAAAATACCTTTAGGCTTGAAACCCCACCTCATCTTGTCAGGAGCGTTATTAATTCGAATGAACAACTCTTGTAGAGTTGACTCAAAGGCTTGAAGAGTCTCTGCCGTAGTTAGGCCTTCCCAACAGCTACAATCCATCCATTTTCTATGCACCTCCAACACCAGATCCTCCCAATAATGGCATACTTTGACTTTTCCCTCGAACATCCCTCTAACCTTGATAGCCTGCCAGCGAGGATCATCCCCCAGTTTGGGGAGCTGATTCCATGAATCTTCCCAGAAGTTGGCAAGTTCCCCATCATGGATATCCCAAAAACTATGGTTTTGGACAAGCTTTCTTCCAGAGAAGGCTTTTAGCCAAATGTGAGACCCATTCCTCTCCTAATTGTATCTGATCAATTGCCCCAAAGGTCTGTCCCTGGCATATTTAATATGCCACAGACACGCCCATGGTTCGTCTCTGTGGTTACACCACCGCCACCATATCTTTGAACCATAAACTTCGCTCAACACCTCAGGGTCTCTGATCCCAAGACCCCCTTTCTCCCTGGGTCTGCAGATTTTTTTCCCAACCCACCAATGCAAATTTAGACTTAGTTTCCATGCCTTCCCAGAAAAATTTTCTCTGAATACCACGAATTTCCTTAAGAATGGCCTTGGGCGCAGAAAGCATTGAGAATAGATAGACTAGCATGGCTTGGAGAACTATTTTGACCAGAATCAGACGACTGGGAAGGTTTAAAGGATGCAGAGACCAACTGGCCAGTTTTCTCTGCATTCTGTCAAGCAAATCTTGCCAAGAAATCTTGCGAATAGTTCCTTCCGCAAGAGGAACCCCAAGGTATTTGGACAGGAATGATCCTCGGGAGAAACCAAAGATTCTCAAAATATTGCATTGAGTGGGTCTGACAGTGTTGAAGAAAAACACCTGAGATTTTTACGGATTTACTTCAAGCCTTGAAGCCTTAGAAAACAACTCTAGGCTCTTTTTAAAGGCTCGGGCCTCTTGGAATGAAGGATGCCCCATTAAAATAGTGTCATCCACAAATTACTGGTGCGTTTTCTTATCCATTCCCTCATGGAGTTGAACTCCATGAATCCCTCCTTCATCATCTTGAGTCTGCGGAAGTTTACTAAGACCCTCATCCATTAAGATAAAAAGGAAAGGGGATAGAGGATCTCCTTGACGAATACCCCGGGAAGCTTGTAGAAGTTTGGTCGGCACCCCATTAAGAAGGATAGAAAAAAAGGGGTGGAAACCAGGTTCATAATCCAATCCACCCAATCCCTGTTAAAACTAAATGCTTCCAAGACGCAATGCCTATACTGCTAGCTGATTTTATCGTAGGCCTTTGCTATATCCAATTTAACAAGCATGCCTGGTTTCTTTGTGACCTTCAAGGAATGCATGGTCTCTTGAACCAGAATAATTCCATCCACAATTTGTCTGCCTTCCACAAAGCTCGACTGCTCTGGGATGATAAGGCTAGGGAGAAGAGGATTGAGTCGGTTGGCAATGACCTTAGTGATGATTTTAGAGATAACATTGCAGAGGGATATTGGTCTGAACTTACTAGGGGTATCAACTCCTTCCTCCTTTGGAATGAGGGATAAGAAGGTGGCATTAAAAGCCTTTAAGACCCCACGACATCAACGCGATTCCTCCACAATCTGAAGAACCTCCTCCTTGATCAGATCCCAAAAGAAATGGAAGAAATTGGTGGTGAACCCTTCAGGACCAGGGGCTTTCCCCAAGGCCATCTGATTCAAGGCCTCCTCAACTTCCTGCATTGACACCGGCTTACCAAGCATCTCATTGTGCTCCCTAGTTACTGATCAAGGGATGAGGCTAGTGATTTTGGCAATTTCATGGCTGCGGTCGAACCGCTCTTCCTTTAAAACAATCTCAAAGTGGTTGATTAGTTCCACCTCAATTTCACCTCTAGTCTCCACCTGACCTCCATTGTTTTTTCTGAGCTTGAAGATTTTAGACCTGTGATGATTTTGGATCACAGTATTGTGGAAGAACTTAATGTTCTTTTCCCCTTCTTGGATCCATTGGTTCCGAGATTTCTGTTTCCAATAAATCTCCTCTTGTCTCTCTCGAGCTTCAAGCCGCTCCAAAAGTTTGTTCTCCTACTCTCTTAAAACCTCGTCCGAGCCTTCATCCATACCTTTCCGATAAATAATCTCTAAGTCCTCAATCGATTTTTTCTTATCCTGGAAGATATTGCCAAAGTCATCCCTGTTCCAAGTGCGAATATTAGATTGTAGAGCCTTGAGTTTTTGCTAGAATTGATACATGCCTGATCCCTTAGGGGGAACCAGCTCCTGCCACCATTTCCCCACCAAGTCTTTGAAGTCTTTATGCTCCAGCAAGAATTGCTCAAATCGAAAGGGTCTATTTAGAAAGGCATTCGACCGATCCTAGTGCAAACATATGGGCCAATGGTCAAAACTCCCCACCGGGAGAACACTAGCGTTGACTTCACCCAAACCATGTGCAATATCCTCTGTAGCTAAGAATCTATCAAGTCTTGAGGCTACCAGATGATTGCTTCCACGTTTATTATTCGAGGTGTACCACCCATTTCCAGTTTCGACATCAATGAAAGGACTATGGCTCAGGAAATATCTAAAGTTTTCTTGGAATCTGCCCAAAATCCTTCTCCCGCCCTTTTTCTCGTTAAGGGAGGAAATCAGGTTGAAATCTCCACCAACAATCCACGACCCCTCCCCTGCGTGCTCCGACAACCATGATAAGAAGCGTAAGAATGCCTCCTTTTGAGGGAAGGCACTTAGACCATAGACATTCACCAAAGTACCAGTAACCCCCGAGGCTATCACTGAGAAATATGAGGTCAACGTAAACCTGTTAGCCCTCCAATTGGACAAGCGAATGGATTGATGCTTCCAGAGAACCGCCAGGCCTCTAGCCATGCCATTGACATCAATAGCCATAACCTCACAACCTCTCCAAATCCTTTTCCCAATTCTCTCCATAGTTTCAGAATTTCATTTTGTTTCTTGCAAGAATAGTACATCCGGTTTTTCCTGCTTCACCTTTCTAGCTAAGGTTTTGAGTTTCCGTGGGTGGTTGCACCCCCCGGATGTTCCAAGACATAGTCTTCATTGAGCAACTTTGTTAACCTCAGAAAAGGCTGCCCTGATCGTCGGGTACTGGCCAGATTCTATTAGTTTAACACCTATCTCTGCTATTCTTTGTTTGTTCGACTTTATACTGTGCTTCAGGTCCTCTGCTGGGGATTTCCTTTTATTCCTGGACTAAGGGTCAGCCATTATGCCCAAACGTTGATTTGCTTTAGATTTGATAATCGTTTCCTAGAGAAGTTCCAACTGTTTTCTTGAGACATATCCCTTCCCATTTTTTTCACATTCTTTCTCAATCTCATCCAGATCTAATTCCCCCAGGTCCAGTTCTTCATCACCATCCTCCTCCATAGCAGTAGTTTGATCTTCGGGACTCTTCTCCTAGTTCAGCGTTTCCTCAGCAGCAACAATAGATTCTTCGGAGGATCCTTTCCGCTCTTTCGCCCCTCGCTGTCCTCGCCAATCTCATCCAATATTTGAAACGGATTTTTGCTAGTAGACCCACTGTCTACCTTTTCCTTCCCTTTCCTCTGTTGATCCCCAGATCTATTCTTCTTACGATTCTGGACTTGGGTGAAACCCTCCTTATCTTTGTCACCATCCTGCATAGTTCTGGTTGAATATTTCGGCTTGGCCGACTAAGGGCAGTTTCTACCAAAATGGCCATATTCGTGACACAGTCTGCACCTAAAGGGGAGTTGCTCGTAATCAATCGGTTGAACCCATTCTTCATCCTCCCAGTTTAGACTGATAGATTCTGGAAGGTCTTTTGAAAGATCCATGTAAACACAGATCCGAGCATACACAATATACCTTTGTTGTTTTGTCTATTCCGCGACTTTGACGAATTCCCCCAAGGTGTTTCCGATAGCTTGCAATATTTCCATATCTCAGAATTCGTAGGGGAGGGAAAAGAGCCTGATCCATACTGGGGCAACTTTCATATCCTCCCTTTCAGGATTGAATCTCTCTTTCCAGGGCCTGATATATAACCTAGCAGAGAAGAAAAAATAGGGTCCTCCCTCAAGCACCCTGTCCCTATCTTCCACATTGAAGAAAATAATGGTAAAGAAACCCTTAGCCCCCAAGTGGAGATCATAGTGACCTTTCGGATTCCATGTACTCTTGATCCACCAGACCAAATCCTTCTCCCGAGGCCATATCCCCACAAACTTTCCCATTAAAGCCTTCTCCTTCCAGAGTTCCACTTTTTCTCTGACCTTTTGTGCTCGGATCTGAATGGCCGGGATGGCTGGGTTTTTTGGGAGGCATCCCCCTGGGCCCATCCTCCGTTTAGCACCTTTCGCTCCACCTCCTGCCTCACCCATCTCGACGTCATATCCCAAACCCGTAAACGTCATGGTCTAGGGCGGCATCCGGAACAGCCGTAGGGGATACGACCCCTACTGCAAAAACCCTGACAACTGCAATCCTCGCGCACTGCAGCAAACCCTAGCGCACGACCTCCTTCACCTCTCCAATCTAATTTACAGGTTCGCTAATATCTTTGATAACTCTGATGTTCACCTTTTTATTGGTGTGTGTGATTTTATTTACCTTAGAAAAAGGTTGTAACTTCTTATTAAATATAAAATGTGTACATTATAGATATGATTGATACAACATTCATAAAACTATTTGTCCCAAACACACATAAACGCCATTCCTAGATACCTTCTCATCAATGTTAATATTTGAGGCATGCAAGCACTCTGCAGTCATAAATGTACAAGTTCTTCCACACGTACAAAATATTTCTCAAGAAAAATATATTTCTAAATCACCCACAAAAAATAATAAGCATTGGCTTTCACCTAATAACTCCATCGTAAGTGTTTACAACATAAGGCCAATGTCTTTCCAAACAAAAACTGTTAAAATGATAATATGTAAATAAACTAAATAACCATAATTTTGTAAATCCTCTCATCCATTGAGTAAAGTGCTTGAATGAAGTGCCATTGATTTCTATTGGTGATCATGGCTAAATCACTCCATCCTTTTGATCCATTAGTAAGTCTACATTGGCTTTCATTTGCATAACATTTTTAGACAATGCATTTGCCACTAAGTTGAGCTTTCTATATACATGGTGAGATTATTGTGAAAGCTAACTCAATTCTCTTCAACTACTCTAGAATCATATGTAGGATCATGCTACCAATCCTAAACAAACATGTCATCCAATTTATTACCAACAACGAATCACGAAACATCTAGAATTTAGTAGCCCCGTTATTTGTTACCACTTTCATCAGTGGTGTCACAACCAACAACTTTGCATAGTTGTTTGAACCCCCCAAAATCCAATATTAATATAAAAGGAATAATTCAGAAATAAGGTTCCTCTTGCACCACATTGCCTATTTCCCTTCACTGGCACCATCAAAATATCCCTATGCCCCTCACTTGAAAATCAAAGGATGTTTCATTATCCTAACTTTTACAGTATTGACTGATATTTTTATGATTTTAAGATTTCTCTAATTTGATGCACATTGGAAAGATGTCACAACCCTATCCTAGAATTTTTTTGAGTTTCAAGTGAACCAAATTCCATGGGATACCATTAGGGAAAGAGATCTGAATGCTTTTAACTCCTTCCTTTGAACCTCGGTATTTAAACACTCCTCTACCATTTTTCCTTTGTAATGACCCCTACATGTTGTTGACTTGTCTATCTCTTCTTAGACCTCCCTAGCATATTTACAATTATGTAAGAAATGATAAATAGTTTCTAGTTCCTACTTGGACATAGTACAATGGCCAAGACCATGCAAATTATGTTTTTGTAGGAATTCCCAAGTTAATCTTTTATTCCTTAGGGATAGCCACATATAGGACTATTATTTGAGCTTTAAATTTCCACAAGGCCTTCCACCACTAGACAACTCCTTGGTTTTCTTCCACAAACATTTCTTTATAGCATAACCTAGGAGTGTAAGACCCCATGGATGGGTTCTTTGACTAGATTATAACATCCTTCTCCTCTATATTTCTAATATGACTCTTCTTACGCTGCTTAACATAAACCTCCATTGATCAACTTCCCTCTTTGCCATTCCTAACATTTCTTCATTTTCTAACCTTGTTTCCTAATTGATGCAGTATTTGAGTCAACTATGTACACAAGTTTGTGAATTACTTAAATCTATAGATTAACTATTATCTCCAGTGGTAATCTATGACCTTCTCCACATATAACAATGGTGGCAACACATATTCTAACTTTGTCCCCATTGCCTACTTTCCAAGGAAACCAATTACCCACTAAAAGAAAGGGCTATACTATTGTTTTCCATACAATAGGTACTTTGTGTAAATGGTCGTATTCCCTTTGGTCCATTCTTCCACAATCAAAGGTTCTATATACTTTTTGTAAATCACTTTCCCCCATAAACCCTCCTTGGAGATTAACCTCCATAAACCCTCCTTGGAAATTAGCCTCCATAGAATTTTGGCAACCAAGGCCTTGCCAAAGAAATGAATTTTTTTAAATCCCAACCTCCTACCTCCATTCGTTTGACCAATGACTACCATTTAACCAAGGGTATGCCATATTTTTATTTCTTTCCTATCCACAAAAATTTAAATAATTTCTTATTAATAGGTTTCAACACCCCTTTAGAGAAATCATGGTATGCCAATATACAGGTATAACCTCCAAAACTGTTCTAACTAGAATTCGTTTTCCTCCTAGTGAACCTGTAAATAGAGGTTTTCCTACATCTTGGTTCTATTTTCTATATTCTCAATCAACCACTTCCAATCATTGGGTTTCAAAAGGAAACCTAGATACTTAAAAAACTATTTGGAAGTCCACATTCCTAAAATGGAAAACCTGCAGGATAATTCTAACATGCCCCTCCTCTAGTCCATTGAGAGCTATGGATGATTTTTGCATATTTATTTCCATACTAGATGCTACTCTGTAAAGACTTAGGATGTCCTTAAGCTTGTTGACATTTTGTCAAAAAACATCACATAATAACAAACACATAATTTACAAACAATAGATGAATCAAAAGGAAATATCTTCCTAACTTTATGCTACTAAAATTTCCCATTCTCTTAGCCTCTAAGATTGATATACTTGAACACTAATTAGAAACAATATTGGAGACATATCACATCCTTGCCTTAATCTTATGGATGTCCTGAAGAAATCCGATGTTGATCCATTAATTAGAATTTCAAAGGAAGCAAAATACAAGCAACCCATGATCCATTTCACCATTTGAACACATGGACCAATATGAATTAGAAATAGTCTCAAATAAATCCAATTGGATCTATCATAAGCCTTAGAGAGGCCCATTTTCATAACCATAACATGCAATCTCTAAGTTTTGATCAAATGTAAACCTTTTCGTTCTACTCCTATGGCTTCACGGATTTGTCTCCCATGTAGGAAACCAAATCGTTATTAAAAATTGTATTTAAAATTATCTTCTTCATCCTAACAACAATAATTTTTTCTGCTATATTATAAATGCAATTATAAGGTGAAATATTCTTGGAATCATCAAAGGGTGATGGATTTTACTTCTTTGAGATTAAAGATACAAAAATGGAATTAAAAGGAGTCAGTACCTTCTTTATTCTCCTTGAATGGTCCAACATTCTTAATAAATACTCTTTAGTCATTTAATAATAAGAAATATAACAACAACAACAACAACAACAATAAAAACAACAACAATAATAATAATCTAATTTTTAGTTCATAGCCTAACCATACACCAAATTGGTGTATGCGACAACCCAAAGGAGCCTAGACTCTTATCCTTCTAAACCTTAAGCTAGTAAAACCTTAAGCTTATGCTTTGACATAAGCTCCAACCAAATTTCATTGTCTCTTATATTTAATCTCCATTTAGCTTGCTTTTCTTCTAGGAGTTTCCTCTCTCCATTTGAAAATTTTGAAGTCCTAAATTTTTAATTCAAAATTATTTCATAATGATGAGCATATATTTTTTCTGCTATTTGTTTTTCAGCAACTAAATCCTGCTAATTTATCCTTATCTTGGAATGATCCCAATTTGACATTGAACTCTTGATTTTTTTAAGGTTTGCTACACATTGGAGATTAGTAGAATCTATTGATGAAACATCATACTTTTTTATAAAAGAAATGAGAAAATGTTATATATATATATATATACCACGCTTCCAATCCATTAAAGGAAATTCAAAAATGGAGTAGGACATAAAATTTCATGAGGTTCTACTACTTTCTTCTCATACATGTTATCAAAAACCATGTTTCTACAATATATTACATTGCTTCCTTTAAAACTGTAAATCCTAATAAATTGACCACATAAATAATGGAAAAACCAAATTGAAAGGAGAGAAGAGAGGGACTAAATTCTCATTCCTGGTGCTTTTCCCCTGCCATATCTGATTGAACAGAGGATATTTCTTCCATAAGGGAATATTATTCTTGCCTGAGCTTTGGGTCGCTATTTCCCCTACCTAAACCTTCCATTTCGGCTTGAATTTATCCTAGAATGTCTTTCAGCTGGACGAAGCGAGCCTCATTCCTTTCATTTGATATCTTTCCTTGCTCCCGAAACCTTCTATTCATGTCAACAATGGATTTCCATATATCTTTATGCTGGGAGGACTAATTCCTTTCCATATCCTGGAGCTTATGGCGAATGTCTTCAACCTCGCCAACCTGAACCCTGATGTTTCCTTCAATATATTTGATACGAGAATCAATGCAGGTGATGTCTTTAAAAATTCGTCTGTCCTCTTCCATTATAGAGGTTGAGACCTCATAGACGCACCTCAGGATTTTCTTATAGTTGGTCAAAATAATTTTCAGGTCCCTTATCTCCCGCAACATCTACTCTGCAACGCTCTCCTTTACGGCCATGGGAGAAGAAATTTCAAATTCGACTGAATTGCTTCCTTGATGGTCCTTGAAAACTCGGTTCCTGCTTCCTCTCCCATGGATGTTTAGGATGTTAAACAGCTTCTCGATGCTTCCGCTATAAGCCAGAACTGGAGCGTGCAAAGGGTTTCCCATTCCCATAAGCCTGAAGTATATGTGGGATCGAAAGAATGAAGAGCAGAAGGTGGAGGCATGCGTTAAATGCCCCAGACAGAGGCAATAAGATCTCTTTAATGACTATCTCTTTCGTCGTTTTGAAAACCAACAACGTTCCACTCCGCCACGAAATTCGGGTCTGAAAAAGATCACCAAGCTAGGTGGCCAGGCTGGCTGGGAAACCCAAAAAATGGTTCCGAGTCTGCCAACATTGGAGGACCTTAGTTAACTTTGGAAGCAAGAAGTCCATTTGGAGAAGGAGTTAGAGTTATTTATCTTTAATTCGCCTTGTTTAATTCTGGAGCCTATGTTATCCAGACGATCATCTTCCTTGTTAAGGTGTTTCTTGACATGGAAGAATTGGAACTTTTAGATATCCTAGAGGAAATCCAAGACTCTCTTATGCACTCTCCCAACCCCTTTGTATTTGACGGACTAGATATTTCCCAACTTCTGAATGGCTATCAAGAGTCACCAAAAACTTGAAAACTTGTTAGGTTCATATCTGTCATTATTTCTATTCCTTGCATTAACGCTTCCCACTCCACCTGGTTATTTGTTCTTTTGTCTAAGCCCCATGCATAGGTTTGGGTATTTTTTCCTCCGTGGTAAAAAATGACCCCTCCCGCCCCTGCCTCCCTGGATGAAACATCATACTTTACTCATTCTAACTTTATTATATTTAGGAATACCTCATCCTCTAACCACTTTGAATTAAATTTGACAAAGACAAGAGGTTTACTATCTTCCTTCTCAATTTGGAGAAATATTGGAATAAAATTGAAGTCCCCTCCCATCTCTACCCAATATTTTATCCTTTCGAGATCATGCAATAACGATTCATGTACTAGAAATCTATCTAGTCTTATTGAGATATTTTCTTCACCGATCCTGAGATTCCTCCAAGTTGGGGTTATCTTAATTGGCTCCCCATACACTAACCCTACTTCAAATTATATATGCTCATGGCTCTTCTTTGGAAAAATTCCCCATTTATATGCCCTTTTAATGGTAAGATTAATGTCTCCAACCGATATTATTTGATCAAATTTTAGGAAGTTCTGGTCCAACCCCCCCTCCAAAGATCTATTCTTTCTTCATATGGCCTATACATATTAACTACTGTAAAAACCTCCCCCAAATCCAATGAGTAGAGTTTTGATCAAATCCTTGATGCCCAAAACACATAATTAACCAATCTCATTGATCTTCTTCTCGAATGAGTTAACAAAACCCTAGATACCTCTACAACTAGACAATCACAACCCTTTAAGGATTTGGAGATGTATTTTATCATATTTTTCCTCCCCTCCATAGTCCTAAATCATTATCATGTGAGTTTTGTCAAGGTCTACTAACTTGTCCAAGGAAAGTTTTCTTGAGGGCTTGCTTAAACCCTTTATGTTAATGGATATAATTATCATGTGGTAACCTTCTTGGGGATTGCCTTGAGGGTGTTAGGGTCCTACCCTAACCCCTCTACTTTGATGATACCAATTTTATTTATGTATGAGGCCATCTTCTTTGAATAAGGCCTATTAGATAGTTAGTTGATAGTTTCTCAATGTAAAAGGGTCTCTATATTAATTAAGACACATTGGGAGTGGTTGACCTTCTCTAATAGTGGAACCATAGGTAGTTTGGGATTTTTCTATTGATGCACTATATATAGAATAGAATGTTGTGTAATGTGATCAATGATTGTTATTGTATTTAGAGTTTTTCTCATAGGAGGTTTCCCCCTAAAATAGGCAAGTGAACATTGTTCTTTCTTTTGTTCATTGCTAATACATGGGTTCTTTATTAGGTTCTATCTATTTCTTTCTTGTGTTTTTTGTTCAAATCTGGTAATTCTATTGCATTTTGTTATTTTTCTTTGTAATTATGGGGTTAAGTACATTACAAGAAGTATAAAAGCACCTTTTTGGGCCAAGAATGCACCCAAATTTTAGAATTATTATTTAGGCTAGATATGTGTTCTTGTGTCTTTAAATAACACACAAAATTTTCATTCGACAAGTAAAACTATGGCCGGGGAAGACTACATGCAAGAAATACAAGAGGTTTCACTCAGTTGGACACCCTTGTAACCCATGTTGGTAACCTTCGAGTAGAACTACATTAGAAACACATGTATATGGATTTTTTTCACATACCCTCAATTATATTGGAAGTCCCCTAGGTACCCTAAAACCAACTTTAAATAATCCATTCGATTGTCTTGTTTCTATATTGGAACCAAGCACGACAGTTAGGAAGATTACTCTCCAGTACCTGAGTAGTCCGGTAGTAGGGCTAAAGCTATGATTGAGCCTCCTTATTTAGTTCCCTGAGAGATTGGGCCGAGTAATATTGTTGGACCTTGCAAGTATATTAGAGAGCTATATCCCTTGGCATTCCCTTGTCCTTAGGACCTTGGAAATTGTATCCTCTGTGAATAGCCAGTGAAATTCCTACATCTTTGGATACAAAAGGAATTTTCTAATTCTTTTAGTATAGTAATATTCTGCATGGGGTAACACTCCCACCAACATAAAAAAGTCTAGATTGTAATTGTACCTTACATGAGACCTATCTTAAAAGACTCCTTGTTCCGTGACGATCATAATGGTACCACTCTAATAACATTTTGTCGGTGGACACAACCACACCATTGTGGATGACCTACCTCATTAGAGTCCTTGTGAGATGCTAATCATAATAGTCTCATTCCCTAATACACCATTATGTCTCACTCAAACACCATGTATTTTGATAAGCAACCTGGAAACTTCGATGGTTAGTACCCCACTCTTCAAGCACAACTCAAAGACATTGCTTCTTGAAATGATCCAAATATTACCACAAACAAGGATGCAGTCACATCCCTACAAAATTCGATGGTTCATCTGGTGAGTATGTAAGACCAACTCAGTTGGCTAGTAGCTCACTTCCTCCCAATTGGTAACCAATGGCATGAATTATACATAGATAGTGTAATATTCAAAGGTGTGCAATTTGCACCATAATATCCCCTTTTAGTTCCTCGCATCCATAAACCACCCCTCACTAATAATCACTGTAACCACTTTCCTAAAGTGGAAATGAACACATTTGATGGTTTTGACCCCTTGAGTTGGGTCACCCAGATGGAATGCTACTTTTCCCTTTGTGGTATTACTGATGAGATGATGAAACTTAGATTGGGAGTTTTTACTTGGACTCAAAACTATGGCAATGGTGGGAATTCCATAAAAAATTAAATGGGGGCTACATAGCATGGAGTTAGTTTTTTAAATCCATTTATGCTCGCTTCGAGAGAGATACACACTATTTGGGATGGTTGACCAAGTTGCACCAAACACGATTAGTAGTAGAATTGATCACAACCTTTGAGCAATTAGAAATACATGTAGAGGGTTTAATTGATTTTTTTATAAAGAGTGCTTCATTGGTGGCCTTAGAGAAGATATTAGAGCACAATTTAGGATGAAAAAATCCACTACTTGGTTGGAGGCCTCTTAACAAGCACAAGAAGTGGATACAACAATCAATGCACAAGCCAAAAGACCCTCTTTCATTCCCTGTACTCACCCTTTACAAACTACTCTCCCAAACACCTTGCTTGCTCAATCCCTGAAGGTCCAACAATTGTCTCCAAAAAAATTGGTAGAGGGTCAAAGGAGTAGTCTCTGAAATAATTGTGATGAGAAGTATATCCGTGTTCATAAAAGTAAAGAACATAGATTATTTCAAATTGACATCACCTCCACCCCCCAATCAAAGAAATCACTATGAAAGACATCCTCGAGTTAAAGCTAGATGAAAAAGTCCCTAGCATGACAACAAAAATGGAGCTCAAAGTTCATTAGGAAGAAACCCTACTCTCCCTTCATGCTTTTTTAGGAAATTTGCTCCTTAAACCCTAAAACTTATTGGCTACATCAAGCACTGAAAATTGATTGTTTTGGCTAATAATGACAACACCGTAAATTTTATTCACAAGCCCATGGTTGAAGAATCCCATTGCTATGTCCACTCGCTGCAACAATTTCAAATTATGATATCTAATGGAGGTATGATGAAAAGTGGAGGTAGATGTGAAAATGTGAAACTCCAAATGGGGGACTATCATCTAAATCCTCATATGTTTGTGATAGATGTGGGTAGTTGTGATATAGTTTTGGGGTAGAATGTTTATGCACCTTAGGGACAATCACAATGGATTTCAAGGATTTATACATGATATTTAATAAAGAGCATCATACACACACCCTCAAAGGGATTCAATCATAATCCTCTAAAATCATCATCTCTCATTGTATGGAGACGTTATTACAGAAAGGTCATTATGGAATTATTGTTGAATTGAATACCATACATGTTATTGATACTCCCGCACAAGAAATCCACCCTAACTTGCAATAGGTTTGAAACAAACATCATTAGGTATTTGATATACCAACTATTTTACCCCTATCAAGAGGAGATCATGATCATGGTATTCCATTGATTCTTGGTAAGTAACCACCAAATGTGTGTCCTTATAGACACCCTTTTGCACAAAATAATGAAATTGAAAAACAAATCATGAAATGTTGGAGGGAGGTGTCATATATCCCAACATTAGTCCTTATTCATCACCAATGGTAATTGTCCTGAAAAAGGAAGGCAGGTGGGGCATGTGACCAGAATTTCATGCTCTCAATAAGATGGAAATAAAGGATAAATTCCTAGTTCCAATGATCGATGACCTTGTGGATGAGCTTCATGGAACCATGCTCTTCATCAAACTTGACCTTCGCCTCGGATACTGCCAAATACAAATGAAGGAAGTTGACATCCCCAAGATTTCTTTCCACACACATGAAGGGAATTATGAGTTTCTGGTGATGCCCTTGGATTTTTCCATGCCCCATCCACCTTTTAGAGTCTCATGAACAATATGTTTAGATCCTTCCTACTCTAATTTGTGTTGGTATTCTTTGATGATATCTTGATCTATAGTGCAAATTGGAAGACACACATGGAACATGTTGATAGAGTACTACAACTACTCAAGGACAATCAACTATTTCTCAAGAGGTCCAAATGCACTTTTGGTGCTTCTGAGGATAAATATTTGGGTTGCACTGTTAGTCAATAAAGGGTGAGAGTGGATCCCAAGAAAATTGAGGCTATGCAAGATTGCCTAGAACCCAAAACACTAAAAGAACACATTATACAACTTGACGAGAACTCTCAATAGTTCTCGTTTTTTTATAGGTTGCATTTAGTGGTTATTTTTACCCCCGAATTGAAATGTGGTGCTACTGATAGCACCCCCTTTTCTTTTGGGGCTAAAATTACAACCGTTTGGAAACCCCAACCGGTGTTGGTGCAATTAAAACCCTAAATTGACCCCCTAATAAAAAAAGTGGTCCTCTAGAATCACCCTCGTTTTAATTTGGGGTCAAAATTATGTTTTATTGAAATCATGGCCTTCACAGATTGTGCCATTACAACGAAAGTACTGAAATAAACCCCCGAATAAAAAATAGGTGTTATTTGTAACACCCCTTTCTTCCATCAATGGCCCAAGAAAAAACAATTTTGTTTTTAAATCACCTTAAAAACATAAAATATCATTTTTTATTAAAAAATATAATTTAAAAAAACTTTAAAAATAAAAAATAAAAAAATTCAAAAACGTTAAAAAATTAATAATAATTTAAAAAAAAATTGAAATAAATATTAAAAAAAAATGAGATTCTTTTGGAAAAAAATAAAAAAACAAAATAAAAAAACAATATTAAACAATTCAAAAAGTTTAAAAAACACAATAAAAATAATAAAAATTTAAAACAATTTATAAAAAATAAAAAACATTAAAAACAATATGTAACCATTTAAGAAAAAAAATTAAAAGAAACAAATGTAAGTAAAACATTATATTGTATAGTGCAAAGAGAGAGTTAGAATCAAAAGGGGATGAACGGCTGAGAGTTAGGGGGGGCTCGATGCTGAGCATCGACCTGCCACCCATCCTCCGCCCGCTCGGGTGGAGGATTTGTGGAGGGTCGATGCTCGGCATCGATCCCCCTAACTCTCCCTCGTTCATCCTTCAGCACTGTGCATTATACAATATAATGTTTTAATCATTCTTTAATATCTTTGTTATTTATTTTAAATTATCTTTTTAATGTATTAAAAATGTTTTTTATTGTTTTAAAATGTTTTCTTTTTAATTTGTTTGCATTTGGGTAAAAAGAATAATAGTAAAACCAACCCTTGGTATGATAATGAGTGCAAGAATGCTAGAAGAGCCATCAAAGAAGTGACTGAAGAGTCTCTAAAAATTGACAAGATAAATAACTACGAATCCCTAATTAAAAGAAAAAAGAGGCATATATAGATAAAAAGAAGGAGCACCTTTTACAACTCTCTAAGGTGGCTCCTAAGAAGTTCTGGAGACAAATCCTAACTAGTAAAACTAAAGAGAATAATAAGATTACTTTGAAAGATTGGGATTCCTATCTTCAAAATATCTACGAATCCCCTAATGCTATTAACAACACTCAAAACCTTCTTGCATTGATAGAACTTTTCTCATTAGAAGACATTGGATTTGGTATCAATCGCCTAGCAAATGGGAAAGCTAAAGACATTCAAGGTTATCAAGCTGAAATCCTGAAAATTGGAGGAACTGTTCTCATCCCTCACATCCACAAGCTCTTCAATTTGGTTGTCATGCAAGGTTTCCCTATTCCTTGGACTCAAAGCCTCTTCATCCATATATTTAAAAGCAACGATAAAAATAACCCCTCTAATTATCAAACCATTATGATTAGCCCTCTCTTAGCCAAGCTTTATGGTATCATTCTAGAGAAGTAAATCATCGTTTGGATTGAAAGTGAAGGTAAGTGAGCTAAATGCCACGTAGGGTTTAGAAGACACCACTCTACCACAGATCACCTCATTACTCTTAGGATAATTGCGGAAGAGTGTCGCAATATTAAATCCAATATCTTTTGCTGCTTCGTGGATTTTAGGAAAGATTTTGATATAGTGCCCATAAGTAAATTGTGGAATAGATTAGAAGAGCTAAAGGTTCCTTTAGAGTCACTAGTAAATTTGGACCCAATTCCGATGATATGTTTGTCTCACTTCCAACTAACAACTATCGGGATAACAAAAAAACACGGTTGTCCAAAACGTCGTTTGACATCCCGTCGCACTAATTCTGACGATTAATAAAACATCATCCCTCCAATGTTTTGGAAATCAGTCACGCGACTACATATATGTTGAGTTTATGTTCAAAATTCTACATGCTATCGTCGATATTGCGACGTCCGAGCATCGCAAGGCCGATGCAATTATGTCGATATAGCTATGGAAAATGAGTCACAACAATGAATGGCAGACGTCGCCCTTGCAACGCTTGGAGTTGCAATTTTGACAGACTTAAGTGGCAGTTGCGACGTCCATTGTGTCGCACGATCTACGTCCATTGTGTCGCATGATCAACGACATATAGTCGCAGTGGCGACGACAGGTTCTCACCATCCCGAAAACATGGACCACCATTTGCGACGAAAGGCCATCGGTATTGTGACATATGTATTGTCGAAATATTAAAGGGCTCCGACACTTTGGCTATGTAAGCAATCGTTGTTGTCGTCCGAAAGTGCGATGACCAAAACATTTATTGAACGCCCATACTATTGCTTATGGACCACAAGTTCGATGTTGGTGCTATATCAGTGATGCATCTATGTGTTGCAATTATGACGTTGTTAATTGTTTAAAAGAAAAATATAGGGATGATCTTGCGAGCTAGGGAAACTAGGAAAGGATTTCTTACCAATCCTTTCACCTTGGAGTTGTTCTAACATTTACTATTTACAAAAATGATCTCCCTTTAGATGCTACACTTGAAAAGTGCATTGAAACAACACAGGGTTAGTTCCTTGTACATAATTGAGACTTGTTTATATTCTTGAATAAAATTGTACATAGTGCCAATTAAGGGACTCATCTGAGCTATTTGTATATGTAAATTGTTTGGTTTGTATAAAGTCCCAATATTAGTCCCTTTAGAACAACCGAGTGTTACATCAATATTGGTACAAAATGCAGGTAGAGGTACAATATGTACATGGTACAAGATTCTCTCAACTTTGTAGGTTTTCCAAAACTCAATTTAATGACTCAATGCAACACTTCATTACAAAGGATGTTGAAATGGAATAGATTCTATCCTCTAGGACATCTGGAATGGACTACAAGGAAGGGATATTTTTGTTGTGTTGGTCATTATGGTAACCATTAAGGGAGGTGTTACAATATTAGGGAATCAGAGAAATGGTCACATTATGTAAATAGTGTACTTAATACATTTGTGTGTGTCAACATCTAGAATATCTATACCATGATAAAAAACTTATGTCATTTATTTCGAAATCCTTTCAAGCTTATCCATGAAGTGTGGTCACCTTGTAACCCACTTTGTCAAGGTGCCTTTCCAATGAATTACCAGTTTTATTGTGTTGATAGAAACAATTGCTGTTTTATCTCCCAAGTCATTTAGAAATCTCTCTAGACTTGGCATCTTCTTACTATCCTTCAACATCATCGCATGTTGAGTTGCTTTGTTGACAGTATTGATGATGACTACAACATAATTTCTTAAATATTTGCGAGCATTATGGGGACCTGTTAGCATAATTAAATTTTGTTTCAATTTGGCTAAGCATCTACAAGTGGGGGATATCTATTCTGCTAAAGTCTCCAGGACATATACCTGGCCCTAACCTCTATGTGCATTGGTGTTCATCCACAAGCACAATCACAAACACTAGCATGTCACTGGTTGGAGTTGAATCCTACATGTCACTTGAAAGAATTGAACCCTAGTGGGGCCTTTATTAGCTTACCCACTTCAACCATCAATGCAAGCCACACTTAACACTAAGTAGCCTTTTACATTCTTATTCTTCTGATATTTTTCTTTTGTGTTCCTTAGATACAAAAGGTCGATTCTTCATGTTCCAGTGGATGATGTTTTGCTTGTTTGGGAGCACATGTAGATTGTTAGGTCTGGTTCTTGTTGCATCAAGTTCTACTATCAATTTATTTTGTTGTTATGGCATATGAATTAATTTTCTAATGTGGGAAAATGAACCATTGTATTTTTAGCATTCTCATGTTAAAATTGTCATATGAGGAAATCAATTAGATTTATGAAAAAATTAATCATAGCACTTACTGCTGCACAAAAATAACCAGAGTACATTTATTAAGGGCACCATATAGCAAGTTCAAAAACAAAAATCTAAGGTGAAAATATCATAAGAGCACTCAACAAATTGTTAAGCTGCTGCAAGCTCTTGGTTCTATAGAGTGATATTTACTTGATCTTGTCATTAATAAAATATTAATTGATAATATACAGCTATGGTAATTACATTTCATATTGTTATGAAACTAACTTGGCATCATGAAAACTACAATCGGTTTATACCTTAACAACTACAAGGGGTTTACACCTTGACAACCACATATGTTTTAACCTTTTACTTTGATATTGTAAATTAGGGAGGGAACCTTTGGAATGATGTATGTTGGATTGCCACAAAATCGAACTTATGTTAGAGTCAATCCTTCAATTGTGATGGAATCATCTTCAAATCTTTTAGTACTCTGAAAATTGAGAGAATCCATACACTGAGTTCACAACATTACCACCTAAATAGGCCTAAATTCCTCTAAAGTAATCTAGCATTCTAGTTTCTTAACTCTCTTCACGAACTAAATTACTGGTTTTTAAATTCCTTTCTAGTTTCAACATAGCTGCTTGCTGGATGAAATTTAGGTAAAACATATTGTACTATGCCCATATGTGTATTAGAAGTTCATGCAATCAAGTGATCTGTATCTATGACCCCCTTTTACTATTGAGTGCTAATGATGCTTGACCATGCTAAAAACTATTTTTGTTTTGAGCTGTAGTCAAGTCAAGGTTACATTATATTCTAGTTTTGTTTGATTTGGTATGGCTGTGATATTTGTGATAGAGTAAGAGAAATGTTGTGAATTACTGGTCATGATATAGTGTGGGCCCTGCAATTGATTGCATGCATAATCCTATTTTTAGAGGGACACATTGGCTCACCTTTCTCACAGGGAAATTGGGTTTTGGACATCTTACTGGAGGTTTTGGTGTTGAGTAAGGGTGATTACTTTTGGTAAGGCTTTGAAAGACCCTCAAATTAGGGGTGAATTGTTTATTATTTTGTGAAATAATGCCTTGAAAGGCCCTATTAGGAAAGGTTTTGGGGGTGTTACAATAAGGATTTGCAAGGTAATAGAATTTAGTGTAATCACACAAATCCCTTTATATTTACGATGCCCTTTTCCTATTGAGTAGATTCTAGCAATGCTCAACCATGCTAAAATCTGATTTTCCTTTGAGTTGCAGTCATGTTGAGGTTACATTTTATTCTAATATTTTTTATTTTTATTTTGTATGTCTATGATCGCTGTGATAGAGAGTGCCATGAATTATAGGTCATGATATGGTCTGGTCCATGTAGTTTATTGCATTTGTGATCTTTTTTTAGAGGGACACACAGTACCACCTTTCTCACAGGGTTGTTGGGTTTTGAATATCTTACCAAGTATTTTGGTGTTGTTTGGGGGTAAATATTTTAGTAAGGATTTGAAAGTCCCTCACATCAGGGATGGATGCTTTGAAAAATAAGGCCTTGAAGGGCCCTATCAAGGAAGGCAATCAGAATGTTATAGTAATGCTTTGCAAGGATTTCAAGAGGTAAATACTTCAGGAAATGAGGCCTAGCCTCAAAGCCTTAACACAGAATTTACTTCAAGGGATCCATACAAATTATTTAAGCAAGGGTTGACATTTGTTATTTTGAGCTTTAAATCCCATTTTTATTTTAAGAAAGAAAACAACATTTTTCTATGCTACCTTTACTCCTTCTTTGGATGAGTGCTTATTTTATCACTATAGTTTGTATATTATGGCCATATTTTAAGGGTTATTTGGAAATAAGTGAAATTTTTTTATAAGTTCTTTTATAATGTTGCTTTTGAAATAATTGCATCATATTGGTTAAAACTTCATAACATAAATGGAAAGAAGAAAATAAGATCATTTTAACCATGTTCGTTCTACTGATATTGGTTAATCTCTAGATTTTTTCACAACTTCAGACTCTTCTTGGAGCAGTGAATTTAGTTGGTGTTGATGGTATTTCTTGGAAAATGCTAAGGTAAAGGGTAGAAGGAAATGGAAGTTGTGATCCATGAAATATTGAATTTATGCCAGAACATCATAGACAGTTATCTGGTGCACTCAATATTATGCATGAATTCTTTGTACCTATTATTGAATCTAGGACGAAAAAGGATCTCATTGTAGAAGTGATTTTCAACAATTTATAGATGATTCTCAACATATTTGAGTGGATCTCCTATTTCCACATTATAATGTTGGTATTTTTCTATGACTCTCCTAGAGGCCACCCTCACCATGTTGTGTAACTATTACCCCCCTGAGGCATGGATTTCCACTTATGATTTGCATCACAAATTCAGTGGGGGTGACATGATCAAGGAAACTTGATGTCCCCATGGTGTTTTGCTTGGTCACTTGCTTTGTCATGGAGAGAACCTAGTTGGATGCTTGGGAATGATGATGAGGATGCTCTAAGGAATTCTGAGGACTGTTTAGGACTGCTGATTTAAGGGCATAAAAAGGAAAATAAACAACATTTTTCTCAAATATGGGCACATTCTGGGTTTTTAAATCAATTCTCAGACTTGTTCCTAGCCTCATAATAGCATTGAGAGGCATTTGTGGGCTAATTCTGGGAAAACTGTGCATGACTCAAACCTAAAAGAACCAACAAATCTCGTCATTTATAAATATGGGCATGTTCTTGGCATAGAATATTGTTATTCTGGAAGATTCTCTTTGATTTTTGGATCTAAAAGCACCCAAAAGTCATGGAAATACCAATATCCTTCAACCTGTTCATGTTTTAGCCTTCTCACCGTCTAATAATCACAATCTAGGCTGATTCTGGGCATGCTAAATCTAAATTAGGACTATTTATAACTGTCCTGTGTGTGAAAGTCGTAAATAGACAATAATTCTCCATTTTGGGAAGACCTGTGCATTCCTAGAACAATAGAGGGGTCAGAACAATAGTCATAATGAAGATGAATTTGGAGCAAATTTTCCAGTTACCAATGTGCAGTTTGCATCCTATGGTGTGATGAAGTTCCTAAAAATTACAGTAGCATGTCCCATTGACCTACTTTTGTGGTCATTAGTTGGACATTAATAAATTCTCCAACTTGATTTTGAGGAAGAAAATCCCTTCGTTTGTCAGACGAGGTACGTCTGACCGGGGGGATTTTCTTGAGTCTTGCATTATATCTGGTGCACTCAATATTATGTAGGACACTCAATCTAAGAGTACTCTTTTCCTTTGTTAGCAGTAGAGGTTTCTTCCATTGAACCATATTGGTTGCACCGTGTTTGAATATTAACATTGCTAAATGACATGAGGAGTTGTTGAACCCCTAATTCATGCAATTGGCTAGCAGATGGTGTCAGTGGAGGGTAAGCTGCCACAGGTTGTGTTGTGACTACCCCTTCTAGAGGGAAGTGGTTTTGTAAAAAGAATAGATTCTTTTTGGTAAAAAGAATCTATTGGATGCAGGTGCTGGTTGAATTTGATACTTTGGATGGTATATTTGAAGGGCGATTTAGAATTATTAATATCAAGGTAAATAATACAGAATTATTTACTGGAATTAATAGAGTTGTTGGAGTTGAAATATCAACCAATTATGATCTGCTGTGGAATTCTTTTGTTGATGTGTGGCAGGACTTTGCTCCTGGATAGAATTACAAGTATGTTGTTTATGTTGACCTTGTCTCGTTTGATAAAATGAGTTTCAACAAGCAATAACTCAGCTAAGATGATATTTTTGAATGCTGTGATGGGAATCGTGCCACATTTTCGGCATGGTACAAGCAAAATGGATCAGGTCATTGATAAAAATTGTTATGCTCAAAAATATTTGGAGGTGGTGATAATCTTCAAACATTTAAAAGGTAAATTTCAATTCCTCTATAGAATTTATGTCATGTAAGTATTTATTTTAAACAGAGAATTAACAATGTTTTCACATTCTCTACCATCATTCATCTAGCCTTGTACGAAGCCACATTGAACAATATCAAATACTATTTATTTACAGGAGGTGGCACTGTTTTGAAAGTTACTGAAGAGGGAGATCCGATGGGTTTAAAGGCTGTAAAGGTTCTTATTGACAACAGAGCAAAATATTTCAAGAGCATTCAAAATAATTGTAGTTAATGGCACATGCTTTAGCCTAAAGAATGAGGGGTGGATATCTCGCAAGGGATTGATTAGGTCATGATGTTTGATTGAACGATAGCCATCATATAGAGATTGTTGATTTAAGGAATATTTGGTAGAATTTTTGATAATTTATTATTTACATTTTTGTGGATGGTTCCAGATATTATGGCATAAGAATTATGTTTTTGTTTCTAATAGGCATGACTGCCTGAGTTAATTCAAAGCTTTGGTTTATTGGACATACATGGAAAGAGGCATTGTAAGAGATAATACTACAAGTATTTTACTAACTTCATCCATGCTTAGCACTTGAGTACCTTTGCAAGCTTAATTGCCCTTTATGTTATGGTTTATTCACTATTTCTAGTATTAGTTTGAGATACCTTGATCCTTTTCTTGGTATATTTGGCACCTCTCCCTCATTTTTGGTCATCCAAAATATTAGAAAAACATATGCAAAGTTATCTCATGTATATAGACAATTTTAAATGTTTACATTTACATTCAAGAACTATGATGTCATTACAAGGGTTCAAATGAGCCAAGGGACATTTTTAGGGGTATATATTTTGATGTTAAGGAAGGGAGAAAATAATGCTAACCACAACAGTATGGGTAGTAAGGAAATTGAGGAATGTAAGCTAGAACCTAAACCTAAATAGAACAGGGGCAAGAATGATCTAGTATTGAAATAATATGCATATTAGAGTTATAAAAAAGAGACAAAGATTTATCAAAAAGGTAATTAGAAAGAATAAGGAATTAGAAGTAGAGTACAAGATTTAAGCATTATAAGACATTTCAATGGCCCTAATTGTTTATCCTACCATAATTTTGGCTATAACATGGACTCCATGTCCTTAGGGTATATGTACTAAATCATTTCTAACTAGTATCGACGACAGACTAATGCTCAATTTATATAATTAGACTCTAGGGCTACTATACAAGGTGAGAAGTTCACTTCATAGTAGTAGAGAGAAAGATAAGGAAGGCATCAAAATTTATCCATGTCTAAAATTCAATAGAAATCCTTTTCTTCTTAGAGACACTCATACAAAGATTTACCCAAATCCCAACTACTCAACTCTTGAACTAGTATTGAGAATGTATGAATCTTCAGTGGGTAGTCATCCAAATTACCATGGGAATAAGATAAGGAAACTCAAAACATACACTTACTCAAAACATACACTTAAAATGAAACTCTTTGGAAAAAAGTTGGCATACTTTCTCCACTGGTTTTGCCTAGCTAGTTACGAACTTTCTAGTTATTATTGCAAGTAGAAACTACATGTGGAAGAAAATTCCACAACATAAAAAGCTTTCAAATCTCAACCATATTTTGTAGATGTTCTAGGTATGTAGTGGATAAAATGTTTGGGCATGTCTACAAGAATTTGTTTACAAGGTTCTCAATAGAGAGAAGAGAAACCAAAGAAAAGGATTAGGGATAGGTATCCACACACTAGATGCTATATGGAACATACTTGTACGATATATAGGATCTCATAAATGACTTATAAATTGGACTTGTTTGAATTGATAGAGAGAAGTACCGTCAGATTTCAAAATCATGGGAAACAAGTTTGAACCAAATGGAAAATGTTGTTTTTCTTATTCTTAAGTGGACCTCTTTTTTGTTTCTTGCATTTTAATAGCTACAACCAAAATTGCATCTACATATATGTTTGCAAAGGCTGCTCAAGAATACTGTCTACATGAAAATAATCTGGAATGAAATACATAACATGAACATAATCTGGAAACAACATACCTGATCCCATCATTGCAGGTCATCCATCGTTATGTTTGTCTAGTACCTGCAGTGCCAATTATTCAACCTCCATAAATATATACAAAATAAATACAAATCATATTTGTACCATTATTTACTAGTCTAAGATGCATTTTTATGAGAATGCCAGAACATACCTTTACAATGCTTCCAATCACCTTCTAAGCCTTTTTGTTGGACTAGCCCCTCATCATCCTAGATTCAAACATGGATTTAATCAATTAGAAAAAACTACAAACTCGATAGATAAATAACTAAATAACACATGAATAATCTCCTCTTGGTTTCAATAATAATTTATTGGAGTCGTCTAATATTGGAGCAAACCTCCCTCAATCTAGAGCAGCAACGAAGTCAACATTGACTTTGTTGCTTATCCATTTGATTGAGGGAGGTTTTCTCCAAGATTAAGCAGATCCAATAAATTATTCAGTATTGAACAGGTCCAACCACGTGAAGGCGTAAGCTCCTATGGCCCCTCCCCCCCCTCATATCTCTCTCAATTCCCCAATACCTAATCTATATTCTACTAGAAAATATGCATTAAACAGATACAAAATTGATAAAATGTGATTGTAAAGCTAAGCAAGAACATAGAGATAAAATAAAGAAAAATGTTATTAGATTTCATTTTGCTTTGAACATAATTAAGTACTAACCATCTATATTTCATATTTTACCTTAATTAGTACAAAAAAGTATGCAATAACTCATTCAAAGGAAATGCAACAAAAAGTATGCAAGAATTCATATCATACATCTGTGTATGTTACAATATTATCACACACCATCAAATATTTTTATCCCTCTTCCTATAATTCTTAAGTAATTCATCATCACCAATGTCGTCTTCATTTTTTGGTTGCTCTTCAAAAGTTGTTTGTACTTGCGGCCTCTCACACAATGCACGTATGGTATGATACTCACGACATGGAGGCCATTGTGATGGGGCATCACCTAGAAAACAAAAAATGTTAAATTTATAAGGCCGATTTTTAAATTTCAATGAAGTAGTCTAGTAATGTTAAAAAACCTCTACAATGTAATTATTTACCTGGTGCACTGGTCGGCATTGTTGCAATCGCTTCCTTGTGCTCCTCTTCAGCTGTAGTAGCTCGATTACAACATTCTCTGCCATTGGAAACACACAAATTTTAAGGACATAATCCTATATGTAAAATCTAAAAAAGAGGAAGTACAAAATCAATAACTACAAAATTATTCAGTATATGATTAATATCCATCCATATTACCATCATGGACCTTAGTCCTAGCACCATCGTGGGGCTGAACAGAAGCACCATCTAATGGTGGCACTCCACTATCAATTCACTGCTCTCCAGTACTTATGGGATCGTTCATAGTGCAGCTATCCCTTGATTAAAACAAAGAGGTAACACATTGAATTTTATATGGACATTATCAAACATGAATGCTTTTTTATAAGTGATGAAAGGTTAATGTGGATTGATTTTAATTTACCTTATCTTGCACACTGGATCTTGGGATCTGTCCCAAGATTTTCTGCCATTCAATGACATCTTGATAGCCTAAATTGTAACCAATCTTGAGGTATTTCTCTGTGGTTGCAGTTCCAAAGTCGTCACCCTGCACTGCATAAGAGTATGCATTTTTGATGTTATTGGCTGCAATTACATGAAAGTTGGAAGGCGATAGAAATAATATTGTTACTATAGTTGGGTAATTACAATTCATGATTGTAACTTCAAGTACCCACCCTAGCCTAGCTTGTGCTGTCCATGTTTGGAAATCCTTGCTTTTGTTACCTTCGAAGTGTCAGGAAACCTATCATCAAAGGTTTCAAGTATGTTATGCACTACACTTTTATTTAGATCTAAATAAAGTTAAAGGTATTGAATTCAACATTTAATTTACCTTTTGGGACTGGGTGGTGTTTTTCCTTCTTTTCTAAATTTCTTCTCTTTTGCATCCTCAATTAGTCCCTTCCACTCCCTCTCCGGAATCATGAGAGGACACTCGTACCTAGGGTTATTCTCTAAGTGAACCCTATAACTGTCACGTGTATATTTTAAATGTTGGTCAACTGCGGAGCTAACCATGCTTCTATTAAATGTGTCCACCCCAAAGAGGCCTTCAAGATAATCCAAAAGTTCTTTTTGATTTGGAATTCTGTGAATTCCACCTCGTGCGTATGGTGGGCCAAAAAATCACCAACCCCTTGGTCTCCAAATGTCTATAAAAATAGTTGTTTCCTACACACAAAAATATAACATCATTAATTTAAAAATAAAAATCTAGATTTATGTTTGAGATGGACAACATGAAACAGTAAAAATATTAAAAATTACCTAGCAATTTTACTTGCTTTAATGGAAGTCCTTCATCATTGACCATAAATGTGCCCTAAAGGGTCCTCGTCGAGGTAACCCATCTCGCTCCAAGAAATGAAACCATATAATCAGTCAAATAATCAACCTCATCTCCGTCAGCACCTCCAGAGCTTGGTTGTGTGGCTTCCTGGGGGTGCATGTCATGGCTCCCAACTACAGGTGTGGAAGGTGGAGAACTGAATAGCCTGGTAGGTATATGAGTGCTTGTGTTCGGAATCCGTGGCATTTGTGTAGTCCCACTACTACCAAGACCATGCATGTCGAGGTCAACAGGTTGCAAAAATATTTGTATAATAAAGAAAAATGTTTCTTCCTTTAGATAATGTAAGAGTTAAAAAAAACTTCCATAACTGTTCTACAAAATAAAGAAATCACTTTAAATTATGGTTATTACCTTATATGTGTTAAGCTGAGTCATAAGTTGAAAGATCCTTTCTTCAGTTTCTAGAGTTTGATCTACAATGTACAACAAGTGATCAAGTTCCTTGTTCGCTTTAGTGATCTTTTTATTTATTAGTACCATTGGGTCCGGGGATGAGTACAATTCTTCTTGGCCAAGAGAATCATGGGCATCATGGCATGCATACTACATATTTCATCAAAGTAAATGTTATTTCAGTTAAAAAAAAAATTAAAATAACTAATTCGCACACAAATAAGATTATATAATGAAAATAATATAATTCACGCTAAATGTAAGTCGAAATGTCACTAGTTTACATCTTCTATGGCTGGCCCTTTTCCATGATCATCCTGCCACATTATAATATAATTAGAACCACAAAATAATTTAAAAAAATTGATGATACAAAAAACTTATCGCCAGACAAATTAAATTATATAAACAAATAATAAAATTCATATTAAATTGAAATCATAATTGTTAATTGTTTACCAGTTCTGATGCTATTCCTTTTCCTCGATCATCCTGCCACGTTATAACATAATTACAACCACAGAAAATATAAAAAAATGTTAAAGAAAATGAAAAAAAGATCGCCACAAATATAAAATTATATAAACAAATAATAATTTTCATGTTAAATGATTTTTTTTTTTAATTGCTTACGTGTTCTGAGGCAATTCCTTTTCCACGATCATCTTGCCACAATACAATGAAATTAGAACCATGAAATATTGAAAACATTATTAAAGATAAAAAATATATAATGCAATAAGTATAGGTTGCTTAAATAGGTGTTGCATAAGTACCCACACACTATTTTTTGATGAATCTACTCTATTCAAATGGTAATCCACTAATAACTCTTCCCCAGGAGCTATCTTTTTTATTGCGCACACGACTACCCGATTTCCTTCACCTACCTCAAATATGCAATTTGGTTGCTTGTTTGTTGTCCCGGGTTGTGTGTTGTTGATAAACCCTGCGATATTGCCCGAAGCTTTAGGCCTTCCATTAATATAGACAATCTCCCCCTTATTTTTATCGTTGTCTTTTACATGTATATAGTTTGCAACGCGTGCATATCTCCGCATAATTCGCATGTACCAGGCCAACAACATCCAATTGTTGTAATCATAACACGGTCTGACATAGTCCATCAATTCAATTACTGTATTGTATTTTACAGTTATTTTATCCACGGAAAATAGGCCAAGGCCATGTAGGGAGGATGGTGCAATGTGATACATCCTATTGTTGATAATGAAGCCAGTGTCCAACGAAGGTAGTTCCTTAGGTACCCATTGTTTCACCAGATGCTGATACCTGAGTGGCACCTCGATGTGTCCTATTCTCTCATCATCATAGGTGCATGATCCTACTTCGACAAGAAAAAATTCCATACGTCTACGGAATTTTCTTTTGACCTTTTTCACCTCTGGTCATTATTGGCCTATGAGATCGACTAGATGCAGTCGCATTTCCCTCTGTTTGTCCCGAGCTTCCCTCACTCGAAGAAGAAAGATCTGACATGTACCTTTTTGGTTCTACCTTCAGTCGATCAAATCAGATATATAGTTAGCTAAAATTAAAATAAGGGAATATCAATGACATATAATTTAACTTGTTACATAGTTCTAAGTCATATAATTTAACCTCTTGTATAAAAATAAGAATTAGCTTCTATTTTTCTATGACATTTTTCACGAGGGTGAGAGCCACGAGGAAAATAATAAGCTTGGAAATACATTGTTGTTTATTTTCATGGATGATAATGTTTGAGGCATGAGATTCAAGGCAATTATTGAGGATCATGATATGATCATGGCTAGTTCACACCCAAAATCTTGGTCACAGGTGACGAAGACATCACAATAAGGTTTTAGGAAAGAGAGCTCCAAGGACTTCTAAAGATGAGCTTGACTTGACAACTTTTGTTCGAGAGAGAGCATATGGTCTTGTAAATTTTTGATGGTGTGAGTTATATATGACAAATTTTCATGTGAATTGGACCATTCCAAAGTGAATCTTGTTCTAAAGGATTGTCCTTTAAAGTCTAGGACCCTACACTCCATCGAACAAGAGAAATAGTTAGCGAAAATTCCTAGAAGGCTCCAACATAGGGAAACACAATTTTTAAAGGCACTGATAAAGCTAATAAGTATGCCATCTTATGTTGTCTCTTTTATTGTATGTCTACATGAAATTTCAAAAAAAGGGTCTTGAGAAATGTAGGACTTTAATGCAAGAACACTAATGAATGTGCATGGAATAATTTGGAGACGCATTTCACAAGGTATTTAATACATTGTGACCTCAATGCTAGCACATTTTGACCTTGGATCTACCCTCAAACCTCACCTTTACCTTGCATCCTTGTCATAGTCATATATTTGTTGAATTAATAGAGGTTTCCAGACGAATATGGACTTAGTTTTCCAACTACTGCCATCTTCTTGAGAGATGAAAATTCTACCCTAAACTAAGAGTTTTTTACAAAATTGTGATGTTGAGGATCACTTGAACATTGTTGGTTTAATTTTGTTGGGTTAGGTTGAGGAAAATGCCCCCAACCTTCTCCCCTTCCTCACATGTATTTCCATTTCAATGTTTAGGTTATAGTTGCATACTGAGGGGTCATATATGTGAATCCCTCCCCTAGCTCAATTCCATTACACCTAATGTAGGGACACACCACTCCATTATTGGAGTCTTAAGAGAATAGTGAGATTTCTAGATTCCTTGAAACCCCTTAATCCACCCCATTTTGTGATCTTGGACATTCCATTTATTAATTAACTGATCTTATCATAATAATGGATCCATATAAGACTTTCCAATCATTCGAATAGGCCTTTGAGCATCCAAATCTAGTTCAAACAAACAAGAATATATAATTGTGGCAATGTGGTAAAAGATAATCGATGAATGGACTTATGTCTTCTATATTAAGTGATATCCAAGATAGCCATCTTTTTGAGCCCTTGTCCCATAAATTATTGCATGTATGAAAGTATTCTTTGACAAATGTTTTTTTGAAAAAAAGGGGATTCATCCCAAACTACATTATTTTCCTTGAGGATGTCCAAATTGTTTGTGAAACCAAAACCCATTTGCAATGATAGGTTGAAATAGTCAAGATGCAACTATTTGGATGTGCACTACCAAGCTTCACATATCCTCTAGAACACATGATTATGAAATCCTAAAGGATTCAAGTGCATTGGCTTTATTATAGAGACCGTAGGGGATAAGTATGCTAATTACGTGTGTAGCATTTTGAATGTGGTGTTGCAAAAGTTTTTGGGAGTGCATTTTTATTTAGGGCCTTGATACTTGTGGTAGTTAGCATAAATTGCTTAGCACATATATTATGTCAAGGAAACCCATTTATTTAAAGACAAAAAAAATCATAGTATTCCAAGTGCCGCCCTAGTTGAACTCAATTTGGCTTGGTTGTCAATGTTAGTTAACTTTGCTTTAAGTTTGACTCTTCATCGACGAGTTAAAATTTCCGTAAGTGAGTTTGACCATTCATGGGTTACACCTTGACTTGTGACTAATTGGTGTTATTTGTTGCTTCAAGGGTACTTGTTAGTGGGTGGAAAATTCTATTGGTGAATATAAATGCATAAAAGGTAATGGAAAACCCTCTTTTTTTTTAATATGTTGAGCTTTTCACACTTTGGCATTCGACCTCCTTGAGTCATTGCCATGTCAAGTTTTTCAACGTTTCCTCCATACTTATTGGGAAACTGTAGAGGTCCCAATTAATTAATAAATAGGGTCTGACTATAGATGGTTAAGAGTTTCTTTAGAGGAAAATCAATATCTTTCAAATAACATTATTGGAGAGGCAATGAGTGGCACACTAGGCTTGATCATCCTCTCCCCAATAGTTATGTATTTGCCTCTTAATTTGTACATTTTGAATAATTGGAGTTTTATAAATGTTTCCGTTTGGTAAAAAAAATTCTAATATCAAGCCTATTGTATGGTCAGTGACTTTGTTATTGAGGTAGATTCTTAAGCTATTCAAAAATATTCTGACAACACTTGAGAAAATGGATTACGAGGGCTGGAAAATTCATAGTAGTAAATTGGATTCTCAGGGCTAGAAAATTGATAGTTTGCACTTTGTTGAAGTCATTTCCTTTTGTTGATCTCTAGAGAGATGTTATATGGACTTACACCCAGTCACAAAGGTGCTATTCTTTTGTTAAAATCCTAATCGATTGTGTGCATACATAATGGCCATACATTACTATCAAGGCATTAAATCTATGTAATCTTTTAGTATTAACTATGGCTGAGTTCAAGCATTGCTATTAAATGGTTAAAAACCATTAAAAATAGAGAGAATGAAGACAAAAGGTCCGTTGGTCCAAAAGGTCATGAAAGAGGGTGATAAATATGAAGAGTAAAAGGGAGGCTATGGCTAAAAATTGCTTGTTCTCTCATGTTCTAAGACTATAATTTGAGCATTGCAAGGAAGAACAACACGTTACAAGTGTTTGTGCATGTTAATTCTTGGCATGCATGACATAGATAACATCAGAAGGACCAAGCCCCTCCACACTAGGGGTGAGGTCACAGAAACTCTCTATTTGAGGATGTAAAAACGAGAGAAAAATGTTTCAACTTAGGTGAGGACTATGAAAGTACTTATAAGCAACAAATTGGTTGATTCCTCACATTTGAGGTGTGAATTAAGGTTATCCTTGGAAAAAAATATCTTCCTTGTGGTACTAGTTGGAAAATCAATCTAACGTGGATTTAGGTAGCCGTGTCAACCAATATTCTAGCATATATATTTTCATAGGTATCTTTGTACATAAGTATGAAGACGGGTTCCTTACCCTAGGAATGTTTTATTTGGTACCATGGACAGAGTGTTGAATGCAACAAGATTAGTGGTCGAGGTGGTAATTTTTCCTTGAGGAATTTGTAGTTGCATTGGGATTTACTGATGGAGAGAATGGACCTTGTGAAAAGTGTGGATTGCCATTCTCTAAATTTTGTTATTAATATTATGGGATCAAGTGCAGAACCTTCAAAATGCAAGATTTCACTTATGATACAGTGCTTTTAAGCCCATTGTTGGCATTTATAGCCAATTATAAATTAATAAGTCAAAGAATCATTCCAATGAAGTTGTCAAAGGATTTTCTTATGATATCCCTTTGTTTATCCAACTTCCATTCTTAGTAGCAAAAATAAATTCCTTTGCAAGGGGTTAGAATGGCTATTAATACTTAATAGAGAGTATATTTACAATAAGGAGAACATTTTGTAATTGTCTAGTCAAACTTTTGTAGGGTCTTAAAATGCACATATAGAAGACATCGCTATGGTATCCTCTGCAGCTATGTGGTGTGGTATCCTCTGCAACTACGTGGTGTGGTATCCTCTAGTCTCCTCTGCTTGGTGGCGCGAGGGTCGTTGTACCGCATCCAAATCAAAATAGGGTTAGGTCAAACAAGACTTCTAGCCGGCCCTAACCCAGCCGGTTTCAACTATATTTTATTCTCTATAAACCATACCTTATAACTAGTATCTCGCCAACATTTATGCCCATCAACAACGTGCTTTTCCCTTGTGATTCCGTGAGCTTGGTCATTCAAAGGACACTGTAAGCATGTCGAGAGCAGGTCAATCTATACATCCAAATCGAAAGGCCACTACGGAGGGTTTATGAAATGGTTATGGGTTTTTTTAATTTGTTATTAATATATTATATATAATGTTTTTTTTTAATTTGTTTTTAATTATATATTACATTATATATATTCATTTTTTTATTATTATATATTACATTATAATATATGTTTCACATTATATTTCATTATAATTTGTTCTTTCAAAATGAAGCAAACATACCATGCTTGTGTAATAGTAAAGTCAAAGTCAAGTAAAAAATGGGATCATCACTATGTAAGATGCTACATATGAAGTCGATATTGATACCATTGAAAATAAATGCTACTTCCATCTAAAATATACAATTTAACAATGCCATTTTGTCAATCAATGGGGGGATAAAGTGACACTAAAGGAGACCTACGTTGGAGGATAGACCATAACATGTAGAGAGCTCATAAATATAGGCTCATTATAATGCTATACTGGATCTATACATGTCCATGGTCTTAACTTGAGGCTAGAGATTAACAACACCAACAACACCAAGTAATGTAATCATGAGTCATAGTCAAGTATGGGATAAATTATCTAGTTAGTAATCAACGATGGAAAATATTACTAGATATGAGATATCCTACCAATAATGATAATGTGTACCAAGGTACAAGTACAAATTGACTTGGTGTGAATGCATGTTTTAAATTTGAATATCGATAAAATCCTTGTAGTCATCCATCAATGATGGGATGTACTATTTTATGTGAGGTAAGATGTTGATGGTGAAAACAATAACTAAGGTATCGATCCTGTAAATCCTATAAATCAACACTTCAACCTTACACTCACTACCTTCATCGATCATTGATCGAAATGAATACCTGGGATATTATCCATACAAGTTCATGCAAACGAAAAATGTGGATCATAAGAGATGTATTGAGCTTGTAAGGCTCATGCACTATGCCTAGGGCCTTGCACCGCCACATAAAACCTACAAAGAGATCCTTTTTCATGAAAGTGGACAAAATGCACCATTTTGAGTTTTGATCAACTAAATATGCATGTCAATGTTAGTTTTTCATCATTTAATTCAATATGATCTAGGATCTTAACTGAGAGAACAACATGTATAGCATATCAAACAAAAGAGACAAGATACACAAAGCATTTCACTGGGGAAAACCAAGAAGGTGAAAAACCCCGCAGCTTCCTCAGAGATAGAATGAGCACCAATACAAAGATTACAATGATCAAACCCCAAAAGATAGATGTATTCAGCAGCTACTCCTCCTCCACTTGTTCGCACTCCTCTCTCTCATCTATGCGAGTTGGACGAGTGAGTGAATGAGTAAATAGAGTGGTGCAACCACTCTATTTGTACTTTAACTTAACGTGCCTTTTACCCTAACTGGGACGACTCCCTAAGGGAGTCTAATAACCCTTCCACTTCACTCATACAGGGTCGAACCCACTTAGGTGGTCTAATAACCCATCAAATACAAGTTACGACACTTACAATATAACTTGCGACACTTGCAAATACAAATGACGACACTTCCAATTGGAGGGATAATACATCTCCGTTGGGGCTACAATAAAGTACAAATGTAATACATATAATATACAAGTGAATATCTTCCAAAGTTACAAATACATCAACACTCCCTCTTAACTAGGGAGGTATTCTCTTGACATAGGTCATCAATACATATAGGCACATGTCTTCAATACTGGAGCTGGATCATCATCACTGGATCACTGGAGCATCATCGTCATTGCTGTTGTACTCGTCATATTGATCACTAGTGCTATCTCTCAATTCTACTCATCATAGGAAGTTCTAAAGAGCCAACCCTTTTTCATGCTGGACGTAGGCCTAGCCTCCATGTAGGTCTTCATCATCTCTACGAGCGGCCTATCCGGTGGAATCTGAGGATTGATTATGTGCATATGCAATACCTCGAAAGAGAATCCCAAGACTGATTACGAGCTTACTGCTCAACCTATAGGATCTCCTAGGGACCCATTATATGCAGGCTTCGCAAAACCTCGAAAGAGCATCCCAGGATTGATTACGAGCTTCCTGCTCAACCTATAGGATCTCCCAGGGGCCTATTACATGCGAACAAGCAAAACCTTGAAAGAGCATCCTAGGACTGATTACGAGCTAGTACTCAACCTGAAGGATCTCCCAGGGACCTATTACATGATATTAGGCAAAACCTTGAAAGAGCATCCCAGGACTGATTACGTGTTATCAGGAAAAACCTTGAAAGAGCATCCCAGGACTAATTACGTGCCAAGCACAACCTGCAAGATCTCCCAGGGACCTATTATATGCCACTGACAAAACCTCGAAAGATCATATTCCAGATCTCCTAGGGAGCTATTATATGCCATAGGAAAAACCTCGAAAGAGTATCTGCAAATCTCCCAGGGCGCTATTATATGCTCTTGCATAACCTAACAAGATATCCATTGCCACGACCTCAGAGCATCACCCGAATGCTCATCATCATACACGATGCATCACCTAGATGCACATGATCATACGGATCATCATCATACAGAGCATCGCTTGAATTCTCATCACACAGCACTTATATCCACAGCCATGGGAGGACTCGCCTGCCACCATGCTTGGAAGGGATCCTGCATCTGTGTCCCATCACTTTCTCCTGGAAGTATCTTCAATCTGAAGAACACCAAGCCTCTCTCTGAAGTACTCGAACTTCACCCTGGCTAGTGGCTTGGTCAACACATCTGCTATCTGCTCGTCCGTCACAACATACAGGAGCTTCACTGCTCCTCTCTGCACCATATACTTGATATAGTGATACTTGATCTCAATATGCTTCGACTTGTCATGGAACACTGGGTTCTCAGAAAACTTCACACAACTCTGGTTATCACAGACGATACAAGTAGCATCCAATTGGAGATCAAATAAATCAGATAGTACCTTCCTAAGCCATACTGTTTCACAACTGTCCAGACAAGCTGTGACATACTCTGCTTCGGCTGTACTCAGTTCTATGCAGGACTACTTTATGCTAAACCAAGAGATCACCCCTGATCCCATACTGAAGCAACACCTTGAAGTGCTCTTCCTATCTGTATCACTGCCTGCCCAATATGAATCAACATAACCCTCCAGGTTAACCTTTTGATTCACATCATACTTGAGCCCATAATCAACTGTACCCTTTAGGTACCTTAGAATATGCTTTACAGCAATCAGGTGAACATGTCTAGGATCCGTCAGGAACTAGCTCAATGTGTTCACCACAAAGAAAATATCTGGTCTTGTGTTCATCAGATACGTCAAGGACCCAATCATCTGGTGATACATCGTGGCATCAACCGACTCTGATAAAGCATCACATAATAGCTTCATGTTCGATGCCATAGGTGTGGCCATGGACTTGCAGTTCATCATCTCGAACTGCTTCAGGATCTCTACTGCATAATTCCCTTGTCCAAGGAAGATTCCATCTGCACTCTGCCACAACTCCATGCCTAGAAAGTAATGCATCATACCCAAGTCCTTCATCTCGAACTCGGCAGCAAGCTTCCTCTTTGTATCATCAATCAACCCATTCTCAACTATCACAAACAAGTCATCTACATATAGTAGGAGTATCATTGGATTGCCTTCCTTAACCTTGTAGTAAAGGTTGGAATCTGATTTACTCTTGGTAAATCCCAAACTAGTCAGGAAGCTGTCTATCCTGCCGTACCATGTCCTAGGTGCTTGTTTCAAATCGTACAAGACTTTATTCAATTTGGACACATGTGACTCCCTGTCGTGTGTCTCAAAATCGAGTGGCTGCTCCACATACAGTTCCTCTTCGACTACACCATTCAAGAAAGTTATCTTGACATCCATCTGGTGTATCTTCCACTTCATCACTGCATCCATAGCAAGTACTGTTCTGATGGAAGTGTATCTGGCTACAGGTGAAAAAGTTTCTTCATAATCTATCCCTTTTTTCTGGGAGAAGCCAAGAGCCACAAACCTTGCTACCATTTGCATCATGCTTGATCTCACTTGGAAGTTTCAACAGACTTCCCTTTTGGTCTTGGGACCACATCCCATACATCATTCTTCATGATCGACTGGTACTCCTTGATCATGGCATTCTTCCATTACTGCATCCCTGGTCCTGGGAACTTAAGATTCTTCAATATATTTAATAGGTAGTTTTTCTTGATATTTGTTGCTTGTTCTTCGGAACAAATGTCATTGTCCTTCTTATGTAGGTGATTGTACACGATCTTTCCTACAAGTCAAATTCAATTGCATGATTAGAAACATCTCATAGTTTTCAGAACAAATTCTTACGCATAAATACATATGTCATACAATCATGCAATTATCTTAGCCAATGCTTCAATACAACATTCATCCATATCCCGTATTCATATGGTAACTTTCTACATGCATTCCATCTCTACCAGAACATTGTTAAGAGTGTACACTACTCCCAACATGTCAGGAAAGAGGTTTCATTCTAGATAAGTAGCAATGGAATGTTGTACAACACCATAGGCCACTTACCCATTACTTGCATATTAGTAGTATCTTGTTCATTAATGCAACTTTTTTAAAATGCATAATATACATCATAAATCCTAGGAACATAAATATGTACATGACTGAACAACATCATTTTAAGTAATCATATATATAGGAAATAACAATTCAAATACTTATCGTTGTTTGGTTGTTAGGTGGACTCCCTCTCAATATTTGCTTCCTTGCAGTAACTACCAGAGTCTCTGATAGTGTGCACCTTAACCAATGCTGAAAATGGATCAGAGGTTCTTCCATAGATTATTTGTCTTCCAGAGTCCAACTCTGCAGTAGCTTTTTCTTCATTACAATACATATTCTTCATCACTTGAAGAATCTTCATTGTCTTCTCTGGTTCTCTTCCTTGGAGGTTCATCATCCTCTGAAGTGTGAGCATGATGTATTTTTTGTTGTTCTTCTTCTTGTGGTAGTTGCTTTTGTTCTTGGGACAATCTATCGAATAGTGTCCCTTCTCATCACAAGTATAACATGAAATGTGAGAAATATTTCTCATGGATCCTCCAAAGTTCTCCCTCCGATTCTGGTGGTGGTATTTACCCTTCTTGTGATGAGGATGCTCCCTCTTGTTGTTATTCTTCCTAGTGTGTGCTGTGAGAGCCTGGTCTTCATTATCCATCTTTTCTTCTCTAGCTACAAGTCTAGCTTCTTCTTGTGAGCATTCCTCCAACAATCTACTGAAAGAAATCAATTTCTTTCTTGCACAAATTCCTTGGATGAAGGAGTCCCATGATCTAGGTAGGCCATTCAAAGTGGTCATCACAATTTCTCCATTCTCGACCACTTCATCCATAGCTTCAAGTTGTTCTTTGATTTGAGAGACCCTAGTAAAGTAGGATTGGATGGTCTCTCCATTCTGGATCTTCACACTCTTCAATTGGTTCCGCAATGCCATCTTCCAATTTATATTCTTTCCTTCAAACAGCTTGGTCAAGGAATCAAACATCTCCTTGGGTGTCTTTAGGGAAGACACATGAGGTATGAGATGGTATTTGATAGAATCTGCAATTATTCTCTTGGCCTTGACCAAGTTCTTCTTATGTAAGGCCTTAGCCTCATCTCCCTCTGGAACTGGAACCTCTTCACTTATGTAGGTGCCCAATTCACTCTCTTTTAGGATTAACCCAATCCTATACTTCCATGCTCGAAAGTTATCAGCCCCTTCAATCTTATCCTAAAGCTTGGTGTAGTGAGACATCTTTAAAGAGTACTTCGAATGGAAATAGAAAAGTTTTATATCTTACCACTTTGATTTGCTGAAATTAGATCTGGAGCTGGCTAGGGTTTGTCACAGAAACCCTAAAAATCCAAACTTGGAATTTCAAACTTCTGTTTGGACAGGGAGATGCAATTAAATGAGGTGAGCAAGCTGGTGTGCTCAGATTTTGAAAACTCCAAAAATTGACCCCTCAAAATTGACCTGCGAATTTCGGATCTACAACTTCTGTCAAAATCTGGTTTTCTGGTCAAAAACCCGAACTAGGGTTTGATAGATCCCAGGGTTCTACCCAACCAAAAACTTCAATCTTGGTCTCTAAATTTTGATTTTGTTGAGGAGAGAAATCCTGTGGTGAGAGAAATCCAAAATTCTACTTTTGTCAAAAGCCCTAATTTCCCGCAGCAGTGACAAGCCAAAAATGAAAATGCTCAGAATCCAATTATGTTTTTCCATATTGTTTCTGGTGCATCTATGAAATTTCGGATCCTCGAGGTCTGAAACTTCGGCTTATGGTAGAATGAACTATTATCTTTCCAACCCCACAGATCTGAGCTCCAATGGATTCTCCATGAGAGAGATATTCTAAGTGTCGCAACATGACCTGTTTATGGGATGAAACAACATAGCGAACTTGTATGAAGTGCCACGTGTCACTGTTTCAACTCCGGCCTCTAAAAATCAGACTTGTGAAACTAAATTTCGTTTCCTAACTGCCACTTTTTAAGGAATTCCATTTGGAGCTTCCTAGCTCGATATATGACCTTTGTTTCTAGGTCACTTGTTTAGTGCTGCATTCTGGAAGAGGAAGAAACCCTAACTTGTACAAATCATATCTCACAAATTACAACGAATAGGAGGATGGAATTTTTACATAGGGTACATCCATGTTTGATATTCGGCCTGTAAAAAATTCAGATCCTAAACCTTCTCCAAAAATGATTTATAGTGAAAGTTCCACGATGACTGATTTTTACTATACCAAGCCCTAGCTTCCAATTTGTTGCAAGTGCAACAACTGTCGTAAATTTCATACAATGCCTTCCTTCAGACTAGCTCTGATACCATGTTATTTTTTCATCATTTAATTCAATATTATCTAGGATCTTAACTGAGAGAACAACATGTACAACATTTCAAACACAAGAGATAAGATACACAAAGCATTTCACCGGGGAAAACCAAGAAGGTGAAAAACCTGCAACTTCCTCAAAGATAGAATGAGCACCAATACAAAGATTACAAAGATCAAACCCCAAAATATAGATGTCTTCATAAGCTACTCCTCCTCCACTTGTGCGAACTCCTCTCTCTCAACTATGCGAGTTGGACGAGTGAGTGACTGAGTAAATAGAGTGGTGCAACCACTCTATTTGTACTTTAACTTAACCTGCCTTTTACCCTAACTGGGCCGAATCCCTAAGGGAGTCTAATAACCCTTCCACTTAACTCATACAGGGTTGGATCCACTAAGGTGGTCTAATAACCCATCAAATATAAGTTACGACACTTACAATATAACTTGCAACACTTGCAAATACAAATGACGACACTTCCAATCGGAGGGATAATACATCTCCGTTGGGGATACAATAAAGTACAAATTTAATACATATAATATACAAGTGAATATCTTCCGAAGTTACAAATACATCAACAGTCAAGGACTATATCAGTATTTTGGATCAAAACCATAGGTCCTAGGCCCTATTTGTTACTTTTATGGATCATGGGTTGTGCATGGGGCTTCACCCACAACAAATACCTTGTAAAGGGAATCATTTTTCTATGAGTGGTATATGGGTACCATATTAATGTTAATAATATGAGAGATTCATAGTAGGGTCAAAAAAATGGTTTAAGACAAACAACCAAGGCATTAGGATCGAATTTCTACAACATGTAAAAAATAGATCCAGGACCTAAATCAAGTGGTGTAGAGGTAATGGTTCAACGATCAAAGGTGAATTTAGAGGTCTATTATGGCTAATCATTGGTCAATAATGGGTAATTAGGGGTTAATCAATGGTAATATAGGGTTGATTTGTGGTCAATGAGGGGTAATTAGGGGTCATTTAGGGGTAATTATTGGTAATAAGGGTTTAATACAGGGACACTTATAAGGTAATTAGAGTTTAATTAGGGGTAACTAAGGGTAAAAAATGGGGTAATTAGAGGTTAATAAATGGTAATTAGGGGATATTTATGGCTAAGTAGGTGTGGATTAGTCATAATTAAAGATTATATAGGGGTAATTAGTGGTAAATTAGAGATAATTGTGGGTCATTTAGGATAAATTATGGAGTAGTTAGTTATGGAGTAACTAGGGATTCAATTATCATGAATTTTAGGGAGGGATTTCAAAAAATCATCCTGCAAGAAATACATTTAGGTTCAATGCTTTGAAAACTGCTCCTAAGATTCATGAGAATTGAAGTTTTGAAAGTAGATTGTAAAAATCTATCTCCAAAATTTCATTTTTCGTGACATTTGTGTATGATTTTCACAAACTACCATGGAAGTCCTTAAGTTTATTTAGATACAATTTTGGTAAGAGTGCTGCAAGACTATACCACTTCTAAAAGGTTAAATTGTTGTAATGTTGTTTTCATAATAATGGTATATGTTAAGAATTTTGAGTTTTGACATGTACCATTGATTGATGTCAAGGACTTATCCATGTTTTGAGGCATGAATCAAGGGCCTTGGTAAAAAAATGTTTCTTCTAGGGATCACGGGACTTGAAAATGACCTTAGAACCCACCACATACCCCAAAGAAACAATACTTCAAGTGTGAGCATTGTATGGTAAATATTTCAAGGTTTCATAAACTATAGATTGGCATCAAGGATTAAGACTTGGCTTGGTGATGAAAAATAGGTTCTTATGCCCTAACTGTTTCCTATGAGAATCATTTGCAATGTTTGGGGCCATCGACTGCACATAATACCTTTATAGAGAATATTTCACCTATGAGTGTAATAAGGGAATAATTCCAATTAGTATTACATAATAAATAATTATTGAGGCTTAAACCATGATCTAAGGACAATCTAGAATCTTGTTACATAACTATTAATTATCTGACTCATGGGTCATGAATAGTTAATTTTACCACCACATTCACCCAAAAATTTACCTAATATTGATATTAAACACACAGTCCCTACAAAGGAAAATTTTTCGTATTAAATGAATATGAGAACCCTTTTAAGGTTTGATGAGTGATGGAAATTAGGCTATAACTATTTATTCAAAGGACCATGCACCATGTACTGGTGTCTAAGTCCTCATGGTCCAATGTAAAAAATAGAGTCATTCACCATGGTCCTATAAACGTGCATGACCTAATAGGTATCTTGGGGGGGAATATTGATAATTAATAATGTAAAAGGGGTTAAGGGTTAATGTATGCATGTCAGTATCCACCAAAACGGGGTGGTTTAATCTCCTAACTTTGGAGTTAACTCCTTTAGGTGGTGCATATGTATTGATATGCATGATATCCTCCTCATATGTGGTGCATTACCTCTTCAGTTTTCATGGATATCCTCAGATGTGGTACTTGGTTGCATAATCAAGCTCGGTTCACTCCACCACTTGCTTGAATTATCCACTAGGTGGAGCATTAGGGTTTCAGAGTGCTCCTCCATGTGTCACCCTCTCCTTTGTGCATGCATGATCCAAATAGGGGAGCATACTCTCCTTCTTTTCCTATTTAGGAGAGGTTCCCCCTCTCTTATTGTTGTTGGTTATTGTTGGAGGCAAAGCTATTGTAATGATATATTTCTCTCTTGAAGGGTTTATGGGAATAAAGTGAAGACATTGGAGGTCATGTAAGTTAGTTTAATGTATTTTATATGCCTTTATTTATCCAATTCATATCTAGTTAATATGCTCTTACTATTCTTGTATTTCTTTCCTTTGTTGCATGTTTGGCCATCGAAAGTGTATTTCTACCCATTTGGAAAAGATATTTCTAGTTTGATTATATCTTAGTCCTACGGTTCCTTAAAGATAGTTTTTTTTAGTTTTTTTCCTAGTTTGAATATTGTTTTACTAACATATTTCAGGTAAACTACACCATCAATGCTATTTTGCATACAAATGATCTAACATACCTATATTCTATTGTATTACAAACTCGTTCCAACATCTCTAGTGTTAAATTGTTTTTTCTTTGTACATGATACTATACCTTATATATTCTTCTGCCATGTGTGCACCTTATTAGTCTATGTGTGCACCCAAGTCTAGGACACATTTTCCAAAGTACCAAAAACTAACAATTAATTCCCGTTGCATCAATACAAACCACATGAATTACTCACTTGGTATCCCAATGTCTACACTAAAAATGTATATTTTGACCTCCTCATCCTTTTCCAATATGCCAAGGACCTAATTATGATCACTATGGGTAATCACCACTAGAACATAGTATGTGAAATATAATCTAATCATCACCCATTTAAAGATGCCTAGTTTAGAAATTTTCATTACATTATTGGTCTTTAAATCAAACGGTATGAAAAAAGGGATCTGTGTTTCCCAGCATAAGTGTTATCTTAACCAACTACTTCAAAAGTTTAACATGGAAGAATTTTAAGTGTTATTCATATTCGTAGAGGAATTAGGATTCAAATAGAAATTTGTTGTCAGATTTATGTATTTCATCTCAAAACCCTCCCATACCATCAACACATGCGTATACTCTAACCATGTCAAATTTCAGTCCATACAAGCACAAATTGAAAAAATCTCAACATTGGCCCCATTCGCATGTCATCAGTGATATATAGTACATTTGGCTGGGTGATTCCTATTCTTTGAGTCCAGAAATCCTCCCATAATGTGGAGGCATGCAAACAATCTTCCCATGTCAATTTCAGTGCATACATAAACAATTTGTGGAAATTTCAACGTTGGCCCCATTCAAAGGTCATTGTTGGCCGCCACATCTACTAATAGTACAATTTCTTTTAGTTGTGCCTTTTAAAGTTGGTTTGAGACGCACATTCCCACATTTAGTGCAAGGGAAATATTGTCTAATATAAATGAGTACTTCATGATAAATTGCACAAGCTTCTCAGATATTTCTTGTCTTTTTTTTTGCTCCCATCTAATTTTTTTTCTCCATACAGGGGAGTAAGAACCCATTATTTCAAGATGCAATTTTGTCTACCGGCGCCAAAGTTGAATGGTATAAATATGAATGAGCTTTTCCTAGTTTCAAGAATAATTTATTCTCTACTGAACAAGGCCAACCATGTGAAGGTGGAAGATCATATGGCCCCTCCCATCCCCCTCACAATAATCCCAATTCCCTAATACCCGATCTATAAAATAGAAAATAATCGAAAGAAACATACTAATTAGATTCAGGAATAGAAACTACCAAACAAATAATTAATTAAGGTAAAGTAAATTATCATGTATTGTTTGTAAATTATAATATTGGTTTAACATGATGGCGTACGCTATGGCCACTATTTCCATGATTCACATGAAAAACATGTAACGTAGGAGATAAAAACGGCATAAAAATTAAAAACATGTAATAAACACACATATGTAAATTATTTAAAGAGAATATTTCATACAAATTAAAATATATAGATACATACCTCGTCCAACAACATCTGTATCATTCTTCTTCTGTATCTTCTTCTTCATCCAAATTGACATCTGTATCATCATCCGATTCAGAAACAGTGTTCAATGGATTGAAGATATCATCATCGTCATCATTTTCATCTTCGAGCATATATTCATCGATATCATCATCAATATATGGTACTACATCGTCTCCTACGCCTACTTCATCTTCTCCATCTTCTTTGTATTTCGAACCATCTTCTTGCTCTGGCTGATCTGCATCATCTTGATCTTCTTCAATATCATCTTCTTCATCTACAATATACTTTACTGGAGTTCCTCTTGGATAATATCTAACAAGAAATGACCAATCCCTCCTACTTGGAACCTTTGATTAAAATACCTGTTTACATTGGCTTGGAAAAACGTAGTGATCATTTTTATTTTCAAACACTATTGTTTTAATCATAGGAAATTTGTTTGCATGTTGAATAACAGTTCTCTCCTCATCACTTCCATGCAGTACTAATATATACCATTTGACATCGAACATAAATAATTTGAAGGAATTAAAGTCACACTCAATTATATCATCCAAATACCCATAGTATTCATTTTCAGTTTCTTGGGGATGTCTGTCTCTACTATAGGAAACATTTGTGACCTGGAATACTGCAGTTATCCCATTATTTGAAGTTTTCCTGGTTTCATCCAACTTTTTGATGTGAAATTTACAACCATTGCACCACATAGCCTTATGGTGTTTCAACTACAATATGCAAGACATGTAAAAGATGGATTGACAATTAATTAACATATTTATATAACTTGGAAATTATTTGAAAAAAAACACACCCGCAGACACATTAATATAATATAAAATAAATGAATAAAATGGGTGAATTTTCTTACCTTGCCATCTTTCAGACCATATGATAAATCTATTTCACTCTGTGTAACATCGGCATATCCATTACGACGAGCTTCTCTAACCAATTAAGACAGTTTTTGCCATGATAAATTACCACCATGACGTTCTTTACATCTTTCAATCCATACCTTCATCTAGCTGAGATTGTTTACAATGTATAAATGTAGTTCCTCCCAATCTCGATGATTTGAATCAAAAAATAATAATTCAACAATATTAGATTATAGTTATAACCATGGTAAATATTAATAAATGATGAAAGAATATATATTAAATGATTATGAACATATATACAATTTTTTTTTGTATGTATCATAAATATCCACAATTTAATTACCTCTCAATCTCTTCATTCTTCCTTTCCCCAACAGGTGCTCCCAAATACAATCCACTGCATGCATAGATCGCGATGCTAACTTAGAAATATAGTGACTAATATACACCATGGATTTATATACCATATATCCCCTCACCATAGAACCCTCGAGACGTTCTCTATGTCTAACCAAAGCCTTCAATTATTTCAAGTGCCTCTCCACCATCCACATTGAACTTTTGTGCACAGGTCCACACATTTCAATCTCCTCAACTTGGTGTATGAGGTAGTGTTCTTGTGCATTGAAAAATGTTGGAGGTATATACTTTTGCATTTCACACATTAGCTGAGGAATTTCTCTCTTCCAATACTTTGTATCCTCTTGATGGATTTGTTTTAATGACAACCATCTACATATTATGACGCAAGATAATAACATGTTTAAAAAAAACATAATATATATTACAATACAAGTAAAACACATGTCATTAAGTACAACAACAAATTGCAAAAAACATTTTGGATATAAATTAATCATCTCTAATTACCTCATGTATTTTCCAAGATCATATATAACTTGGTTGACGTTGTTGTCCAAGTCGTTTGGGAGAGATAGAGGTAGAACATACTATAAAAATAAAAAAGAAACGTTATTTGTTTTAAAAGTAGACAAAAAAAAACAAAAATCCTAAAAGATAAATGCGACCAATATATAAATATAAATACCGAAATTATTACTTTAATGAAGGTATGCTAGTCATGGGTTTTCACCCCACCAAATTCACCTTTCTTTGTTAAGATATTATTTATGTTTGAAGAAAAACCTGTGGGAAATTTAATTCTTTGAATGACCTCTTTTACATCATTGCTTTGCTTCTATGTTAATAACCATGGAAGTTTATTTCAGTCCCCATCGCTATTTGATCGGATCACACTTCACATTGCATGATTGGATTCCTCAATGTCATTACAAATTTTGACAATTTTTTCTTTATCCCTCCTACCATCTATGATTCACCATAATGTTTGTCATATCCTTCCTAATATTCATCGTATCAATCAAATGAGCTATTTTTAGATTCTCATAGTAGGGAATCCTCATGAATTGAGTGGGATAACATTTCATTCCTCGTGGAATCCCATTATTACTACCTTCACGATGACGACCTTGATCATGAAGCATGAAACAAATGACAAAAATAATTAGAAAACACGGTAAAATAAATTTAATACTTAAAATATAATATCAAATTCAAAACAATATTACATATATAATACATAAACACATATATAATACATAAACACATTGCGTACCTTGACGATTTTTGTTATACTCCAACCTCCATAGGTGAGGTGTCATTCTTTGTGGTTTTAATCCAATCTCTTCTTTCCCATTGAAAAGATGTTTTTCAGTAGTACAAAACCTATGGGTCTTCGAGAGGAAATTCCTATACTAATCAATGTTGATGTATATGTAACTTCGGAATGTATTTCATATATGTTGTATGTACTCCTATAGAGATGGTTTTATTCCTCTATGCGGAAGTGTCGTCATTTATATTGTAAGTGTCGTAACTTATACTTGATGGGTTATTAGACCGCCTTGTTGGGGTCGGCCCTGTATAAGTCATATGGGTCAAAGGGTTATTAGACCGCCCTATTGGGGGTCGGCCATGTGGGTCGAAGGGTTATTAGACCACCCTATTGGGGGTCGGCCCAGTCAGCATTATATTATGTGGTTAAGTTCGAGCCTACATGAGTTAGGTAAAAAGGCAAGTCAAGTCAAGTATAAATAGAGTGCGGGAGGCACTCTATTTTACTCACTCACTTCTCACACATGCACTCAAGGAGGAGTGGCGCACTTATGGAGGAGGAGGATCTGCTGCTAGTTTATGGCTATCTCTCTTGGTTGGTTGTATCATTGCTCTATCTATCTCTGAGGAAGTTATTGGGGTTTTTCACCTTTATGGTTTTCCCCAAGTAAATCTTTGTGTCTTTTGTGTGCTTGCATTTTTGTCTCCATGATTGATATGCTGTAGATATGCTGTACATGTTGTTCTCTCAGTTAAGATCCTAGATCATATTGAAGTAAATTCAGAAAATTTAACATGGTATCAGAGCTAGCCTGAAAGAAGGCATGATATGGCATGTATGACACTTGTTGCACTTACGATGCTAGGGCTTGATATAGCAAAAACCAGTCATCGTAGAACTTTCGCTATAAATCCGTTTTGGAGAATTTTTCGGATCTGAAATTGTTACAGGACGAAGATAAGATCTCCAGGTACCTTGTGTCCAAAGGACAACCTCTAATTCATTGTACTTTGTGATTTATGATCTGTGCAATATAGGGTTTCTGCCTCTTCCAGATATGAGTTAAAATCAGGTGACCTTGGGAAAAAGGTCATAACTTGGGCTAGGAAGCTCCAAATGAAATTTTGTGAAAAGTGACAGGTAGTACACAGACTGTAATATCTCAGAAAACGTTTTCAGAGGCCGAAGTTGAACTAGTGACACGTGGCACTCCGTACAAGTTCGCTCTCCTGTATTATCCCATAAACAGGTCATGTTGCGACATTTGGCATAACTCTCTCTCAGAGCGTCCAATTGAGGTCAGACCTGTCAGGATGGAAAGGTAACAGGCCGAGCTATCTCAGAAAACTTTTTCAGAGGCCGAAGTTAAAATAGTGACACGTGGCACGCCGTACAAGTTCGCTCTCCGTTTTTATCCCAAAACAGGTCACGTTGCGACATTTGGCATAACTCTCTCTCAGAGAATCCAATTGAGGTCAGACCTGTCAGGATGGAAAGATAACAGGTCAGGCTATCTCAAGAAACTTTTTCAGACCCTTTGGATTGAAAAGTTTGGAGTTACACCATAAACAATCAGGTACATATTTCTGTCAAAACAGAATTATTTTTTAGTACCTTTATTCATGGCTTCCGGAATTTAGGGCTTTGAAGAAAGTTGAAATTTTTGTAATCCGAGACCACGGCTGGATGCTACTCATCAAAATAGAAATTTAGAGACCAATATCAGAATTTTTGGTTGGGCAGAAGGCCGGGCTTGATTAGACCCTAGTTCGGGACTTTGATCAGAAAAGTGGAAAATTAGGGCTTCTGTAAAAATGGGAATTTTTGAAATCTGTGACCACGGCTGGAAGCTCCTTAGAAAAATAGAAGCTTAGAGCTTTGGATCAAACATTTTGATTGGGAAAAAGAGTGGGCTTCATCAAACCCCAGTTCAGGGTCACGTCCAGTGAATCCAGAAGTTTCAAAGGCAAAATTGAGGAGTGAAACTTTGCAGTTTTCAAATTCTGATTATACCAGCTTGATCAGCTCATCAAGGCGCATATTTCTATCCTGTCAGAAGTTTGAAATTCAAAGTTTGAATTTTTGGGGTTTCTCTGACAAACCCATATCCAGCTCCAGGTCCAGTTCTTGCAAATCAAGTGGATTGGGTTAATCCTAGAAGAAGATGGATTGGTCACCTGCATAAGTGAAGGAGTTCCTGTTTCAGAGGGAGATGAGGCTAAGGCCTTACATAAGAAGATTACAAGCGATCTCGACAGGTATGACTCATCGAGGTATGTTTCGATATTTGTTCATGATTAAGTTTATGGTATGTTTGTCTTCATGTTATTACGGTTAGTACAATTTTGATTTTAGATTTGTCGTATCACCTTAACAAAATTATGAATGCATGATAGAAGATATTCATTGGTTAGGGTGTTGACACTTATGATTGTACTAATGCATTATGGTGTTGTATGAGGTTTATGTTGTCTACTAACATGAAAGGTACACCAAGAAAGACAGATCATGTTCTGGTCCAAGAACATATGATCATGATAACACGAGGACAAAGATTCATCCATTGTCATGGATCTCATAGAAGATCCATTTACGAGGTATGTATAACTTGGTTTTGTAATAGTTAACCTATGAGATATACAGGTTACTAGCACAAGTCATTGAAGAAGAACAAGAAGACATCATGTGAGTATGTTAGACATAAATAGCTAGCATGCTAATCCAGGTATGTTTTTCCTATATCAAGATAGAATCCTACCTTGTGTTAGGATCTTATACTGTTGTTGATAATGATTATTCATGAAGTCATAGGTTTGAATAATCATGATTGTATGCATATTATGTTTCTTACCATAATTGATGATATGACTAACCAGAAGAATCATGATGGTATAGGTTTGAATAATAACAGGTTTTATGCATTTTATATCTCTTATCTTGATTGATGATTCAACTAACCTGAAGAGTCATAGGTTTGAGTAATTACAGGTTTAGACATGTTATGTTTCTTATGATTTGACTAACCTTAAGAATTCTACATAAACCTTGAATGCTAATGCTTATTATTTTCTGTTTGAAATAATCATGACTATACATGCTTGAGATTCTTGTGTTTTAATAGTATACTAATGAATGTATGATTTTATATGAGATCACAAGGATAACACATTCATGATACTAATAAGCATGCATAGGGACCAAGGATGAATATGAGATTCAAGAACAGGTAATCCAGGAATCAAAGATCAAGAGGGAGCACACTCCAGTTGCTCCTGCAAGAAAGCAAAGGAGCACACTCCAGTTGTTCCTACAAGAAAGAAAAGGAGCACACTTCAGTAGTATCTGCAAGGATGCAGATATTCAGAGGGAGTTGACCATCTCTCTACATTCCACAACAGAAAGGTGTAGAAGAAGCTACTTCAGATTAGGACTCCAACAACTCCTGCAAGGAAGCAAAGACTCAGAGGGAGTCCACCCAACGAACAAACAAAGATAAGTATTTTAATTATCATTTCTTGCATATATGTTTGTTTAAATAAAATTGTTCAATGATGTATATGCTCATGTTCCTAGACTTAGGATATGTATTGTGCATATTAGAATAGTTGCATAGATGAACAGTATACTACTAATATACATGGGTAAGTGGCCTATGGCACTGTACAACATTCCATTGCTACTTATCTAGAATGAAACCTCTTTGCTGACATGTTAGGAGTTGTGCACACTCTTAACAATGTTTTGGTAGAGATTGGAAGGCATCTAGAAAGTTACGGAATATGGATAAATGTTGTATTGAAGCATTGGCTAAGATAATTGCATGACTATATGGAATATTTCTTTATGTGTAAAAATTTGTTCTGAAAACTATGAGATGTTTTCTAATCATGCAATTTAACTTGTTGTGTAGGAAAGATCGTATGCCATCTCCTACAAAAGAAGAACTACAACATTTGTTCAGCAATAAAGATATCTATTGAAGATATTGAAGTTCCCAGGATCTGGGATGAAGAAATGGAATGCCATGATCCGTCAATCATGAAGAATGATGTTTGGGTTGCAGTCCCAAGACATGAAGGGAAGTTTGTTATGAATTCCAAATGGAACTATCAGATCAAGCATATTGCAGATGGCAGCATTGAGAAATATAAACGTGATGAAATAGAAGATGCACCAGATGGATTTCAAGACAGCATGGTGTAGTCAGATATGTGTGCAGAACTTGGTATGGTAGGATAGACAGCTTTCTATCCAGTTTGGACGTTACCAAGAGTAAAGAGGATTCCAACCTTTACTACAAGGTTGAGGAAGGCAATCCAGTGATACTACTTTTGTATGCAGATAACCTGTTTGTTACAGGTAAAGATAGATTGATTGCCGACACGCAGCGGAAGCTTTCTTCCAAGTTCGAGATGAAGAACTTGGGGATGATGCAATATTTTTTTTGGCATGGAGGTGTGGCCGAGTGCAGATAGAATCTTCCTTGGACAAGGGAAGTATGCAGTAGAGATCCCAAAGAGGTTCGGGATGATGGATTGCAAGGCCATGGCCACACCTATGGCATCAAATCTGAAGCTTCTATGTGATGCTTCATCTGAGCCGATTGATGTCTCTATGTATCGCCAGATGATTGGGTCCTTGATGTACCTGACGAACACGATACCAGACATTTGCTTTGCTGTGAACACAATGATCCAGTTCCTGACGGATCCGAGGAGTGCTGTAAAGCATGTTCTGAGGTACCTGAAGGGTACAGTGGATTATGGGCTCAGGTATGAGGAGAATCAAAAGTTTAACCTACAGAGTTATGTTGATTCAGATTGGGCTGGGAGTGCTGCAGATAGGAAGAGCACATCTGGGTGCTGCTTCAGTATGGGATCAGGTGTGATCTCTTGGTTTAGCAGGAAGCAGTCCTGCGTAGCACTGAGTACAACTGAGGCAGAGTATGTTGCAGCCTGCTCAGCTAGTTGCGAGGCAGTATGGCTACGGAAGCTACTGTCTGAGTTATTTGATCTCCCGTTGGAGACTACTGGTATCTTCTGTGATAACCAGAGTTGTGTGAAGCTGTCCGAGAACCCAATGTTTCATGACAGGTCGAAACACATAGAGATTAAATATCACTATATCAGGGATATGGTGCAGAGAGGAGCTGTGAAGCTCCTGTATGTTGCGACGGACGAGCAGATTGCAGATGTGCTGACGAAGCCACTAGCCAGGGTGAAGTTCGAGTACTTTAGAGAGAGGCTTGGCGTGCTTCAGATCGAGGATACTTCGAGGAAGAAGTGATGGACACATTTGTTGAAGCCATTCCAAGCATGTTGGAAGGAGGATCCTTCACATGGCTGTGGATGTAAGCGCTGGATGATGAGCATCAGGATGATGTTCTAGTTTCTGCTTGGATATGATCAGTTGGATCATGTGTATGTATTTTGTATATGCATCATGTTGGATGCTTGGACCATGTATCTGTATATGTATCAGGTGGATACATTGTATGATCAGGTGGATCATGTATGGTGATATGTATCATGTATCAGGTGGATACATTGTATGATCAGGAGGATCATGTATGATGATATGTATCAGGTAGATACTTGGTATGCATCAGGTGGATGCATTGATGATCAGGTGGATCATGCAGCAGGATGTTGCAGTGATGATCATGGATGATGAGCTTCAGGATGTTGCTCCAGATGACATGCAGCAGGACGTTGCAGTGATGATGATCAAGATGATCATGGATGGTGAGCTTCAGGATGTTGCTCCAGATGACATGCAGCAGGACGTTGCAGTGATGATGATCAGGATAATCATGGATGGTGAGCTTCAGGATGTTGCTCCAGATGACATGCAGCAGGACGTTGCAGTGATGATGATCAGGACGATCATGAGTACATCAGGATGATGTATGGTGAGTATCAGGTTGATACTCTGTGGCCGTGGATCAGGTTGTGCAGATGAGCATGTCTGGGAGATCCTATAGGTCGGAGTTGTGTACCCGTAACAGCCTGGGATGCTCTTTCGAGACATTGCTCTGGGAGGACATGTAATTTGTGCCCTGGGAGATCTCAGGTCGGAGTTGTGTACCCGTAACATCTTGAGATGCTCTTGCGAGGTTTTGTCCTATGGCATGTAATTTGGGCCCTGGGAGATTTCAGGTCGGAGTTGTGTACCCGTAACATCCTGAGATGCTCTTTCGAGGTTTTGCCATGACCACATGTAATAGCGCCCTGGGAGATTTCAGGTTGGAGTTGTGTACCCGTAACATCCTGAGATGCTCTTGCGAGGTTTTGTGGTGGACCACATGTAATTTGTGCCCTGGGAGATTTCAGGTCGGAGTTGTGTACCCGTAACATCCTGAGATGCTCTTTCGAGGTTTTGTGGTGGGGTCACATGTAATAGCACCCTGGGAGATCCTACAGGTCGGAGTTGTGTACCCGTAACATCCTGGGATGCTCTTTCGAGGTTTTGTGATGCACGTAATAAGTCCTGAGGATTCCACAGTATGGCCAGTGATGACGAAGACCTGCAGGTGGTGGGCCTACATCCAGTATGAAAAAGGACTGGCTCTGTAGAACTTCCTATGACGAGTAGATTCAGAGATTGATTGAGATAGCAGCAGCAGTGACGATGATGATGTCTCGATGATGATTATCCAGTGACGATGATCCAGAGAAGATGACTTGTGCTAGAAGAACTGTGCTGAGAAATACCTTCCTAGTTAAGAGGGAGTGTTGATGTATATGTAACTTCGGAATGTATTTCATATATGTTGTATGTACTCCTATAGAGATGGTTTTATTCCTCTATACGGAAGTGTCGTAACTTATACTTGATGGGTTATTAGACCGCCTTGTTGGGGTCGGCCCTGTATAAGTCATATGGGTCAAAGGGTTATTAGACCGCCCTATTGGGGGTCGGCCATGTGGGTCAAAGGGTTATTAGACCACCCTATTGGGGGTTGGCCCAGTCAGCATTATATTATGTGGTTAAGTTCGAGCCTACATGAGTTAGGTAAAAAGGCAAGTCAAGTCAAGTATAAATAGAGTGCGGGAGGCACTCTATTTTACTCACTCACTTCTCACACATGCACTCAAGGAGGAGTGGCGCACTTATGGAGGAGGAGGATCTGCTGCTAGGTTATGGCTATCTCTCTTGGTTGGTTGTATCATTGCTCTATCTATCTCTGAGGAAGTTATTGGGGTTTTTCACCTTTATGGTTTTCCCCAAGTAAATCTTTGTGTCTTTTGTGTGCTTGCATTTTTGTCTCCATGATTGATATGCTGTAGATATGCTGTACATGTTGTTCTCTCAGTTAAGATCCTAGATCATATTGAAGTAAATTCAGAAAATTTAACAATCAAACACCATCTTTCCTAAATATTTTCAATAACTATAATTCATATTAGGATTACAAACTAGACATGTAAATTTACCCTTTGTTTGAAGACCCGCAACATATGGATTAATATCAGTTATACAATAGATTATTAAAAAAACATGCATGATATCTTCAAAATAATTATATAGTATTAAAGTGCAATGAAACGTTAATACATACCACACAAATGTGTTAGTCCCGGGGCATCATGAATTGTCCATACAAGCATTCCACGAAATTGAAATCTCTTCTGCGCAATTGGTTTATAGATGTCATACATAGTGATATTGTTTCATAACTGTATTAGCTCATTGATACAAGGCTCGATATATACATTCATATATTTAACTTGGTACTTACCTAATTGTTAGAAATTACACATAATTACTACCATGATATGTGTATATAAGTAAATAAATAAATAAACGATAGTATGCAAAAAACAAGACAAATGGAAATGCCACATTCGAAAAATTAATGTAGACAAATACCTCGAACAATCATTGCCAACATTATGTGTTCCCTCTTCATTGACATCCAAGGAGGAATGCTATTGTTGATAACAAAAATAGGCCACATCGAGTAATTAGATCTAAGCTCTCTGAATGGATTAACACCGTCAGCTGCCAATGAAAGCCTAATATTACGAGGTTCAACTTTAAAATATGGTCATTTTCCCTCAATTTCCCTGAATGCATATCCATTTGTAGGCATTCGAAGAACACCATCTCCACTTCTATTCCTAGCATGGTAATCCATAAACTGTGCTATTATTTTGCACCTGAATAGTCGTTGCAAACGTGGAATTATGGGAATATGATGAAGAACCTTTCGAGGCACCATTTTTGTTACTTGGTCGGTTCAATATCTACTAATTTGACATTCTGGGCATTCGATTTTCGACGCATGCTGTCCATAATATATAATATGATCATTAGGACATGCATATATACTTTGATACTCCATTCCAATGTCTTTCATAACGACAAGTAAATATTGATATGTGCGAGGTCTAATATTTGACGATGGTAACAAAAATTCACCTAACAATCTACAACACAAAAAATAACTAGTTAATGTAAATAATATTAATCGCAAATATTGCAATCTTATTTCACACTTTAATTAACGCTTAAAAAAAGGCTAAAAATTCAACCTTTATCTATATACGATGAAACATATTACATACCTTAGGATCTATATCATATAAGTGTTTGACAAATGATTCATGACCTTTAAGTTCATTAGAAGCAATGTAGCAGAGATAATATTTTCTCTTGACCCTTCATAAAGTCGTTTATTTGCCTTTTCCATCAAAGATTCATCATAAATACCATCACTGTCCCCATCCTTATCTAACCGGCCAGACAAGTCTTGGATCATTTGATTTGTCCCATCATCTTCAACTATGTTATGGTCGTCATCTACTTCCATGGGATCATTGAATTGATCTTCATTATTCACTTGATGTTTTTTAGATTGTACAACATCATTTCTACTACTACTTGGGGTATTCTGCAGAAAGTTAGAGGGAAACTCTAACTTTATAATACCGAGCAATCATGCAAAATTAATGCGTGTATAAAAAATACTAAAGCAATATAAAATTTTACAAATACAATCAATATTAAGAAATATAATAAATATATATAGAGCTAATTACTATGGGACGATATTAATTCAATCCCCCGTCCATGTGACCATATTTCCTACAATGTTTTCTAGCTATTGATATTAAAATTCTCACTGGACGTCTCATCAAACAACTATTGCAAGGGAAAAAACATTTCTTGTCTACCTTTTCACCCACTTCATTTCTTTCCCCACCTCTAATATTTTTTGACACTCTTCCCACAAAAATACAGTGATGTTAATAAAAAAAATCTGCTTTTCGCTTGATAAGAGGACCTCACATCCTTTCCGAACTGTCGTTGTTATAGAGAAATTGTCACAACATCTTTAAAATGGACACTATTTATAAATTTTAAACCGTTGGAACTCCCACGAAAATTTACCAAGTCAACGTTGAATTCCTCAAAGCATGGATGACCATTTGAAAAAGGAACGACTATTTTGGTTACGTCGCAAGAGCAACACATTGTTCTATAACGTTGCAATTCAGACACATTGTTATGTGTCATCTCTATAGCGACGAATAGGTATACTAGGTTGCAGTAGTGATGACAGGGTGTTGTTGCAGCAACATCCTCCTAAACTTTTTGTACATATTGGGGTCCCTCCTTTATTTTTCTAGAAAGACTGCTGTAAGAGGTCAATTCTCCTTTTCTTTGTTTTTCAAATGAAAATCCTGCTTTGAGAATTCCAAGTTTTTCCTCTTCTAAGGATAAAATTTGTGAAATCTTCCTGAAGTCACGGAAGCGTTTGAAAAAGCCCCCACAGTTGCGGAAGTATTCAAGTTATCCTCCCGAAACCGCGGGAACCATTCGGGTTTCCCTCTCGAAACGTCAGGAGCCATTTGCATAAGCTTCTCGAAATGGACTTAGGAATTTTCTATCGAGGTCGCGGAAATTATTTGGGAAAGTCTCCCAAAGTTGCGGGATCATTTGCGTTATCTTCCCGCAGTTGCGGAAGCTTTTGGGATATCCTCCCGCATTTGCGGAACCTTTCAGCTTATCCTCCCAAAACTGCGGGAGTCATTCGCATATCTTTTCCGGGACCGCTGAAGGACTTCTCTTCAAAAATATTAAGTCTTTCCCCTCGACTTGCGGAAGCTATTCATGAGAGCCTTCCGAAACCCCACGGAGACTTAGAATTTTTTCGAGTTGTGGAAGCCTTCACGTTATCTTTCCGAAACCCCGCGGAGACTTAGAAATTTTTCGAGTTGCGGAAGCCTTCACGTTATATTTCCGAAGCTTGCCGAAAGACTTAGACCTTTTTTGCGGAACCATTCGCCAATCCATTCCGACACTGTGGAAGCTATTTGGGTTTCCCTTCCACAACTACGGAAGCTTTCATGTTATCATTCCGAAAAACCCGCCGAAAAAAAAAAAAAAACTTTGACGTTCATTCAACTTGTGGGAGCCGTTCGTCAATCTCTTCCGACACGGCGGGAACCTTCGCGGAATTGTTCCGCGATTGTGGAAGCCATCGGTATATCTCTGTCGAAATTGCGGAAGGAGATCCATTATTCTCCCGAAGCTGAGTCTCCAAAGGTTGCATTGCGGAAAGATTCATCAATCTCTTCCAAAACGCCGAGGGAGTTCGCCATAACATCCCGTAATCGCGGGTAGAATTCGTGAATCCACCCCGCAAATGGCGGTCGTGCACATGCCGAGGCGGATTGAAAAGACCGCGACGTACAATAATTTAAAACGCTTTAATGGCACCACCCACCATATTAAACACCGCACGTGCCCAACTCGTTTAAATAAACGGTTGGGGTTTGGGTCGACCGCATTATTATTTTTTCTATTAACAAACGCCGTTGGACGCCTCGCCAAACTGCTCCATCTCAGCTTTCCCACGTCCGCGTCCACCTCATTCAGCCACCTCGTCGTTTCCAGGTAGGTTTCTAACCGTTGATTTTGTCTCATCTACACGTCAGATTACCTTTGAGTTTTTCTTTTTCGTCTAAGACGTGGCCGATAGGCGCTAGTCGCATATATCATTATTTCGTTTTAAAGCCGCTGAGGCCCCATGGGTTTCTCGTTCTACTAGAAATCAAGCCAAAACTATGATTGCCCGAGTTTTTTTTTATTTTCACCTACCATATTCCAGGTGTCGTCACCCTAGTTCAAATTCCAAGCTGGCCATAGAGCTTCTCATCAAGTGCTATGAATAACCATGGCAGTCGGTTGAATCCCTCGCCTATTCATCAATGCGGAAAGCCATCCCTGGATTCGTATTAAGTTTATCTCAATCCAAGCTAACCCGCCATTAACCATTTGAACCGCAACAATGAAGGACACCCTCTCTCCTAGGACTAGATGGGAAGCAGGTTGCTTCACGTCGTATGCGTTCCCTTTCTGGGACATTCCAAACTTTGTTTCCTTAGGATGATCAAGTCTATTTTTCCTTGTTTGGAATGGTTTATTTTGCTTCCCAAGATGCAGCTTCATAATTTATTTATATATCTCATTAGCATGTTGAAATGGTCCTGCTTTTGTTAAAATCTCATAACAGGTTACACATTTTTTATAATGACTTGTATTTGGTTGCTAGCAGGGATAAGCCAAGATGCCAAAAGGTGGTAGGAAGAAGGCTAAAATGACGGAACCTGAACCAGTGCCACTTAGGACTGAAACTATGTTTCAAGATACTAGGTGCACCACCAGTATTCCTCCCGAAATCCACTGGGGTGATATTTACAAGATGATTAGAGACCAAGATATCCCGGATATGTTACTAGAAGAGGGGCAGATCTATCTCAACATCAGAACTTCAGGCATAGCTAGGGCTGCTACCCGCCCAGAACTATTCCCATGTTCTGAAGTAATCGGGTGGATACTAGAGCATACTAATGCGGAGACAAGGGTATTACATGACAGCGGGAAAATAGCCATCGCTTCATTCCACCCAGCATATCTTGCTGCAGCATATAAATTCCCACGTCCCCAGCAAGCCCTGAGTGATGAATGGTTGGGCTAGATGAACAATATTGAAATGGCCAAAAAATTATTGGTCGCAGGAAAACACTTAAGAAAGAGAGGTAATGACGAATATGATGTCCAGAATCTAAGACCTCCTTTCAGGTTAATCGCCCTGATGTTATGCAGAATCTTCGGCATGCCCGATGGCACCATATACAAGATACAGTGGGTTCCCATCTTCCATTTCGTGGCATTCAAAGGAACTGTGTTTGACTGGGATACCCTCCTGTCAGACAGTTTGGCATCAATGGTGGTTATTGCAAGAGAAGGTCTGGCCTTAAAAAAGGCAGAATTTTACATGTCTTCGTATCTTATTGATTGTATTTTGGCCAAGCTATCTTTTCCCAGCTTAGGTTGCACGTGGGATAGAGCCAACACCCCAGTTTACACCACTTTCAGGATGATGTGGGCTCAAAATTACAAACCCAGCTATAAGCTCATCTGTGAGGGGTTCATCATGCCCCTATATGAGTAGATATTCAAGGAAGAGCTTAACTGTTTGTCCGAAAATGCCATGGAGATCCTAGAAAATTATGGAGATTTTTATTTCTCAGAACAAGGCACCTACATCAGAATGTTTGGAGGGAATAAAGCTCCATATATTTTGACAAGGTATGCTACTGACTATGTGGTCCTCAAGGAGGCAGTGAGACAAATTTTCCTGGATGGAATTGGAGCCGTGCTTAACAAGTAGCATAAGGCTTCTTGCCCCCCTCTACCTTTTTGCATAGGAGCTTACAAATTATCCGGAGTTTCCTTAGCCGAGGAGTTTGTTCAAGAGTTGAAAGCTTTCCACTTCGGCGAAGTAATTTTCCATAGGAATGATAGGCGAGGAAAAGTTGCTGAGCATTGCAAGGAAATTTATGCTCGTTTTGAGTACGCCCATTATTATGATGCCGAGGAAGAGGCATTCATAGGCATCAACAACATAACTGAGCTGCAGATTTGTCGCCACCGCAGTGGAGCAAGCTCTAGCTCCACCAAGGCCTGAAAGACCAGCCTGCAGAAAGAGAAAGAAGCGGATGATGCCCGAGCCCAAGAAGAGCAAAGGTTAAGAGAGGAGGAAAGATTGCAGCAAGAAGCTGAAGAGGCAAGATTGCAGCAAGAAGCAGAAAATGAAAGGCAGCAGAAAGAGGCTGAGGAAGCACAGCAGCGCAAAGAGGCTAAGGAAGCCCAGCAGCGGAAAGAGGCTGAAGATGAAAGGTAGTAGAAAGAAAATGAAAATCAGCCGCAAGCTGAAGGAGAAGGGAGAAGGCAGCAAGCGGAAGAAGAACACAAGGCAGTTGAAGATGCCCAGGCTGGAGGCTCCGGCACCCAGGACATGGAGATAGACACATCTCAAGCAGGTGTCTCCGACACTGAAAATGTGGAGGCGGACATAGCACAAGAAGGTGTCTCTGGTACCCAAAATGTGGGAACAGATCCAACTTAGGTAGTCCAGACCCCACCCGCGGAAGCAGAAATAGATATTATAGATCTCCCAATCGTCCCGTATACTCCATCGGAAGAGCATACCGTGTCTAGATGGGATGAATTTGTCTATGATAAGAAGAGGAAGGCAATGGACCTTAAATCGGAAGAGAGGATAAAGAGACTCTTCCAGGAAGATATTGTTACTAACCGGGAGACCACAGTAATGCATAACACAAACAAGGCTCCCTTAGCTATGGCATCCGCCGCTGTAGAGACAACAAAAGCAACGCTGGACAATGTGGCTGATATAGTTAAAGAGGTTGAGTCGACAAAGAGGAGAGCTCGCATGCTACAACATACTATGGCTAATGAGCAAGCCTACATGGATCTCGTGGTGAATAGGTATAATCGCCTATCTGTTGAACATAAAGAACTGTCGGACAAGTATAACCTTTTGGAAGAAGAAAAGGAAAGCATGGCGGTCCAGATGATGATCTTAGAAGCAGAAAAGAACGATGCAGGAGCCAGAGTGTCCCATCTAGAAGCAGACAAGCTAGCATTGGTTGAACAATTAGAGCAGGTGGAAAGCAGAGCGATAGACATGTCTCCTTTCCATGAGCTGTCCTGTAGTATCCTAAAGCAAGTCCATGACACGCAGAAACTAATTACTGAGGAAGTATGCAAGCTCAAGGACATGGTGGCTAGATTAAAAGAAGTTAATGCAGAGGCCTATAGGCTTAAAGCTAAATATACCCGGGTTAAGGCAAATATCCTGAGCCAGATAGAATGGAGGGAAGGAAAGGTAGACTTCCCCACGCACCTCCCATTCAAATCTGAAGAGGGTTTTAATGAAGATATAGCCCTTCTGGAATTTTGCAGAAATTGTAGCATTAAGCTAATGGCCAAGATCTGAGGGACGATGGATAAAAGTAACAGGCTTTACCAAAGAATCCATGAAGTGCATGACAAATGCAAGTTGAGTTTCCCTCAGTCCCTTGATGATTTCCCGGGCAAAGAACAAAGTTTAGCTGACCTAAAGGAAGAGCTGGGCATCCAAACAGAATATGTGAAGAAAATTGATTTTTTAGCCATTGATGACCTCCATCATTATATTGGGATGTCATCACAATACAGTCATCTGCTTAAGGAAATACACCAAGCGGCAGTAACAGAAATTCAAGGCATTAGAGCAGAGCTTGGTAAAGATGTAACTTCTCAGAAAATCTTACTCCCTGCCTCAGCAAATGTAGTTATAAGGGACACTGGCATATGGTTTAGTTACATTGCAGAAGAGGAGAAGAAAGCAGCAGCAGTAGCAGAAGCAACAACAAACCTGAATTCTTCTCTCCTAGAAGCAGCAGCAGATGTACCAGGTAGTTCGAGTGCCTCTTTTCAAACTGGAGCGCATGCTCAAGAGTGAAAGCGCTGATATGAGAGCATCAATTCCTTTATTTTGTATCTTGGCTGTCATATGTATAAAAATGTGGAGCTATGGGACAACTGTCCTTTTCTTTTTTAAATAATTTTCTGTTAAAAAGGGAGGTCACATTTTTGTCTATTATAAGGGGAAAAGTCTGTAGGTGACAAGTGTAAAGGGCCAGGTGGCAGCCCAAAGGGCATTTTGTAACATTATAAATAGAAGATTAGGAAGTAATGTAAGGGGAGGACTTTTGGCAGGGAATTATTTTCTAGACTTGTACGAGCTATCTTGCACATGTTTCAAGAAAATAAAATATTCCTAATAAGAACCTGGAGAGGACGTCTTTGCATGAGAATGGAGATTGGATGCATTTTGGATTATTCCTGTGTCTGCTATACGTTGCTGTGAGATCTTTATTACCGTCTTGAATTATTTCATTGTATTAAATGATCTTGATTCTCTCTGTGCAAATGAATTCTCTCTTTCATGAGTAATGAAATGTGTTATATTTAATTAGAAGCTATCTTCTGATATCTCTTATCTTTGCTGTAGATTTATCTTTAATATTTGATGGCTGTCTGTTTATTCTTTAGATAACTCCTACAACTCATTGCTCATGCTTTCAATTTGCTCCTTGCAGGGATAGTTAGATTTATTTCAGTTTTAGACATAGATCTGTTTTCCAGTTTTGCATTTAGATTAAATTTAGACTAGGCACTTGCATATCATTCTAAAACATAAAATTCAAAAAGAACGGTGGATCGGGCCATAACCGGTATAATTGGAATAAATCTCCAAACCCACGGTTGCCGGAACCGCTAACTGGACAGATTCCCCACACCAAACGGTGGACAATCTAATTGGGATAGTCTACCAGGGAGGATTCCTTTCTGATTGATGCTGCGATCTCCGGGGCATCAACAAGGGGTTTAGTTCGTCGCAACACCGACGATAACTAGGAGGACAAAGAAAAAAATTGAAAAATTTGACATTTTCTCTTGAATTTTCTGATAGTACGGTCGATTTAGTCCGTATTGTCAAAATTTGATCCAAATATACTAGTGAGTTGAGAGCTGTCGCGATAAGGTTGGATGAGAAAGTCATTTCCAAATTTAAGAATTCTGAGGGGTGGCCGAAATATATTAATTGTAATATTGGATTAAAACAAGGATGCCCCCTCTCCCCTACCCTTTTTGGCATTTACATCGATAAGCTAGAAAGTTGTTTAGAAGAGGTAGGTTGCGCAAGAACGACCTTAACTAGAATAGTCGTAATCCTCCTTCTCTATGCCAACGCTATTGTTCTTTTGGAAAGGAGTGCCTCTGACCTTGATACTCAATTAAGGATTCTCAAGGATTTCTGTTCTAAGATGGGTATGTCTATTAACACTGGCAAAACTAAATTTATGATTATCAAGTCTAAGAAAGACACCTATGCTAATTTTGTTTATGAAAATAACAACTTGGAGGAAGTGCCCTCTTACAAGTATCTCGGAATTGATATCCATCACAAGCTCAACTGGAACTATAGCATTGAGAAAAGGATTAACGGAGGGTGGAAAGCTTATTTTGGCCTAGAAAACAATTACAAATCAACAAATCTGGTGATGTGGGATAAAAATAAGTTTCTTTTTTAAAATCTCGTCACTCCCGTTATCTTGTACGGTTGTGAATTTTGGGGGTGTAGTATCTCTCGAGAGTCCTAGAGAAAGATGGAGCAAATTCAAAAACGTTTTATCACGTGTAATCTCAAAATTAAGAGCAACACACTCTATCCTATTCTCCTTATGGATGTTCCCCCCCCATCAAAAGATTAGATGTACAAGAAAAAAGATGAATGACATGGAAGACCAGAGACTCCCTAAAATTGATTTAAATTCTAGTCAAGGCAATCTTCGGCTCAAGAGAGTTTGGTACAAAGACACCATGGATTGGTTAAGTCATTGGGGGATTGACGAAAAACACCACCTTGCAAGATATCAACAACCTCAAAAACAATATCACATATAAGTTCAAAGTGAGAATGTGGGACGAGAAGGATTTAGAGGATAAAAGAAAGTTAACATATTACAAGGAATTCATTAATCATAATATGGAAGATCAAACATACCTCTCTATCTTAACAAGTTCAAAGAAGAAGATTAATATAGCCAATATAAGAACGATCTCCCATGAGATTCATAGTGAAACAGGACGATGGACAATTCCTAAAACACCATGGGAGGAAAGGATCTGCTAGCTCTATGAGTCCATGAGCGTTGAGGACGAATCTCACTTTCTTTTACAGTGCCCTGCGTACACTCACATTCGATCTCAGTTTCATAATATTTGATACAACTCTAATCTCCATGATCTTCTAACTTGTCAAAATTATGGGAACCTATGAACGCTTCTTTCTCAGCTTTTCCTTCACAGGAATCAACTTTTACAAAAATACAAGTAATTCATTTATCTTCTATTAAGGTCCGATAGACCAAAGGGTCTCAATGGATGTTAATCATCATCATCATAATGTTTTTTTTTGTTTTTAATTTGTTTCTATTATATAATGTTTTTTTTTTTTTTAATTTTAATTGTTTAAAATTGTTTTTTTTTAAATTTTATTTCTAATTGTTTTAATTTATTATTATTATTTTTAAATGTTTTATTAAATTATTATTATTATTATTATTTTTTTTCAATAAAAAAATTTGGTGCTCTTTTGTATTTAATTTTTAAATCCTTTTTTAATATATATATATATATATATATATATATATTAATAAAAATTAATGTTTTTTAATGTTTTTAAGGTGATTAAAACAAAATTAATTGATCTTTCTTAGGCCACCGATGAAAAAAAAGTTGCCACATATAACATCTATTTTCATTTCGGGGTTGATTTTAATCCCTAATAAAACTGAGGTTGATTCTGGAGGACCACTTTTTTTATATAGGCATTGATTGCACCAATACTAGCAGTATGGTTGTCTCGCAATACCTTCTACAACTTGGCCCACAACAGTTCCCTGACCAACACTGGGTCCAATGGAAGCAAGCCCTATAGATAATCCAACAACAATAACGGAAGCAACAAAAATTAAGGGATCCATGGTAATCTCCTCTTCCTAAGGTTGGGAAATAGTTGATAATACGACAGTTTCATCTGTTGAGTGTTCACCAATGGTTCAATTATGGAACAATTTCTTCCGAACAACTAAGAACCCAAAAGATTTATTGAACTTATTCTACGACTTCCTCTAATTTATCAGCTTCTGTGTCATCCTCAAAATTGGGAAGCATGTCCCACCATTGCTGATTCTTCTTCTTCAACTTATTCTAAAACTTTTGAAGTTGTAGCCTCTTGTTGTGCACCTTCATTGAAGATGTGATCGATGTCATTTATGAACTATGGAAAAGTCTTCTCTGAATAATATGTCTGATGGATGCGGCAGAAATGATCCATAGCTATGTAATCCACTTTAACAAAGTTGTTAACCGTAGATGTATCCAGTGGTTTAGATATAACTATCGCTTTTTTGACAATATAATAAATAATACCTTTTTTGGTTCTGGATTGTTAATGGATCTTCTTAATCGGGGTAAAATCCATCCGGAGATGTCTTTCATTAATGATCCATTAATAAAGATTTATAAGGGATGGATGGTCTTTGATATGGAACATACAGAGGAGTATTAATAGGTGGATATATATATATATATATATATATATATATATATATATATATATATATATATATGGATATATATTTATCCATCTAGAAACATTATAAAAATAACTGGTAAATGTTTTTGAAATTACACAAAAAGTTTTTTTTTGGGTCATAATAGCCCACAGTCCCTTAAGCATCTTAAAAATATGTCATAATAAAACTGAACACCTGCCTCAGATCGACTCCCGTATCATAGTAGCTCTAGTCATACACTAGAAAATAAGGGGAGAAACGAGTTGAGATAAATCTATCGGAAGTTAACTAATTCCTATTGGCAGGTTTCTTCTTATTTATGTCCCATCCGGAAAGGGGAGAATTCAATGATCATTCATTCCAAAATGTGTAAATTTAGCCTAAAAAATAAAGGGGGTGCGATCGGTAGCACCACTTTTCGATTCAAGGTTTGTTTTTAGTGTTTTTTATGCAAAAACATGAGTTTTTATGGTTAGAGTTCTCATTTTGAGTATATAGTTCTCGTCAAGTTGTATAATGTGTTAAAGGATTATGTGGCTTCCTCAAGCTCATAGGTTATTACAGAAATTTTGTGCAAAATTATGGGAAGATAGCCGACCCATTAACAACCATGATAAAAAGAATTCCTTTGTTTGGATTGAGGCCGCAAAGAAAACCTTTTCAATTTTGAAAGAAGTGATGCGCACCATGCTAGTCTTAGCAATACCTGATTTCAAAAATACTTTTGTATTGAATGTGACAACTTGGTATGTGGTATGGGACCATGTCATGTACCCAACGACCTCATGATTCCTTTGGGTCATGGAATACACAATATATCATGAGAATCTCACCTTTGATACTGAAATTCAATTTTCCATTAGTTTATATATCAATTTACAACAAAATTAATATAAATATGGTCTCCCAAAATTAAATATAAGCATATACAAAATATGCAGATAATATTCTATATGAATGCATTCACACAATGTCAAGAAATGCAATCAGATACTTAGATAAAAATTAATTAACTAGACATAATTTAAATATATGGTTTCATATATAGGCAGAAACTTATCTTAAATCCTCAAACTGACTGTAGACTAAGGACGTTCCTCCTAGCCTTAGGCACTCTATTATACCAACTCTCTCTATGATAGAGGCCACCCCCAATATGGGGCTGTTAATCCATAAGAAGGTACTGATTTTCCAACTACAAATATCCCAATCCGCTAGCACTCCCCCCCCATCATTTTGCACAATCCAAGGAACGGTGATCCCTTCTCTGAGTTAAAATTCCCTTGAGCCTTTTACCCCAATTCCCTTCAATTGCTACAACATAGGTTGATTAGGAAATCTCCGTGATGGGACTCTAGGGAACTCATATGTTCTCGAATACAGGTCCAGGCTATAGCATGAGTGATGGATCTAGGCTATCGTATTGATGATGCTAGTTCAGAGCTAACATTTAATGATGGTTGAATGATAACATAAAATGAAGGAAAAATAAACTAGTTCTCAATAATTTATATGCATTTTGAGAACTAGCCAAGTGGCATGCAAGGCTAAGGAGAGATGAAAAAATGAAACTCATGGGGATCTCACCTTTTCCCCCCGCTAATCCCAAGGTTTCAGATAATTAAATCAGGTTAAGGCTAATGCAGCTTAATTAAAGATGCTTTTATCAAAAGAAGGATAAATAAGGAATAATAAGGATAGTGACTTAAATGATAGGTCACTAGGGTCATCTCCCCATTAAACCCCCTTCTCACTTTCCCTCTTGTAGAATTATAGCCCCCCATATTGTGGGTTTTTATATTAAATGTAAAGTGCACATAATTACACCATCTTGGTCACAATGGATCATTCATGTCTTGCTTTTAGCCATTTCACCCATATTTACATAATTACATTTTGGGGTTAAAAATGAGGAGTTACATTCCCTTTCCCCTTAATTTATGCACCATCCTTGATGCATCATCAACACTATATATACAATGAAAGAAATTGACATGTATTTAGTCATGTATAATATGCCTCTACACGATGTCCTTTAGTTCTAAAGTTTCTTTCTCGGCCCCATTTTCCACAGTATTTTGGTCCTTGCAATTTGGAATAGTTGTTGGCCATCTTGTCCATAATGCACCAACATTGATTCTCCACTGCCCTAGTGGCCATTCCAGGCTTGACACATCCACATGTACCTATATCATTAACAAGAAGTATACATGTTATAATAATTCTTACGAAATAGTCATAATATCCATACCAATTTTCCAATACCAAAAAGGTAAAAACATATACTCATTTGATCAAATATGTATGAAATATCTATCCAACACTTATCTGCATTTATATTTCTTTTCTTTCACAAAGTTTCCACGTGAAAGAAATCATCTCACTACTCCTATTGAAACGCCCTCTACATTTGTCCTAATCTATAGCGCTACTCCCGCATCAACCTGCACAACGCAAGGAATGGAATCCATTTTCCACATGCAGTCCCTCGAGTTGTCCCAATTCCCTTCCAGTGCTCCAGCACAGGCCGACCAGTGAATCTTCGTGCTAGGAATTTAGATATCTTATGAATTTCTCATAGCAAATTCATTAAAGTTGCCTCTTCTCTGTAGTCACTCACTCTCCAGGTTCAAGCATCCCCTTCTCTAAGTTAACAGTCCCTCAAGCAATCAATCGTTTGCCAAGGATCTCTTGCACAAGAAGAGAATAACTTATACGGTTCTTGTGTCCTTGCAGTGGCCTTCTTCCTAGGATTTTCAACTTACAATTGTCATCATGGGCTCATAGTAAGTAGATTCACCATCCACCTATGTCATAAACATAAACATACATGTATTATGAATCATACTTTTATCTATTAATTAATCTTGGAAATCATTATCACAAGAATTAAATTCCTAATAATAACATGAGTTCCACACATAATACTTAGATTTCAATGGAATGAGCAATAGTCCTTGTCCTCATTATGGCTGACTTTAAATGTCATATTCAATAAATCCCTTTCTTTTATACAACCATGTTCTCTCGACAGAGCATTCGTTTAGTCCATCCAATGTGACTATTTTTCCATGCATTTCTTTCACGGCGTTCACAACAGTCCATGGAATGATCTCAGAAGTATGTATTACCAATAAGTCCACCATTTCAGCTATTAATATATTATGCAATAAAATACGACATAACTTGCATTCACATTATACATTCAACATATATTCCCACATACATGTATGTGTAACCACAAGCTTTACATAATCTACTAATGAATACACATTTAATGCATGATTTCATTGATTCATGATTATCATATTAGGTTCACAAACTTTGATTTTCCTTGGTTATTTACCCATAATCAACACACACATGGAATTCTATTCATATGAATGAATTATAACCATTTTTCACATATGGCATGCTATTACCACCCCATACCACACCATATCAGTCAGGGTATAATTTAATTTTAATGCATTCAATTTCACAAGCATATCGAAACATGATTTTAAAAACATGTTTGAAGGAATTCTTACCCAATTCCTTTTTCAAAACTTATGCAAGCAACATAAATAATTCATATCTTTATAGTTTCCATTGACATCTCTAATGTTACATGATCAATTGTTTTATGGAAAACTACATCATCCTTTCACCAACCTTTGGATCATATTATCATGTCTATTACTCTTCTTTAGGTGACTTTGAATTCAATTGCATAACTTGTAACTTCACCACATGGGTGATCTTATCCATAGGATTGTCACCATCCCAATAGCTTTGCTAGCGTGTTCATCATATGTTTCTCTTATATGATTATTAGTATCCTGTAGTTTGTACTAATGTTATGGTAGCTTCCTTTATTGTCTTGGGATGAACTCCAAATCCATCTGTTTTTACCACAATTGTGTTCCTTCACCGAGCTACCTCTGTATCTAATTTACCTTTGTACTGCTATTCAATTTCCTTGATAAATTTTCCAACCAAGCTCAACTTGTCCCTTTTTCTTTATTTACAATCACTTCAAGTTTCATTTACTGATTCCTTTCCTTGCCATTATAATTATGAGTTTAAATTTACCTACCATTATTCTTCAACACTCGTACAATTGCAACTTATAATATCACACCAAATTCATATGGATTACTTCCCATGGTCCATTATTCTTTCATCTATATAAAGCATTGGTATTATGTTATCTCTATACGCCTCTGCTTCCATCTTGGAGTGTCCACACTGGTTATGGTCTACTAAATTTGCTACTCCTTTGTTCCTTTAAAATGTTGTTAGCATTCTCTATATTTCCATGTTTGACCATTCTCCTTTATTGCTGGAATCATCTTCTTCATTTTTAAATATCTTCCAATGGCTTGGAAATCCACCATATGACATCCCATGCTCTTATCTCTGATTGTGTGCAACCTTTATTTAATTCTAAAAATTTTCCACACCTCTTTAGATCACTTCCTCCAAGATCTACTATGTCAGCCATGTAAGTTCCATTCAATTGAGTGTTTAATTAATCCATTAACATCTTTTATGACTACCTTCTTTACAATCATGGATACCTTCTTTTCAATCATGTCTTATATTTCTTCATTTATTACTCATCTGTCCTTACCTTATAAGGTTAAGGAATTGAATCTTCCTTTTATGTGCGATATTTATGTCATCTTTTATCTGTTGTTTTGTTCCATTTCCTTATTCATTTCATTGCTACTTAGATATACACAAAAATTGACTGGAAAAACCAAATTTCCCACACTTCTTCTATGCTACTAAACTTGGATGTGTTAATCATTCAATGCTTTGGATGTACTCCTTCTCCATACACTAGCAATCGTTCTTTGTTCTTCCTTCAATTAGTGATCCAACAAGTAAGTTTACCCTACTTTGCTCATACATTTGTGATTCTTCACCATCATGGAGTATTTGATGGTCATACATACCTAATTTTTTATTATTATTATTTTATGTACCTTTATCACCATAACTCTTTTCCCCAATTGCAGATATTTTGGATTTCATCTACAGAGAGATTTTCCTTGTTCAATCAGGCTCCAACGCTCTTCTCTTCTCACTTTCTAAAACAACTATAAATATATTTCAAAAGTAAGAACCTTCTATCGCCTTCTCATCTATTTGTAGCCACACCCCATTATGATCTTACCTTGAAAATTGCATTCCTCAAAAATTTGTAAATTCATCCAATTTGCATTATTCCTTGTCTAATTAAGTTGAAAGGTCATGTTTTGTGCATTTTCTAAAAAGAAAAAGAAATTTACTTCAAAAATCAGATCTATTTGTTATATTATCCTTTGCATTACTTTGGCAACAACTCTAGATATTCTCCTTTGTATTACTTTGGCAACAACTCTATATATTCTTAATTTCGGTTTGTGAACTAAAAATTAAAATTCCCCAAAGTTGGCACTTTTTCCCAACACCGTCCTATTCCCGTAGCTTCTTTGAATCTCATAATACCCACTTTTGAGACCTATATATAATATCTGCAATCATTTCTCACATCTAATTTCATAGATAAACTATTAATTTCATAAAAATTTCATGTATACATAAAAATTCTGGAAAATACCCATTTGCTAGTTTTTGTCAATTTAGGCTATGTTATAACAATTTATGTAGTGACCTCTAAAGTGTGATCCTATCCAGGATGAAGAGAGGTATAGTCACCAAGAACTTGATACTTAAAGAACCCTACTCCGCAAAAGACGTTGGTTGTCACTCCTGATAGCTATCTTCTGTCTATAGGCTTCCTAATCCACTCAAGGTGAACTAGACTAGCCACAGGTGGTGTCCTGAGTCATGATTGATAGCCAAACCCCTTTAAAGATACAAGGAAATAATGAAGATTTGATAGTTAAATGATGAAATATACCCTAAGAAATGTTTCATGGACTTAATAAAACAAATATTGAGCTTGATTTAGATGGATTGGTTGGGTGGTTAGCTAAGTGATTTTTGCAATCCAATTCAAGGATAAAGGCTCAACACTTGAATTAGCTTAGAGTCTCAAGAAGCTAGTTTTAGGGCCAAAATAATTCCAAGTCACCTTCCTTGAGGAAAGTATCAAATCGCTTAAAATGTAACAAGGACATGAGTGTCATGTCCCCTCCCATCGATCTGTTGCAAGGGAGGAAACATGACCAAACATACCGGTCTTATTTGACAATCTCAGCCCCATTCATTAGTAAGAAATTCATGGATAAATAAAAACTTATGCTTGCAGATCATTCTTAATAAACCCAACGGAATTACACACTATCTACACACCATTTCATCATGCATTCCACATATGAACAACAATCATTAATTAAAACATTGCAGAGCACAAAACTAACATAACTCAAACCACAAAGAATGCTTATCTTGAAATGTAGTGCAGAATCATTATAAACACAATGGAATAACCATAATAACACACATGCAGAAGGGAATACATCATCTTATTTCTTCCAGGCAGAATAATGAAACAATCATACAATGATCAATCCCATCCTCATGCTTTGCACAAGCTTCATATCAACTATATTAAAAGAACCATTTCATTTCATTAACATGAATAATTAACATTCAGAACAGAGCACATAATGATCACAATTTAACCACAGAGAGTACTTATCTTTAAGATGAAATTGTCCAACAACTGGCTATGTGAGAGCAACGTTCCACCCAACCATAGATATCTATCCATCCTATATTCTTTCAGTTGAGAGATCACCCCCGAGTTGGGATGTGTATCCACTACGGAGGAACTAACAGGCTCGCTCACAGCCATGGTTTCACTCAAACAGTCATGCTAAGCCAACACACAATTGGGTTTATCAAGCATGCAATAAGAAAAGGAGGAGGATGCTAAGCCAGTGAGCTCAACCACAGAGCTACAGACATCTCAAGTTAAACTCAAGCAATCCAATCTTCTGTTCAAACATTCACACTGGGATTTCTCAATTCGGTGATCAAATAACTCAATCCCGTCACTGGAATTCTGGGCTATAAAAACTAGGTTTTTCTATGGATTTCAGGGTATCTAATACTCTCAAATTCGCCCCAAGGTTCACATCTATGGATCCCCTATTGGATTTTAGTGTCAATACCAAATTCTGGGCGTCTATGGCCCTTCAAAACGTGGGTTCTTTCACAATTGCGATTTTTGGTTCTTCTCAATGCTGGGCATGTGTAATGGATGAAAACTGATGTTGGGGTGTTCAAAAATGGAATGGGAGTGAGGAAGAACCAATTCCCATCAGGTAGAGTGACTTGTAGTACAAAAAAAAAAGAGCCCATACCTACCATACGAATTTCTGGGTTGCCCATGCTCCATTGAAGCCATGGATTGAATTCTTCAACAACTTTCTTGCACAAAAATTAAATGCCAGCAAAGAAATTCAAATGGGTTCTCTAGATGACATTTGGAAACCTATGGTTCAATCCCACAACCCCCTCACCACTCCCTAGTGGATACACATGGCCCCTTCTCATTAGTTGCTTCCATAGCTAGTTTTGGTATTTTATTGCATGATGTTTATGTACATCATTTTTACAATGTTCCATGGCTAAATAGCACATGGGTAACATAATATCTAATGATTGCCTTTTAAATAAAATTTGAGTATCGACTAGCGGGGCCTTGGCCTTGAGCTCCACGATAGGAAAACATACACCACATGTATACAATATTTATATTAAAAGCTAATACATCCTAAAGGTCAAAATGGGGTATTACAATGAGATAGATTGTGTTTAAATGAAGACCCTAATCACCAAAATACTTACTACACTCGAAAAATACTCACACAAGACATAAAGTAGCAAGAAGATAAGCATGCAAGATGAAATTGGACCAAACCCACTTGGAGTGAATTGATTTAAAGATCAATGCCTTAGTTCCAGGGTTAATGGGGTACAAAATGAACGCGCTATGGCTATATATTTACCTCGAATGCAATATGAAAGATACTTAAGTGCAAAATTGTCCCAACCAACCTAGCATGCGGTCACAATATTTTTTTAAAGATCGATTTTAATTTTTAAAATGACAAATGGTTTTCAGAGTATTTGTATCAAAGTGTTTGGGTACTTACCTTGATCCAGAGAAGTAGATGGAGTTCTTTCTCTTTTCCCAACATGACCAAATAGATCTCAACTTTGTATCTAACCAAGTCACACTTGTAGATCCAATGAGCTTCAACCTACAAAACAAACATGAAAAATATTAGAGAAGTTGATCACATTAACTAAAATGCAATCTTGTTATTTTGCAAATCGAGTGAACTAGCATAGGAGACAAATGGGAAATAACAAGAAATTTATAGAAAATGCAAATCGATTTCATTCACAAATGAAACCCCCTGTCATAGACAGAGAGTTTCCGTAGACTTCCAAGTTGTCCTAAGTCACCCAAGGTGAAATCACCCTCCTTCCCTACAAGTAAAATCACCACGAAAAATATCCAAGGCAAGAGAGAATCAAGATCTAGTAATAGAAGAGGTTCAACAAGAAATAAAATCGATCCATTTCATCCAAGACACAAGGAACCACAATTGTTTTTGATATTATTACTACGAAAATGATCCAAAATTCCTTTACAAATGAGGATCTCTCTCTCTATTATAGTTAAGAGAGGATCGAAATTCCTAACCAATCCTTGCGTGGACAATTGAGATTAAAATATACAAAAAATATAATCAATGGTGGAGATCTAATCTCACTTTATTTTTTTACTAAGCTGGAAATGCCTATCTAGAGGAGGGGGGGGGGATTTCCTCCAATTCCCAAAGAACAATGTTTTAAATACACGGGAGATACATTAAATAATATCCTAGGGGGCTCAATTCACCCCTAGGTTATCATAATCCACTTTTACTTCACATGCTAGTTCAAGATACAAGTCACAACATGAGAAAGTTACCTCCCTAGGGAGAAGACATCCCACCATGGAGAAAAATACATATGCCAAGTAATAACATGATGAGATGCTAGGAAAAGTGGAACATCACATCATAAACCATCATATTTCACCATTCACTTATCCCAAATCATACATCACAAACCTTGGTCATCTTTTAATTTTTAATTTTCAGCTGGAAAATAATAATAATTCATGCAACTGTTAAAATCTATATCTTCCATTTCCTAGAATGTAATATCCCCAAATCAGATTTGAGAATATTCACTAAATAAATAAAAAAATTAAATCAGAATTTGCAAGACTGGAGACTAGTTATTAAAACTAGTATGGAAGGAACTAGTCTTGGTCACAGTTAAACCCACCCAGATCTTAATAGTTGGACTCTTTTGGATCTGCAAGGTATGGTAACAAGTGTGTAGCAGCATAAACAATAGAGAAAAGTCCAGCTTCAAAATACTATGAACAATGTACTAGGAACATTTATGCTTCGACAACATCTACTGTTGAAGTCTACACAAGGCTTCCTGGGTACACCAGCATATGCATACTAGATTCCTCCAGGATCCCACCACCACACTGGAGTTTTATCACTCCCAATGAAAAACTGAACCTCTATGAGTCTCTCCAACCAAGTATGAAACTCCTTATGTACCATGTGCAAACTAGCATTGCGACTGGCATTGTTTCTATCCATAAGACATAGGTGACAATACCATGTCCATCCAGGAATAATGAAGACATCAGATAGAATCCATAGATGCTCATGCAATTGCTCACAAAATATGAATGATGTGTCAATAAAATCTCCAATGATGCAAACAACAAACTTACCTCCTGGGCTACTCAACTCCCTCATGTATCTATCTACCCAATCAGTGGATGAATAAACATTCCATTTTAATGATCCAAATGGAAAGCTTGTAGCTTCCCCATGTGCCATCTTCGCTTTGGTGCAACAAATCACCACTCTGCTACTTGTTCCACCTAACTGGATCAAGTGGAACTCCCATGCACTTCTATGCATGATGGAGACATCAGATAGATGCCTTTGCTTCTTCTCATTAAATTGGTAAGGGACTGGTGCACTTGTCAAAACCCAAGGTCTAACCATCAATTCATCAATAAAGAGTGCGGGAGCCTCCTTCTCCTCATGTATCACCAAAAGAAAGAATCCCTTTACCCAATCTTCATCCCTATGTGTGTTGGCTTCCATATATGTGTGGGATGGAGAATAGTGAACCCACTCTCTGCAACAATCATCCATCATACTTGAGGTTGGATTGATTGAAGTGAGATCAATATGTGCCTCCTCCAAAACTGTGCAACAATCTCCTAGAGGAAACTCATAATATCCTTGGAAAATAATAGGTGCTTGGACTTCATCTTGCTTAACTTAAAACTCCCCAAGCACATGCAAATCATAATGTATTTCATGTGCCACCATCACATGAAGTTCCTCCTCTACACCATGAATGCAATCATCCATATGAAAATGAATGTATACAATGTAGGAGGTGAAAGGTGATCCTTGTAACTTCTCATCAGCTTCTCAATTTGACGCTCAGATTCTTAAAGTGCACTAAGAGCACTCCTCAAAGCATCATGGGTGGTCTTAAACATGTGAGTGAGTATCTTAACCTCTTCTTCATGTTCCAATGAAGCACTATGATACATCTCCACAAGCTCCAGTAAATGATCTCTATTAGAAAGCAAATGCATAAAATTACCTCTGATGTCTGTCATTGCTTTCTGATTGGTCTCCAAGTCTTAAATGGACGATGTCTCCTCCATCGATGCAACTCTCCAATAGTATTTTAACATACATGCAGTAGTGTCCTACATAATGTTCAAGGCCTCATGGATATTCCCTTCACTCATCTTCAAAGGCCTTGTAAGAAAATGTGGTTGTTGAGGAAAAAAATCCTCTTCTTCCTTCTTTTGATCAACTTCATGATGAAGCTCAGGTGGTGACTGAGAAGTTGACCCTTTTTCATCTTACCAACTACAATATATTAATCGTCGTTGGAAATATATCTTGTAGCAACCTCTTCTACACATATTCCTTCCCCATTGATGTCACCTTGCAGTGACTCATGCTTCTCCACTGATTCATCTCCATTAATGCCTTCATAGTTAACACCATAAATTTGAGCCTCCGTACTGAAGGAATCAAACATGTCAACCTTCTCATTGTAAGTGGCTGCCATATAAAAATGAAACAAAGGTATACAAAAATCATAAATGTGGCAATACCTTTATATCATGTCTTCTTCCCAAGGTGGTGTAGGTATGGTGGCCTTTTCTTCCACCAAGCTCTTTGATTCACACCCAATTTGTGTGTGCTTGTCTTCTGCTCCACTATGAAGTTCAAGAGGTGACTGGGAATCTAATTTATGTCCTTATTTTGGATCTGATCCAAAATATGGGTCACCACCATCAACATAATCAATATCCTTTGTAGTGATCTTGAAATCTCCAACAAAGAAACTAGCAGTAGATTCTTCTCCCATTCTATCAACAACCTCATGATTTGTTGTTGGGTCTTTTGTTGCACATTGTCCTTTCCCATCAAGCTCATTCCTTGCACAACCTTCATTTGGAAGAGATTTGTTCATGCTCTCTAATGGATGCAATATATTATCATATTGATTGTGGTGTGCATCCATAGCATCACATTCATCCTTGACACCTTCATACCTTAGCATGATGCTTTCTTCTTTCTGCTTAATGCATTCACTAAAGGAACTACATGGTTCTTCTTTTGGAATATTGCTTATCTTCTCCTTTTGTGGTGGATTTTTCTTTGGATCTTGATTCTCCAAGCAAAATGATGAAGCTTCCTCTTTGGTTGTCTTAGTATCAATATTCTTGGAGGCTCTTCCTGAAGAGGATCCAAAAATTCTCATCAAGTAGGAAACTCTTTCCACACTATTCACAACTTCAACACTTTTTGTTTGGTCATGTGATGCTTCTGCTTCTTTTTCATCCTCCTCCAAGTGGCTTGTGGCTTCTTCATCACCATGGATTCTACAATTATGTTGATTTCTGCAGTCTTCCGTTCTCCTCTAAAGGTTGATCCTCCACTGTAGATTCATTGTTGATTGTACCACCTCCTTCACAAAAAAACTTGGAGTATTTATTTGAGACAAACCAAAGAAGAATCTCTCGAGACTTCTCATTCCCGATAGTGATATTAAGGTCACTTTAAGCTACTGCACGCTCCTCCCAAGATCTTGGAGTGTCATATCATGTTTCTTGAGAGACGACTTCAAAGTGGGCTCCTTTCTTTCTACTAGTCTATCCATTGGTGGATTATGCAACCTATCATCTGTGTATGAGTAGTCACATAAAGAGTCATACTCCTCATGTGAAACATGTAAAAATACACTTGTGGTTTCAGCTCATCCATCAATGCAAATTTTGCTTTCATCAGGGAAGCACTCTTCCATTGCATCCAATTCCCAATCATCATCACTGGAAACCAATCTCATAGTTGCAATTTCTTCCTTGCTGGAGGATGTGGTCTATAATCTTCTTCAACTGAGAGATTTATCTCCATAGGAGTAGAGGAAAGTGCTTTAAAACCACTGTAATATCCCCAGATCATATTTGAGAATATTAACTAAATCACAAAAAAAATTAATTCATAATTTGCAAGACTAGAGACTAGTTATTAAATCTAGTATGGAAGGAACTAGTCTTAGTCAGAGTTAAACCCACCCAGAGCTTGATAGGTGGACTCTTTTGGATATGCAAGGTATGGAAACAAGTGTGCAACAAAATAAACAACATATTCAAGGACAACTTCATAATCCTATGCACAATGTACTAGGACCATTTATGCTTCGACAATAGCTACTGTTGAAGTCTGCACAAGGCTTCCTAGGTACACCAGCATATGCATACTAGATTCCTCCACTTACACTTGAAATCAAATAAAGAGTATATAGCAGGTATTTACCCCCTATTATACTGCTAGGAAAGAGTTACATAGGTTTTGGGAGGATTTGAGAGTGTTTGGAATGACTTGGGAGAAGTTAGGAAATTAAATATTGTTGGGGTGCACTTCCTTTAGGCTGACCCAAACACTATACTAACTGCACTAAAATCAATTCTGATACTTGTAATAGGTTCATGGGAGTCTTATAGACCTACAAAATTTTACGGAAAGATAAATAGTTTCATAGAACTCCTCTTATGACAATTTCAATGAAACTAGTTAGTTTTCTATGCAAGAGGAGCAATACTTAATACATTGAAGTACAAATGACTATGACAACTCACAAATTCATTCTAAGAATAAATATAAGAGATCATAAACATGAATTTAGAATCAACAAACATCCATTTGTATTTTCATAACACCAATTGAATCATACAAGTTCCAACTCTAATAGGTATCTCACAATGTGTAAGATCTGAATTCATAGAAGCATGAATCTTTGTTGGAAGAATGAGAGAAGGGTTGAAACCATTATATCAGGTCCATGAGTAGAGAATGGGATTCTAATAACTCATTGTAGACACACCCAACATATGAATCTTTTGATAGGATTGCAATCTCTCCAACTGTTCTTCTTCTCTTGGTGAATCTCATCAATACCACATCAAATCTGCCTGGATCTCTGCATGAACTCTGTAGGAATAATATCCTCATGAAATGGGATGGATAAGACTTGCAAATCAGTCATTAATGGCTGCACTGAATCATATGCATAATACTAGATCACTGACTATGGGGAATATTTCCCATAGGTGGATAAGGGTGCATATCCAAAGCCTAGAGAAGCTCGGAGCTTACTCATTCACAATTGATAAATTGTCAAAAGACATGAAATGGAGTTCTCCTCCTTCTTTTATAGACTTTTCTCCTCATGGTTTAGCTTATCCTCTTAGAATTTCGAATTGGAGGAGGCATGGATGTTTCCTTGATTAGTTGGATTGGGTTTGGACCTACTTAACCCCATGGATACATCCTCACTTGCTAAACTTGGACCCTGTAGCTTTTTTGGATGTTTCTAATCCTTCTTGAGTTGCACAAATCAAGAAACTTCCTTCTTTTTTTCTTTTGATAACTTTACTGCTTTTCCTGCTTTACTAATTTTGGAAACATTATGCTTTTCAAAGTTTACAGCTTTTCTACTGCTTTCCATCTCTTTTTTTTGCTTTACTACACTTTTCTTTCAGTTTCCTGTTTGGTTGACAATTCATTGAGCTATATTTATCTCCTTGTGCGTCCTCATGGGTCCCTTGGCATATTCCAACTCATTAACACATTTAATAATAATTAAATATCAAAATATTAATTTCATTACCTCCCATTTAATCTATTCTAAAACAACTATAATCCAAATTATCTCCCTAACTAATTTATTTAATTTCCTAAGGTACTTGGCCAAAATTGACTCCCTTGTTAATACTTTTCCACTAGAACCCATGGAGTTGGATGGGCTATTGGTTTCTCCATGGTGTTTCCAAAATGGGGACATGACATAGAATGACAATCTAACTCCACGGATGGATTTGTTGACCTCAAAAACCATAATATCCACTATTCATATGCCCATAGCCAATCTGATATGATCTCTGTGAAGTATTCTCCGAATATTTTTAATAAAACATACTTAATTATATTACACAAACCTTTGGAAAAAATAATTAACTAAGCATATTAATCTACAACTGATACTTGGAGGGGTCCAATTGGCCTCCAAGGGAAAATATATGATCATTGATGCATCATAGTGAGATCCCGCTGTTAACTTGACCCATTGACCAAGTCAAAATGTCAAAATTCGGTCAAAATTTGACCATAGTTCAAGATAAAAAAAAAAATTCGATGCTTGCAAGAGGTGTTAGTGCACTTATCATGAATAATATTGATAAATGACTAAATTCTAACTTATGCTAATGCAATGGTGATCCAGTAAAAAACAACAAGAGTATGATAACTACCTAGTGCAATATAGGACAAGAGTAACTAGTTTTACGTACATACTCCTACTCAAATTAATTACACAAATGTAATGCATAGATCAATCCTTTTCTCTCCTGGGTGAAATTGAGCAAGTGACAGTGATAGGATTTGGTCAAAGTGTGGGTTGACTTTAGGATAGACTCAATTTACAGGGGCATTTGTGAAATTTTTTGGAATAACAAACACTAGGGGAGCATGGTGTCTCACAAATGGATGAAGTGCTTAGAAGGTGTTAGTATTGAAATATTTCAGGGTCATTATCCCTCTAACGTGGTTAAAATTTCCAAACGACTCATGGTGTTAGCCCGCAGGAGCTAAAAGTTGAGGTACCATAAGCCTCCTGGAGCTTACCATAAGTGAACAAAAGGAAATGACAAATGACTGTGAGTTGAAAGATAAAGCGGTCATATTTCGCCAATATCAGAGTGCCATCAGATAAAAAAATCATCAATTACCGAGAGCGATAACGCGTGGACAAAGTACAAAGGATATAAAAATCACTAGTGAGATAATTGAGAAAAAGAGATATAGATCGACAACTATTGTCAATAATGCGCTCGAAAGTGCACACCCTTTAATTCTCCCCCGATGGGTCATTGGCGAAAAAATGATAGGGATGCGTGGAGTCTTTTAGCTTGTAACGTCTCATGGAGGTCATTTGCAAAACCACTAAGCTCGTGAACCATTACCGCTCATAGGAAACCAGGGCGGGTTCCACCCAAAAGTGCAAATTTTCAAGGTTTCCACATAGGCGAGAGCACCACAAGTGGAATCCATGTCAACCAACCTCAAGAAAACACGTGTTAGGTGGGGCCTACTAACCCCATCCGACATCATCAAGAACGCCGAATCAAAATGCACCAAATATCCAAAAAATTTGTAGCTGCTTAAGCTGTTAAAAGGGAAATTTTAAAATTTCAATGTTATTTTGCTACATTTGAAGTTGAGCTCTAGCTCGAGGCATCTATTGAACATTTCAAGCGCTTGATTTTGAAAATATCCGATGAAAGTGGACAACAAATCCCTGTATATGAATGGATTGATTTTGTTACGAGGAGAACTAATAACTCAAATTATACATAATTTACCAATAAGTTGATGAGCATCACATACTCCCTCACCCATGATTCCTCACCTCCTAGAATGTTTCTAGAGAACAAGAAGTGGCTGCAATTTAGTCCTGACATGAGATTTGGAGATTGGTTTATATATGAGAATTACATGGTAATAAAGGTATATGGTTTTGAAGAGGAACCCTACAAGCTCCCAACATTTCTCACACATAGGGTCTTTTCTATGGAGTATGACATACATAGGTTCATATCAGATCACATGCACTTTGCACATTTCAAGCACCAAAGGAATTTTCTGTTATCAAAAGAGATAGGATCTTTTCAAATTATTTAGAGGCTTAAATTCCCTGCAATACATTGAAGGTTTTCTAAGCTAGTTAAATTTGGAAAAGGAAGAAAAGGGATCCTATCACCCTCTCTAGGTCATCTCTAAGCAGAGAGTAGACAACAAAAATTCTCCATATGTATATGTGCCTAAGACACACTGGGAGAATATTGATAAACGAGGGATCTAGGAGGAAGTTCAAGCAATTCTGAAAGACATGGAGGAACATAGTGCTACAGATAAGCATGCAGGGTAGACGAGAGGAGCAGAAGAAATTAGTAAAAATATGGAAATTGATGAAGTAGGTCCTCCAAAAACAAAGGGAAGAACAGAGGGAGAGGAACTTGAGCTAGCATTAGTAGAGAAAGATGAAACTAATGAACTTACCAAAGAATTGGATGAACTAGTCATACAACCATGAATCAACAAAGGGGGCCCAACTATCAAATTAACTCACTACCCCTCTCTTGAATTTATAGTTCCTCAAGTACTGCAAACCTCACCTTCAGTAATCCTTGTACAAATGAAAATAAATTTACAAGCTAGGTATAGAGGCATAAGAGAAAGAGGTTTGAATTTAGTAAATGTAATTTCCCCATTCAAATAAATCTCAAAAAGAGAAAATTCCACCAATCTACTAGTTTCCTAGGTTGGGGTGGAAAAATTAGATTTGGAATAAGGGAACTATAAAACCCCAAATGGACATTAGCTTGACCAAATATATTAAATGCGAAATAAATAAATAAATTAAGATAGGAAAATAAGGTGGCACATGATCATGAGGGCACATTGAAGGTGTGGGGCCCACTTAAGAAAGATTCCCCATGCCACATGGAATTCCACTCTCCCCATTCGAATACTAGGTGGATTCAAACATTCTTGGGAGATTTGGAAGGAATAATACTTGGCATGACTCAATGAGGGTCTAATTTGAAAGGAAGAGTAACTCCCATGGAAGAGGAAGAGGCATCTTGGAGTTATTGGGACACTTGGGCTAGATTCCCTAGCTTCTATGATAACAATGATGAAGATGATATGACACTTATGAAACCAATAAGACCCGAATTCTGACATCTGACATATATGACATGTCAGGGATAAAAATATCCTCCAAGAAGGCGCATAAGGGATTTAGGGCAGCCAAAGAGACACCCATTCGAATTGAGTGAAGGAGGAGGCTAGGAATTGATGGACAAGTGGCACACATTGGAATCTCTTTCCAATTCGAGTTGAACCATGGAAGGTTTGGGAAGGTAATAAAACACAAGAACTAAGAAGTAGAGTGGCTTTTGATCATTTCTCATTTTGCAAATTGGAGAGCACAACTTTTCCAAGGTAGTAGAGTGCTATTCTACTTGCCTTAGTACCAATTTCGAGGGTGAAAGATTCCCATCCTAATTGGAAATTGGAGAGGCCATTCAAACATTTCATTTGGAGATACAATGGAGTTATTTGTTTTAGGTTGAAGCTACAGGGAAGCTCGTGATTCTTTCTTCTTCAACTTGTTCCCATCTCTATCTCATATTTCTCTGCATATTTTGTCTCTTGGAGGAAGGGTGCCTTTGGTGAGATGCTGATCTCTTTGTGAGAGTCAAATATACACCATTTATTTGTATTCTGATATATATACTTTGTATTTAATGCTCAGAATACTCTCAGGTCGAAATACCTATTGAAACTATGTAAAAATACCAAACAATGCATAAATGGTGTCATTTTCCCTACATCTTGTTGTGAGAGCTTGAAGTTGATTTATTTTGATTTGTATCAGTTCATATCTGTGATTTTTATGATGTATGGAGAGTAATTAATTTACTGAATAAGTTTCATATACATTACATAATTCTTTGGAACATAAATATCGAATTTCATATCAAGTGGTGAAGTTTCCTATCATTTCCCCCTATGTGAAGACATGTCCACAAACCTCTAATTTATGGGAGTTGAAGCAGACTTTAGAAAATTAATAATGATGCATTTTGGTTCCCATTTAGATACTTTAAATAATGCATGTCTATTTTCTTAAATTTGGGAGGTTCGTACTACATTTGGGAAGGCATTAGTGACCTCTACCCTTGGGGTTTGAACCTCGAAATTGCTAGTAAAATTCCCAAATTTATCCTGAAGTTAAATGAATGTTGCAGGAGTATTTTGAGAGTGCAAAGAAACCTATCAGCCTCATTTTTATTTATCAATACGTTCAGACCCAATTTGGAAGCATTTGGATCCATTTGGAATCATTGGAGTCATAACTAGTCTAAGAGTCGAATTGGCCAAAAATTGCAATTTTTCCAATTTTTCCAAATTTATTAAAAAGGGACACTACAAGTGGTATAAGAGCATGGTCCTTGCACCTGATGTGGATGACCATTCATGAGGACAATAATTCATAAAAATAATCCTCCACCCTTAGAAACTGAAACTGAAAGTATTTTTGGTGAAAGAGAAGAAGAAGGAGAAGAAGCGCATTCTTTTGTAACCATGACTAAGGATGAGAAAGGAACCTCAGAAACAGAGGAGAATGAGGGTTTTAGGAAATTCATGAAACCATTATTTGAATATATGACCAATAACATCATGAAAGGGTTCGAATTGTTGGCTAGTCAAATTGGAGGCAAATTGGCAATAGGAGGCAACAGTAGTTCTCTTTCTGAGGAAAAGAAGGAAATGGGTGAAAGTATTTTCTCAAATACATTGCCTCATAATCGACCTCATGAATTTCAGAGTTCAAAAAGGGATACTAAACCTAAATTTAGTGATTCCAAAGAAGATCCTAACACCCAACATGACATGCAGGAAGTTATAACCGAATGGCAACAATTGAGTGAAGATTGTAGAAGGACCCTACCATTTGATCAATACTTTACTGTTGCAAACGAGCTCAAAATGAGGGGAGGTAATAGGAATCCCTTCCAAAATAAAGAATTGAATTGTGCCATAGGTAAAATTCCCCTTCCTACTTTTGATGTCTCATATCAAAGTTATGCAAATACTTGGATACAAAAAACTAGATGTGTATTTTCAACTAAATCCAATGGTTGAAGAGGATGCTCTAAAAATGGCTATTTTGCATCTCAAAGGAGAAGAAAATGATTGGTGGTTCCATGGAATTAGAAATTTGGGACATGATCAAGTTACAAAATATGAAGAATTTGTTAACAGGGTATTGGAAATATTTGAGCAAGAAGACCCATAAATGCCTTTCAATGAACTAGCACAATTGAAGCAAATTGGAACCCCTGCTGAGTACATGTTGAAATTCCAAAAACTATCAGTTAAGGTGGCTGATATATCTATGTTCATATTAGTATTTCTATTTAATGAAGGTTTGGCTGAAAATTTTAAGGGTTTAGTTAATGCCCACAAACCTACTTCATTGAAAGATGCCTTGAACTTGGCAAGAGATCTGCAAAATGTGCTACCCAAGACAAGGTATCCTCCCAAGCACAACCTTCCTTCTCGGTTCAGATTTGAAAATAAGCCATGGAAAGAATTGGAAAGGATAAGAAAGAGGGAGAAAGCAGGGAAGAAATAAGAAGAAAGAAACTATATTACACATGCTCCCAACCATGGGTACCATGACATAAATGTGCTAAGGGGAAATCACAATTCATTGAAGTATTTTCTGATGATGATGAGTATGAAGGGGGTATGAAGGAAGGAGGACATACTTCAGCCCAAGAAGAGGGACATGACACACACAAAAAGGGAAACACGAAGAATATCATCCATTACTTGGAAAAGGGATACTGATAGTTCTTTCAGGAGTGCCTCGTTTCCACACTATTTGATGCGAGGGAGTGGTACAATGACAAAGGGTTTCGATATTGGTAGATGGAGGAGCCACACATAACTTTATTGATGCAGCCATGGTGGATAAGATAAAGCTACCCGCTGAACCATTCGATGGCTTCACAGTCATCATTCGAGGTCACCATACTATGGAGTGCAAAACATGGATTCCAAAGCTACAACTTACCATAGGTAATTACACATTTTTTGATAGCTTTTATGTGGTTGATGTTGATGATACTAATGTGGTATTGGGAGTGAAATGGCTATAATCTATAGGGGAACATATAGTGAACTATCAAATCCCTGAAGTGAGATTCAAAGATTTGGAAGGAAAACAAAGCGTATTGAGAGGAATGCACACCTATCCGAATTAAGTAGTGTCCTCCCACAGTATGAAGTCCACATTGAGGAATAGGGATATTGAATGGGCTGTTGAATGTTGCATCACTTCCCCCAAGCCAAAAATAAATATTTCAGAACATCCAAGGGAGATGAGGCAGCTACTACACAAGACTAAAAAGGTTTTTGGATACCTTCCTCTTGGAAGGCCACCTAATAGAGGAGGAACAATTTTGCACCATCCTAAATTTAAATTGCTTGAGGTAAAGCAATCTTGGGTGGGGAGTACTGTAATGTCCCCATTCAAATAAATCTCAAAAAGAGAAAATTCCACCAATCTACTAGTTTCCTAGGTTGGGGTGGAAACTTTACATTTGGAATAAGGGAACTATAAAACCACAAATGGAAATTAGCTTGACCAAATATATTAAATGGGGAATAAATAAATAAATTAATATAGGAAAATCAGGTGGCACTTGGTCATGAGGGCACATTGGAGGTGTGGGGTCCACTTAAGCAAGATTCCACATGCCACATGGCATTCCACTCTCCCCATTCGAATCCTAGGTGGAGTACAGCATTCTTGGGGGATTTGGAAGGGAATAATACTTGGAATGACTCAATGAGGGTCGAATTTTAGAGGAAGAGTAACTCCCATGGAAGAGGAAGAGGCATCTTGGAGTTATTGGGACACTTGGGCTAGATTCCCTAGATTCTATTCCAACAATGATGAAGATGCTATGAAAATTATGACACCAATAAGACCTGAATGATGAAATATGACATATATTACATGTCAGGGATAAAAATATCCTCCAATTAGGTGCACAAGGGATTTAGGGAAGCCAAAGAGACACCCATTCGAATTGAGTGAAGGAGGAGGCTAGGAATTGATGGACAAGTGGCACACATTGGAATCTCTTTCCAATTCGAGTTGGGATGAATCCCATGGAGGGAATTCGAACCATGGAATGCTTGGGAAGGTAATAAAATACAAGAACCAAGAAGGAGAGTGGATTTTGATCATTTCTCATTTTGCAAATTGGAGAGAATAGCTTGTCCAAACTAGTAGAGTGTTATTCTACTTGCCTTAGTACCAATTTCGAGGGTGAAAGATTCCCATCCTAATTGGAAATTGGAGAGGCCATTCAGAACTTTCATTTGGATCTAAAATGGATTTATTTGTTTCATATTGAATCTACAGGGAATCTCGTGATTCTTTCTTCTTCAACTTGTTCCCATCTCTATCTCACATTTCTTTGCATATTTTGGCTCTTGGAGGAAGGGCGCCTTTGGTGAGATGTTGATATCTTTGTGAGAGTCAAATATACACCATTTATTTGTATGATGATATATATAATATTTATTTAATTATCATAAGAATATCATGTCGAAATACCAAGTGAAACTATGTAAAAATACCAAACAATGTATAAATGGTGCCATTTTCCCTACATCTTATTGCGAGAGCTTGAAGTTGCTTTATTTCGATTTGTATCAGTTAATATATGTGATTTTTATGATGTATGGAGATTCATTAATTTCCTAAATAATTTTAATATACATTACATAATTCTTTTGAACATAAATCTCGAATTTCATAGCAAGTGGTGAAGTTTCCTATAATTTCCTCTTGTGTGAAGACATGTCCACAAACCTTTGATTTATGGGAGTTGCAGCAGCATTTATAAACTAGATAATGATGAATTTGTGTGACCATTGAAGTCCTTAAAATAATCCATGTCTCTTTTCTGAAATTTTGGAGGTTCGTATTGCATTTGGGAAGCCATTAGTGACCTCTACCCTTGGGGGTTTGAACCTCGAAATTGCTAGTAAAATTCCCCAATTTCTCTTGAAGTTAAATGAATGTTGCAGAAGTATTTTGAGAGTGTCCAGACACCTATAAGCCTCATTTTTATGTATTAATACATTTCAAATACATTCAGACCCAATTTGGAATCATTTGGAGCCATTTGGAAGCATTGGAGTCATAACTAGTCTAAGGGTCGAATTGGCAAAAAATTGTAATTTTTCCAATTTGGCCAAATTTCATAAAAATGGACACTACAGTAAATGAAACCATGAAACAAGTGGGGACATCAAGAATAAAATTTCTCATAGTGGCATACCTACAAAATAGCACACCGAGGTTATTAGTGTTGGATCCTAAGGTGCCCAGGCCTCCTACCCTAGCTGGATGGAGAGCCAATGAGTATGAAGTGGAATTTAAGGAATTTGGTAAGATGGACAAGTTGGAATTTTATAAGAAATATAGTGATATTATTTTCATTGAAGTGTTTAAGTCAACCAAATAAGAAAATAAATTGAGGACAACCCTAGAAAAGTTTGAGCAAATATGGAAAGTAGAGAAAGTGTTTATGAAAGCTAAACAAGTCACTCTCAAAGATCTCGAAAGAAAGGTCCTAGATTTAGGATTTGATCCAAAAAATGGTTCTCATGTCAAATAATTGATATAACAAAAATACAATGAGATCGCACAGTTAAATAAACAATTGAATATTCTTGGGCCTCAGCCTGTTCAAACTCCTGGACTGAGGGAGGCTCAAAAGGAAAATGAGAAGCTATATGCTAGCATGATGCAGTACAAGGGCTTGGAAGAAGAAATGGAAAACATTATAAATGATCTTCAATGGAAGATTACATACTTAAAGCTATAAAATACAACCTTGTCCACTGAGCATACTTCCCAAGCATCATCTCCTAGGATACAAGAAGAAAATCAAACTGTAGGAGAGATAGAGAAAGCTGAGAAAGAGCTAGAAAAGCTAGCAATAGCTCACCATAAAGAGCCATAAAATCTAGCTCAGTAGTAGCATGCAAGGCTAAGGAGAGATGGAAAAATGGCACTCATGGGAAGCTCACCTTTTCCCCTCACTAATCCCAAGGTCCTTATGATAGTTGACTCAGGTTAAGGCTAATGAACTTTAATTAAAGAGGCTTTTATCAAAAGAAGGATACATAAGGAATAATAAGGATGATGACTTAAATGATAAGTCACTAGGGTCATCTCCCCTATTAGTACCTAGGTCTGCACCTAGGATTGTCTACTTTTTAAAAAGTTGAGACCCTGAAATTCGAACTTATTTTAAGGTTACCTCAGGATCTGCTACCTAAGAAAAATGTTTATCCTTGATCTTCTGCTTTGTGATTTTATGTTCGCTTTATGTTTATGTTTTCAATTTGATTATTAGCTAGTAATTAAACATGTTGAGATGGCACAATGTTTGCATAGAGTTTGTTGTTAATTTTGTAGGTACTACTCCCTAGTTTAAGTCTTTGCACTTGAGAAAGAGAAATTCAGTTTTGGGACCATATTTTCCTTGAGAAAGAACGCTGCAGAATGATTTATCAGCTACACGACAGAACTTCATGTAGGTGACAATGTGCTACCGAACTGTTGTAGATGGAAACATTGTTAATTCTTACATGGTTGCGGGTGCACTAGAGAAGTATGGTTAATGTTAATGGTACAAACAATGAGAAAAACACAATTTCCACACTTCAATCATTACACAATTATCTCTTCACAGTTCCTATGTATATTTGATAAATTGCTCATCAAAAGACATGGATCCAAAGTTAACAAATATAACATAGCCTTGGCAATGAGAATCTTTTGTACATTCTCAACATTACAGGGATTTATGCAATTGTTTCCTATCTTTGGAGCTATAGATTTTCTTACCAGCCCTTTACAACAAAAAATATTTAGACATGCACATCTATATATTGATGTTTGTATCTCGAATGTTGGGGAGGGTTGTCCTCTAGATGGAATTATATACTCTGTTTTTATTGGACTCTGTCACATGGTTTAGAATATTATTTGGTTTTTGGATCGAATGTTAATTGAAGGTGGCATAGTATAGTTTAAGAACATATTTGTTCAAGTAAATCAAGCTTTTCAAGAATTTATATTAGTAATGTTCGTCTAGATTCAAATTCCAGATTTGATGGAAGAGGGATTTGTTAGATTAATATATGAAAATTATGCTCCAAGCTACTAAAGGAAAATCTGCAACACCTCTTGTACAAGAAATTGTATCTGCACTGCAAAATGAGTGGAGAAATAATAGTTTTATTATTTTGAATCTTTTAAAGACCCAACACAATAAGGAGGATGATGCTCATGTTTTGGGTGAATTTTTGGCTTTCAAATGGTATATTTCCAGCTCATACATCATCGATATTCTTCCATATTAAAATTGATTTCCAGTTAAAAACACATGGACAGATTCCCACAATTTTCTGGGTGTCAAATTTCAGGAACAGATTTTGTCTGAATTGTAAGAAATCACTCGCAACAGTTAAAAACCCACTTTAGGAATGGCGCAATTTATCCTAAAAGAGTGCAATTTTTAAAATTTTGCAGCTATTTAGGATAAAATAATGTCTGTTTATGATGGAGGTTTCCATAAAATCACGGTGGCCAATTTTAAAATGCTCAGTCAGCATCCAAGCATCTCCCGATCATGGATATGGAGGGATTCGACCTAACTACTCTTGATTTTTTACATATTTGATTTATTGTTGAAATCGTTTTCTAGAAAAAAAACTAGAGGAGCTCTCATTTTATAATTTCTATAAATTGGATCATTGGAAAGGGAATAGGGTTCTTCCTTTCAGGAGGAAGAAGAGGGTTCGATTTTGGAAAAGCCAGCCATTGGAGACTCTGGGTTTTTGTAAGTTTATTTTGAACAACATTATGAATATCTGAGACTATATGAGTTATGAATCAATTGTGCCATCTTAGATGTTGAATGCTAAGTGCCTATTTGATTTCAGATATTTTAAATGCGTTGTATAATTTCTAGAATTATAGAACTAATGACATGTACACTATGGGTGCTTATTATCTGTGATCTTTCTCCATTTTCACTTATTATTTCCTAAATATAACACTATTTTGTGATGGAATGGATCTTAGATTGATAGAATTTGTAGCTTAATATTCTATGTGTTTACATTTTAGACTTATTTTCCTACTTGAATTCACATTTGGTGCATAGTCACTTTCCCAGGTTCATACCTATTTATTGTTCTTAAATATCTTCAAAGATCCTACACAAACCAAAACTAAATACTTTGGCTAGAGAATTATCCATTTTTTCAGAGAAAAAACTAAATACTTTTAACCATCATTTCTAAATTCCCTATATTTTCCCTCTAGTAGTATAGTGCATACCTTAGGGACAACATCCCCCTTAAACCCCCTTCTCACTTTCCCTCTTGTGGAATTATATCTCCCCATCTCTTATTTGTGTTTCTTAATTTGCAGTAGTCGTGGGTTTTTATATTAAATCTAAAATGTACATAATTACATCATCTTGGTCACAATGGACCATTCATGTCCAACTTCTATCCATCTCAACCATATTTACATAATTACATTATGGGGTCAAAACTGGGGTGTTATAGAGTAATACTCATGCAAGAGGGGCTCCCCTTGGCCTTCACTAGTAAAAAATTGTGTGGTTGGAATTTGGATAAATCCACTTATGATAAAGAGATAATGGCCATCCTTCATGCAGTCAAAACTTGGTACCCATATATCATTGGCAAGTACTTTTAGATCAAAACAAATCATCATAGTATGAAGTCTTTTTTGGAACATAGGTTGTCGTCTCTAAAGTAGGATAAGTGGGTCAGACATCATCTATAAAAAGGGAAAGGACAATGTGGTGGTAGATTCCTTTTCTAGAAAATATGAGGAAGACATTTCTATTTTCTTTATCCTAGATTCCTAACCAGTACCAAAATGGTTAGTAAAAGCACGATAGGAGTGGTTTACCCATGACGAGGTGTCTTGGCTAATCAAATGACTTCAAAAGGAGCCCAATTCTCCAAAAGAATACACATGTCAACAAGATACCTTGCAGTATAAATGTTTCCTTTTCCTGGCACCAAATCCAACTTTGAAACACTAGATGCTCGAAGATTTTCATTCATCTCTTATAGTAGGTCATTCAAAATTTTAGAAAACACATGAACGCACTAGGCTTTCTTTATTTTAGGTAGGAATGAAAAAGGATATGCATACTTTTGCAACTGAATTCAACACATGTCAAAGGAACAAGGGTGGGATAATGAGGACTCCAGGGGTGTTGTATCCATTGTGAATTCCGACTACTATTTGGATGAACATCTCCATGGATTTTATTGTAGGTCTTCCAAAAGCAAGAAAAATATCAATCATCATTGTGGTAGTCGACCAACTTTCCAAATAGTCTCACTTTGGATCCCTATAACAATCCTTAACTCCAAGGAACCAAGTTGCAAATGAGTACAACTTAGCATCCCCAAATGGATGGTGAGACATAAGCAATCAACAAGTTCCCAAAAACCTATTTTAGATGTTTTTCATTGGAAAAGCAACACTAGTGGGTTTAGTGATTACCTTTGGATGAATGGTGGTATAATACCCCTTATCATGATGCTATAAAAATGACCCAATATGTAGTAGGATATGGCCAACAACCACCTTCAATAGTTTCATATATTTGAGGGACCTCAATGGTGTAGGTAGTGGATAGTATGCTTCACAATCAGGAAGAAATTCTACACACACTTAAGGAAAATTTGGCTATGGCTCAAAATCATATGGAACAACAAGCATACCAACATCACTTAGAATGTTCCTCTGAAGTAGGGGATCAATGTTCCTTCAATTCTATCCCTATAAGTAGACATATTTCAAAGATAAAGGTCATTAGAAGTTGGAACCAAAATTTTATGGCCAATGTCATATTATACAACACATTGGATAGGTGGATTACAAATTATCTCTTCCAATGCACTCCAAGATCCACCTATTATTTCATGTTTCTTGATTGAAGAAGGTTATGGGGAAGAAGTGTTGTATTGAAATTACCTTACTGGAACTTGATGATGAAGGCTCTGTTTGGCTCTAGCTATAAGAAATTTTGACCACCCTAGAGGAATGCCTATACCAATGCACTAACCAATAAGTCTCATTTAGTGGAAGGACATGTATCCAAATGATGCTACTTGAAAAACATTAACCATTTTGCAACAGTTTTCTATCTTGTTCCTTGAGGACAATGCTTCTTTTGAAGGGGGAGTGCATGTTAGAGTCCTACCCTAACCCATCTACTTTGAGGATAATGATTACTTACGAGGAAATATCCTTTGAATAAGGCCTATTAGATAGTTATTCAACGTAAAAGCATATTGTTATTAATTAAGACCCATTAGGTGGTCGACCCTCTTTAATAGTGGGACCACAGGTAGTTAGGATTTTTTCTATTGATGCACTATATATAGAGTATAAGGTTGTGTAATGTGATCAATGCTTGTTATTGTATTCGTATATCTTATGAATGGAGGTTTCCACCTTGAAGAGACAAGTGAACATTGCTCTCTCTTTTGGAGATTGTTAATACAAGGGTTTTTTCTTATGTTCTATCTATTTCTCACTTGTGTTTTATGTTTAGCAGCTATGGTATTTCTATCACATTATTTTATTTTTCTCTATAATTTTGGAGTTAAGTACATTATATAGGTATTGATTATAAGCTATCAAAATATAAAACTTCCTTCCCCTTCCATGCTAAAGGCCTTCCTTTTCCCAGATCTCTTCTTAGACGCCCTTCAACTCCTCTTTCCTCTATATACTTTTCCCACTTTCTAGATCTTAGGGGATATATAAAGGGGTTAGGTACACATGTTTCCTCTCTTATATCCAAGTTTTGTGAATCTAAGTTTTAATATAAATTCAAAAAATTTACCTCAAACATGAGGTTTCTCGGATATATTCCTTGTGAAGTTTTAGCCATATGATTTATCTGACATATTCAATTACAATAGAAAATACTTCAATTCACTTCAACCCAAATCACTCAATAAATCAAGAGAGTAAATACCATATAAGTGTACTTCAATGCCAATGAAGATACAACCCCCATGAATATTTTTCAAGCATATAACAAATTTGAAATAACTTTATTACAACAGGTTTTATAGCAAAAATAATCTCCCATTTCTTCTATTTGTTTGTTAAAATCACTATACAATCTCATTAATATAATATGTCAAATTAGCATGAAAAATAAGTGTTGGTTTCCACCCAAACAAGAAGAGAACACAATCTGAAAATCAAATATGCAAGTGCACAATAATTGGACAACCGGAACACTTCATTCATCTATATGAGTGAAGTAGATTTACATACCAACAATGTACACAAGATGATATAGTTCAAGATCTCCAAACCCTAGCTAGGTAAAATATAGAAAACCCTAGCCACCAACTCATTTTAGATAGGAATCACTCTTAACCAAAGATAGTTATTACACCAAAGATACTCTTTCCACCTACACTTGCATTCCAAAAATGTACAATGCATCTCTTTCTCTCTCCTCCCAAATGAGTAGAACAAGTACCACTAGGGTTTCAATGTGCCACAAAACCCTAGAATTTTTATTTCACAAGATTTAAAAGATAAATACTCCTTTTATCCTTCTAAGATTCATCACAAACCTTAGTTTTTTTGTCTTCTTAGGATAAATTCCTAACTTTAGATACTCCTTTGAAGTTCCTCCAAGGACCTAGTGCCTAACATAAATAGATAAAATACACATGAATAGAGTACAAGAGAGAGAAACTAGTGTGCTACAATCACATATCTAACAAAAGTGTGTGAATTAATGAATATATGGAAAGCCTATATTTCCCTCTATTTATATGAGAGGTGAGGCAAATTAACAACACAAAGTGGATTAAGTCCATAATAAGAAACCTAATAAATAGTCCCACTTGTGAAGGACTCCATCTACAAGTGACACATGTCAATATCCAACGTGAATACCTTGAATAACTAAGGCTTCGAGCCTAAATGATCCTCAAGAAGGGTGTAAAGCTCCACTTCCATAAGCCTCCAAAGATCCAACACTCCTCCTAGGCCACATGCTCCTTTGGGTCCACCCCACCTACATGATCATACCTCAACCCAAGGATCCTCAAGTCAAGTACATGCCTCCATGAAAGCAACCAATCATCCCTCTACCATATAGGGCTCAACTTTGGGATGCCCAATGCTCCTCTTCCAAGGCAAGTCATTCTCCAAGCAAGCTAACAAATTTCCATGTGGTCATCATGAAGTTCCATCATGCTATCTAGGTCTTCAATGTTGCAAGGAAGAATGCACATAAGCATCCATACAAGGACACACAAACAATGGGAAATACACCTCCCACCTACATGTCCATCATGGCACAACCATGGGTCATTCATACACCATGCACCCCACATCAGACGAAGCAACCCCAAAAATGGTAGAAACACTTTTAGAGTAACCTTGCAAGATAAAACTCCTTCTTTATGAGATTTTTTTTTTCACAAACACTAGTATGCTCCCTCTGCAACTCAGTCAAACTTGTCATATACAAATCTAAACTTGCTATAGTCTAGGAATCAATGACTAGCTCCTGGAAAGAGACTACCCCCCAAACATCAAACTTATCCATCAAGGAATCACAACTCACCTCCTCAAAACAACTGGAAGTCTCAAAAATGGAAGAAGCCAATGCAATATGATCAACATATATCCTAGGAAGTATACTCACCCTCATTGAAGACCTCAGTACTCCTACATGCTCTTGTGCATGTCATCCTACAATGTCTGAGCAAGTCATATTGACTCCATGTGTACACAAGTAGAAGGTGAGGGCATATCCATCCCCAAACTCACCTCATCCACCCATGTATTTGATTCTTATCTAACCTATGAATGAAGGTCTAGAACACCAACCTACTCAATCCCTTCAATTTTTGAAGGAGATACTTGTGAACTAGAGGAATTGTGATTCAAGCTCTAGAACATCAACCTTATCACCCCTTTCAATCTCTAAAGGAGATGACCGTGAACTAGAGGACTTCACATGTTCATCAAAATTCACATCTAATCTCACCACAATATTTTGTAGTGCTATAATATGTATATTATAAGATGTGGAATTCTCACTATATCCAACAATACAAGAAGCTATAAGAACATCTCGAGCCTCTAAGGAACATTGACCACCTATGGATATGAAGGAACATAATCCTAATAATAATCCACTTGCCTAACTCTATCCATTATATAAATTTTGAGGCAAAAAATGGGCCTCAAAGCAAAATATGTGCTACCAACATCAAATTTAAAAGGACCAACAGGATTTAAGATGATGATGTCAACCATAAAAGTAAATAGTGTTGGAGGAAAAAAAACTATTTTATTCTTTATCTTTTCAATTTATCCCCTTATAGGTTTATTCAAATTTCAAGTGTAGGTACTTGGATATGGAATTAAATTATGCATCCAATGAGTCGTTGCACTGCATAGAACCATCGTGAGATAAATTGGAAATACAATAAAAATATGTAAGTTTCAAGTGTAGGTACTTGTTGGACACAATTTAATTCACACATTTTTTATATTGTATTTCTAGTTTATATCACAATGGGTCTATTAAAAGTTCAATGTGGGTACTCATTGGATGCAAAATCTAATTCCGCATCTTATAGGTGCCCACCCTTGAAATTTGAGTAAACCTATTAGGAGATAAGTTGAAAATATGAAAAAATAGATTTCTTCCTTTGCATCCAAAATTCATTTCTCTTATTTTATTATTTTAACTATTGTTTTACTATTTTCCTTAACAATCCCACTTTAGGCCTCAAAATTCCCTTAATCATCCCTTAAGTTAGGATCATGGGACAAAACAATGAATAACATGTAATCACAAGTATCTCACCCATGCACCTCAAAACCTTAGGCAACTAAACCATAAACCTCAACAAGGCCACCTCCTTCTTTATGAGATAATCCTGAAATCGTATTTGGTAAACACAATGAGATTCAACCCCCCAACTTGACAATTGATTCATTTCTTTAAATCCCAATGATTTCTAGTGCATTGAATACTTTCTATTTAAGTTCAAAAAACTTATACTTTTACTTGTAGAATGTAAAATAGTCAAGATAGATGACCAACTCATGTATGCTATTCTTGCTAAGCTTGGAACTACTTATTCTATTTTTGTATTTACTTTTCACTCCACTACAAAATCTCTTACTAGTCATGGGGATACTTACCAAATTCCCTCTTTTGAATATTTTGTGATTATTTGATTAGAGAGAAAGATAAGCTCTTGCATCTTGGAGTGATTGGCCTTGTCGGTACATCTAGAAAAGCCTTAGTCACACAATAAAAGGATAAATCCAAGCATCCAAGCATCCAAGGAAGCAACATACTTACAACAATAAATAAAAAAAGTGTCCCAAACCCTCTTAGCAATCTCCCACTCCTAATGGTGATAAAGACACTAAATCAAAAGGTAAGAAGATTGAGACATTGTAGTTTTTGTGGGTGAGATTGTCATGTGGAGTCCAAGTGTTTGAAGAAAATGGAAACCTTGGAATCAACAATGAATGATCACACCATCAACCTTGATTCTTCTTTTAAGTCTTCTTCTCAAGACATGCACTTTTTGATTTTGTTTTTTCCTTCAATGGATGATCTATTTCTTCTTTTGATGAGTGTCTATTTGATTCTAAAACATATTATCATATGGCTAAGGATAAAGCCAATTTTTCTTCTCTTAGTGAATGTAACACCAAACAAATATATGTTGTCGAAGATAGATATCTTAGTGTTGTAAGGTCTGTAACAATTTAGTTAGATGATGGCCTTTTCAATAATGTATTATGTATTCAAAGTATTTCCTACAATCTTTTATCAGTCTATTAAATCACTCATTTAGGTGAAGGTAAGACTATAGATTTTTCACCTCGCCAAGTTGTAATCAAGAATTTAAAAGATCCTAAGTATGTCCTAGAAAATGGAGTTGTTAATGATATTACCAGGCTGTACATATTTGACAACTTGGGGTCATCATATTTTCCATTAGTTTTTATTAATCAAAGTGATGAATTGATCAAACTTTGGCACGATCGATTTGGTCATTTAAACTATCACTCATTAACACCTATGAAATTAAAATATGGTGACTAGTCTTCCTCTAGTTTCTTGAAAAGATGGTGTTTGTTTCGGGCGTGTTCTCGACAAACATCATTGGGATAGTTTTGACAAACATACCTTGACCCCCTTGCAACTTTTTCATAGTGATTTGTGTGGTCCACTACCTTCTACTTCTTTCTCCGGGTTCAAGTAATTCTTCACTTTCAATAGTGACTTCTCCACACACACTTGGGTTTTTTTCTTAAAACTTAAGAGTGAAGTTTTTAACATTTTGTTGGCCTACAAGGACCTTATAGAAAAACAACTTAGAAATCAACTTCAGAAGTTAAGAATAGATACTAGAGGAAACTATGTTAACAAAAAATTTACAACTTCCTGCAGTGCACATGGCATTTATATGTAACATACTGCTCCATACATACCACAACAAAATGGCGTTGTTGAGAGAAATAATCGCACATTAAGGGGAATGGAAAATTATATGACCCAATCTAAGAGATTAAGTCCAATTTTTTTGGTGGAAGTCATTAATTGTGCAAATTACATAGTTAATCACACCCCCACAAAGGATTTAAATGATATAACACCAAAATAAGCCACTTTCATGTGTTTGGTAGTGAAACATGGGTTCACATTCCTGATCAGAAATGGAAATATTTTAGCCTAAGAGTGAGAAGTGCATTTGTGTTGGATATTTTGAAGATGTAAAAGGTTATAGACTTCTTCAACCTCAATCCAATGAAATTATTATTAGGAGAGATGCTAAATTTTATGAAAATATCTCGGTCCGTGAGCCTATTTCAAAATTTGTGTCATCTTCTGCATGTGAGCCATCTTCGATGATGGTACCATATTCTATTTCCCAATTTTATTCTAGTGATCCTATTTTGGTTTCTTCTTTATATGATGGCAATGAGGATGCAAATCCACCTCTACCTACTCACCTTTGTCTAGTTGGGTTTGTTGAACATGAACCTACACTAGGACCTTAGCTTTGGACATGGGTTCATACAACATAAGAAGCACCTGGTGATCTTGCTAGTGATCCTTCATATCAACATCATACATGTTCATAGCTCCAATGAGCCTCTTCTCTTTTGGCTCAAGTTTTAGAGACTCATTGGTTCATCTTATGGACATCCAAATTAGGATGCAACAATGAATGAAGAATACCATTCCTAATGGAAAATGATACTTTGGATTTTGTACCTATTCTGAAAGAAAGAAAAATGTTCAGATGTAAATGGGTGTATATAACTAAGTATGCATTAGATAGAAGTGTTGAAAGACATAAGGCCCATTTAGTTTCCAAATAATTTTCTCAAGTTAAAGGGATGGCTATAATGAAACCTTTTCTCCTATACCCAAAATGAATTCCATCCACCTTGTTCTATCCATTTCTACTTCATATAAATGGGAGGTCCATCAAATGGATGTTGAATCCACCTTCTTGCATGGGGATTTGCAAAAAGGAATTTACATGGAGAAATATCCTAAGTATGTTCAAAATGAATCCAACCTTGTTTGTCACCTCAAGAAATATCTCTATGGCATTAAGCAATTTCCTTCGACTTCATATGCAAAAATGGATAGCTTTTTCTTATTGGAGTATCAATTATAACTGCCACACCTCTGATAATATAATGTGGACTAATCACCATAGTAGGATCATGGGAATATGTGGTTGGTTTGGAAAGTTTACCAACATCTGTAGTTTTTGGTGTAATGACAAACCTTACATGTTATCAGAGCTCAGGTCCGAGGTTCAATTCCACCGAGTTATGTTGAAGGGGAGGTGTTAGAGCATTGGTTATAACTGCCACACCTCTGATAATATAATGTGGACTAATCACCACACTAGTATCATGGGATTATGTGCTTGGTTTGGAAAGGTTACCAACATCTATAGATTTTGGTGTAACACCAAATATTACACTTTTTGACACTATTTTTTCTAGATGTCATTTTAACATTAATGTTATACCATGAAAGTCTGAAACCATCTCATAATAGTTATCCTTTATGTTTATGACCTTATTTTCATTAGTAGTGACCCCAAAATTTGAACCCATGTGAAATCTAGCCTTAAGAAGAAATTTGAAATGATAGACTTACTACATTTGCATTATTTTCTTGGCCTTCAAGTCTTGCAAACCAAGGAAGGAATTTTCCTTTCTTAATATAAGTATGCACGCGACATTCTTTGCCACTTTCACATGGAATATGGTAAATCAATCCCACCACCTTTCCAATCTGGAGTTAAGCTTGTTACCACTTGCACTACACCCAAAGTATATGCCACTTTCTATTATCTATTAGTTGGTATCGTTTTGTACTTGACTCATACCTATCATGATATTTTCTTTGCTTTTGGTCCTTTTGCCCAATAATGCAAATGCCTCATGGAAGCCACTAGAAAGAAAAAAATGAGGATACTTTGGTATATTCACGTGTTACCCCATTTTTGGTAGGGATGATTTTGATCAGAGATTTGTGGTCCCACCATTGATCATTGGTCAAAGGTCCTCCAACCTTGTCAAATGGTCCATGTGCCTTGATGTGCCCAATTAGAGATAGTGGCTGATCCGCTAGTGATGTGATATTTTATAACCTTCATTTACTCTTAGCATGTTTTGTGATATAATGGTATGTTAATGTGAGATCTTACATGTATGATTTATGGCGACTCATATACTTGAATTGTTGCTCTCTTAGTCTAACCTTAGTGTGGTTCTTCTAGATTTATAAGTGTGTTAGTACGAGGTTGATATGTACCTTTGTGAACTAAGTCAAGTGATTTTCATCCATCTCATCATATTTTTCCAAGCCAATTTTCATATCGCTAACCAATTCACCCACCCCTTCATATTTACCATTTGTGAGTGATCTATATAAGGTAATAATACATGGTCTCATTACTATTCCAATGTATGAATGCCTCAAATAAATTTAAAAGAGTCTTTCACTCCAAAAAAAAGTACTTGTTGATAAATGAAATGTAAAAATACAAATGGAACATATCATGGGAGATACTCCCCATCACAAAAGCGGAGTTCCCTTGTCCCAGGTTGTTTAATCCATATCTATGGAAAAATGGACTAAGCCAATGAAAAGGGCTAAATGAAATGCAAATAAAATAAATGTCATAGGAAAAATGAAAATAAAAGGGATCACAATCTGAAGGCGCGAGGATGGATGACCCATGGTAACGCTTCCTAAGGAACACATGTGGAAAAAGCATAAAAATATCTTAACTCTTGAAAGTTGAGGATAGACCAACACCCTCATGTTATTAGGATGATTTTTACACAAAGACCCCCTTTCTTCCATGTGTACGTACTTCACTTCATACACTAAGCTATGCATGTTGGCTTAGGTTTAACAAATGCAAAAGGGATTTAAGGGTTACACTAATGTTAGACTTAAATGGGTAAAATTATTTTTCATTTGAGTTATTAGATAAAGTGTGTTTGTCACTTAAATCTTGTGTATTATTGTCATATTATATGAACATGTGCCTAATTTTTTATGATGGTTAGCCTTATTCCACTAGAGATATCTTATTTACACATATGCCATGACTTGATTGGTATGTTGGATGATCACTAGGCACCTATACTTGGAGCGCTACACTTTATCATGTTCCCAACAAACTTGGAGGGGCGTTCTAACTTCAAGAGAATTTATCTTTTGGGAGAGTGCCCATAATTGGGTCATATCAACGTTATTGGATGCAGAATGGCCATGGGATTTCTGAAAAGTGGCTATCATATAAAATTTGATAACAAGTTAGAAAATCCAGAGTTGTCGTTTAAAGTGTTGCATCGTAATTTTGCCGCATGTTCCTTTTTAGACCATTTGTGATGGAGTGCCTTCCTTATTGGGCCATCTCTTGTACTATTTACCATCTATTGAACATGATTTGATGGGGGCGCCCTCTCTCTTTGAGGTTTTCTTTAGGATTGAGCATTATTTTACGTATTTTTCTCATTTGTAGAGGATCCCTAGGTTGTATCTCAGGTTTTGAACATTTTATTATTATTTTATCGTAGAGAAGGTTGAGCTTTTCTCCTATATAAGAGAGCTGACCTCTCATTCTCATTGTTATTGATCATTGAAGAGAAATAATACCACTTTGCATCTAAATGTTTTGTTTTTTGGTCTTCTTCTATGGTTGGCACTACTTGGTGATTCTTCTTCTTCTTGTAACATGCTATCTTCTTCATTGAAAGAGTATGTTTGCTCCAATGGAATTATCTTATCATTTTTTGGTTTAGCTTGGTTGTTGGTTTGTATTTTTCCTACCTTTGTAGAGGTTGTATATTTGGTGGCATAAGTTAAGGTACATGCTAGGGCATGAGTTGAAGGTGTGTTGTTTTAGTGACAACTATTCCTTGATGATGGTTGTATGAAGCTTCAATAGCCTGGGACATGTAATTCTTTTGTTGTTATGCAGGGATTTCAGCCAAGCATTTACATACAAGGCCTCTTGGAGGATTTGATCCCGTACTCCGTAGCCCAAGGGTTTGAAGGCACTAGTTTCTCTTCCAATTCTTCAAGAACAAAAAAACTAAAATCTTCATTTTCTCTTATTTCCTTAGGGTAGAATTTAATTTATTTCAAAAATCACAAAAATATTTCCTTGCTTTTCTAGGGTAGTTTAGGGTAATTGTAGGGTAGAACTAACCCCCAAAATTAGAAAATTATTTTATGGAATTTTTAGATTTGTTTACAAATATTTTCTTTGGGTTGAGTTAGCTTAGTTTTGATTTTTTCACTTAGATTTATCTTTTGAATTTTAATTTTGGAGAAATCAGGCCTAAAAATTTATCATTTACATAACCTTTTTAGGGTTTTATACTATATTAAGATCGTTGTAAATTTCTGGCATCAATATTACATATTTCTATTATTTTTCAACAAGTTTTATGGCTAAAATTGTTAAAATTTGAATTTTGGAAATTATAACAACAAACAACAAAATGTTGGAAACAATTTTAGGGCCATAGAATACAAATTTTAGATTTCTAGGTTAAAAATATTTGCAATAAATTTTTGGGTAGAAATCTGAATTTTTTGAGTTATTCTTGTTGACAATGTACCAGAAAATGAAATCGAGATTTTAACCTAATGGTCACTTGAGGGAATAAAATAGGGTACATCTATACCCAGGCCTGCTTGACTAATAGAGATTAATACAGTGACCCAAAATGAGGTCCCATTTGGAACCAGAACGGGCAGTGAGGGGAAGGTGAACAAGGTCCGAAAATGACATAATTTCTTTATAACGTAATAAAAGGTATCTCGAGGATGGTATTGGAATAAAAGGACCCGCCATGAAGTATCCAACCAAACCAATAGGCATCACCTTGAAAACCTTTGCTACCACGAATTTCTAGGTAGTTCCTAACCCCGAATCCAATCCCTTTATGGCTGAAAATGATCTAGGACAACAACACTTTAATTCTGGAAATTAATCAGTGCTTAAAATTTTGATCTACCATCTCAAACACATTAAATTTGTGATCTAAGTGTAATTTTGAAGCGTTGATTTTTTTTTGGCTTTTTTCCTATTTAGTAAGTCTATAAACAACAAGATAGGTTAGTATCTCATGTTTGGTTAGTGTTGAATTTTACAGTGCATAGATTCTTGACACATTGACCAAACAATGAACAAAAATTCTGAAATAATCTAAATTTCTAATTCTAAAATTTTCTGTAATATGCTATTTTAATTGAAGGTGTGTTGCAACATAGGCATTTAAGGTTCTACTTGGTTTATAGTGAATGAATTGAATATGTTATATTGAATAAGTATATATTGTGATAATTTTGGAAAGTTTATGTTGGTGAATTATAACAACCCAAATGGGTAACATATTTTAACCCTAGTTAATTGGTAGATTTGTTAAGACAAATTCAGAAACGAACAAGTCTACCAAGTGTATATTTATCCAACAAATACAACTGAATAACTACCATGGATTAAAAATTGCTATCCAGAGAGAAGAATCTTTACTTACCTGATTAATGACCAAATTAACCAATTTGCATGTAGACTTTCTCCTCAAGCAATATCCAACTCCTCTATTCGCAACAACAGTTTCAAATACAACTCGCCACCCACCCAACCCCCAACAAAAGTTGAGGCCCCTAATCCGTCAATAATTAACACTATTCTAGACCAAGTGAGACCTTAACTATTTTCTCTATTTCTTTATGAATATGTGTTCCACCCACTCCTCCTTCTTATCCTCCCTCTCAATAGGTGCACACACAACACACAATAAAACCACTAAAACAACTAGCAAGAATAGAGACTCCCTACCTTTGGTCTTGCCCCCCCTTTATTGTAAATTTCCATATTTTACGCAATTTCTTAATTTTGTGTGGGTGAAACATTTGTCACCCATGTACTTAAATTAGTTACAAGTGCACATTTCCTTTTTATTTTTTATATAGTACTTGACCCTTTTCTTTACAGTTATCTTTCTTCTACTAATATCTAATGTTGGGGTGTTATATACTCCCCCCCTTCAGGAGACTTCATCCAGAAGTTATATCCCCATAGAAACAAATACCAAGACTTACTCATTCAGTTAATTAGAAAATAGGTAATAGATATCTAGTACTATTGTGAATGTGAGAGATTTATACATGTGGCCAACATGCTTAAATTTATCACCTGTACTAATACAATCATGACACCCAAAGTTAAAACATGTGCTTGATTAATTTCCTAGGTGTCTAATATGCAATCAATCATACAATTGTGCATTAATTTCATTACACATTCAAGCATCAATACAATCAATAAATGGAAAATAAAAGTACACATTCATGAAACTTACACCTTCCTTACCTACCCTCTCCCTGAGAATCATACCGTCCTCCACTTCCATAATCATCTTTGCCAATAATCCATATGGTCTCATTCTCCATGGCACATGACCTCTACTGTAACCTTTCCATGAATCATATAGTAGGCACTGGAAGTTCCCTGGGAAGTTATCGCGGCATAGCCACCCTCAATTTTTTTTATAAATGTGTAGCCTCATCAGAAAATTGAAATTTGGTCCTCATTGATATTAACTAACATCTAGTTATTGGTACCCTGATCAAAATATTAGGATCATTATACCCCAGGCATCTCGAAGTGTTGGCTTATACTTCCTTTGTATGCACCCTTAAGGCACCGGACCTAGGCATTGAAAGTCCTTCTCCATTTGCCTCCCCCCTGATGAGAATACCTACAATTGTGGACTTTTGGTAGAAGAGTTAAGAATTGATGGCATAGATTTGATTTTTGAGTTTGTTTCCATCCCATAAGGTGTTTGCAGTAGCCATTCTCATTCATGGTTATGCCCCCCCACAAAATCGTAGAATGATTAGCCTCCTTAGGCTCTTCAACTGGATCACCTGAATAACTTCTACTCACCACAAGTGAACCATGATTAGTAGTAATTTCCACAAGATAATAAGATATCATGAAATCCATTATGAATAATAAATCATGAAACCATTGAGAAACTTACTAAACTAATATGTCATAAAAAACATCATGAAATAACAACATATTATGCAATAACGAACCATATTGAATATCAATATGAACAATAGTATATCACAAGTTAAATGTCATTGATCACCAAAGACCAGGATGAGCAATGAAGTACCATACTAAGTATCATCGTGAAATAGTAAGTATCAAATGAGTTTCACATGTCATCCTCATGAAATAAATAAGCATCATAAATAAGTATCACTCGCCAACAAATCATAACATGAAATCATGATTCAATAAGACCATATGCAATCATTGGATACCAATGGAAAATATTATATCATCATATGTGGGATGGAACCATGTGCTAATAACCATGTTTTCCTACGAATCATAAGATTGCATAACCTTGTAAATAATCCTATCTTGACTCTCAATTTAACATATTGTATCTAGAAAATGGATAAGGGTGTTCCCATGAATATGAGTAATGTTGGAAATAGTGCAACTTCGGAAGCTATTCTTATTGTACTTTATTATATTATTGTACCTCCTATGAGAGAAGATATTGATGTAACTGATCATGTAAAACCATTGAAATAATCAATGTAAACCTTGGGTAGAAAACACACAAAGAAAAGAATTATTAAATGTTATTTTATCTCCCCCCAAGACAAGTCGGCCCTGTCAGTTAGACAAGTCGTCCGAGTGGGTAAACTGCCCCAAAACAGTGGGAATTCTGCCCCAAACAATCAGAAAAACTGCCCCATTTAGGTCGGCCCAAAAAAGGAAAAAGTCATTTTTACATGTGTATAAATAGAGAAGTTGTATGCCTCATTTCAACACTCACTCACTCAACACAATTTCGCATCACTTGGAGAGAGATTCGTGAGAGATTCACACCTACAGCTAGGAGAATACATTTTGGGGTTTCTCATTAGAGGAAATTTCAATTTAAAATGGGCCTTCCAAAAATAATACAAATTCCATGTCATCATGTATTAGCCAATCAAAATGCTTTAAAATTCAAAAAGGGAGCACCTAAAAAAATTGGAGGGAAAAAATAAAAACTATTTTTTTGGATCGTATTTTCAACTTATCTCTTTGTAGGTTTACTCAAATTTCAAGCGGGAGGACTAGTTGAATGCATAATTTAATTATGCATCCAACGAGTACCCATGTTGCATACTTTTAACAACATCCACACCATGAAAAATCGAAAATACATTAAAAAACGTGTTTTCTCTCACTAGAAACACGTTTTTTAATGTATTTTTAATTTTTCATGATGTGGATGTTGTTAAAAGTATGCAACATGGGTAATCATTGGATGCATAATTTAATTATGCATCCAACGAGTCCTCCGTCTTGAAATTTGAGTAAACCTACAAGGAGATAAGTTGAAAATACGATCCAAAAAAGTAGTTTTTTACTCTCTCTCTACTATTATTTTATTATTTTCTTATTATTTTCCTTAGGAGGCCCAGTTTTTACCCAAATTTTCTCTAATGACTTGGAAATTACTTCCATCTTTTCTCTCTCATCATTGTACTCTGCTCTCGGAATTATTCATCTCTTTAAGAAGGTTGCTAGTTTTTCTACCGATTAGGTTTCCCAGGATAAATTCTTGTGTTCTTTGTCTTTCTTCTAGTGGTCCTATTGATTTTATGCAATTGAATTATTATGCTATAATTGTATGAAAAAATAACATGGTATCATATCAATACTACAAGAATCCATTTCCAGAACTAAGGTTTAATCTTTTAAGGCCTTCACTCATCATTCTAGAGTAAAAAGTGCCTTGGTAATTTCCCTCTAGGAAGGGCGCATATTTTGGTAAAGGAAGAATCCAATTGCGAGAAGTTTCATTTTTTACCTAATTCTACAACTATAGTTACCACATAAATTAGGGTTTCATTTTTTTACCTACTCTCTCCACATATTTGACTCGACCCCACCTTTTCTCAACTCACCTTGCTAGGGTGCATCTCTCTGTGGAGTCGGTTTTCCAAGAATCCAACTTTCATTTTTGACCTAGCTCTTGCTAGGGTTTCTGGTCCAAATCTATAGTCAAGATGATTGAAATGAAGGTTGAATATATTCTGGAAGGGGCTTCCAACTTCATCTCTTGTAAGTCTAGGGTTCTTCTCTTAGTAGAAGGAAATGATCTCTTGCAGTTTTTCAATGAGAAGGTCCCCGAACCAGAATCCAAAGAAGACAAATTTTGTTGGAGGAAGAATGATGCCAGAGCAAGAAGTATTTTGGTGGACTTAGTTAGAGACCACTTTGTTCCTCAAAATTTAGGAAAGAATATTGCTAGAAATATGTTCAAAACCATAAAGAATATGTTTGAACATAGTAGTATCAATGTAACCCTTACATTCAAGGAACCAAATATCAAACATGAAGATGTCCAAGTCAGAATCCATTGCCTCTTATTTCATGAGTATCATAGAACTAAGGGACAAGCTAAGTACCATTGGAGATCCCATTGATGATAAGGAGCTTGTCATTACTACTCTAAATGGCCTACCACCATCTTGGGAATCATTCATTCAAAGTATAAGAGGTCGAACCAAGCTACCCAAATTTGACAAGTTATGGGAATATTGCACTTAGGAAGAGACAAGGATAGCAGCAAGTCAAAGACTCCAGGCACTCAACCTGAGGAGAATCAAGCATTCTTGTCCCATGCCAAGAAAGGAAAGGGAAGGAGAAGAAAGTTTCACAATCACAAGCACCAAGGTAGGAGATCAAGTCCTCCTACATGTCATAATAAGAATGATTTATCTCAGATACAATGCTACAAGTGCAAGGCATATGGTCATTACGCTAGTAATTGTCGAAGTTCAAACAAAAGGAAGCATGAAGCCTCAATTGTTGATGTTGATGAAGACACTCCTCACAAGAAGTCATAGAATGGTGATCCTTTAGAGTTCTTCTTCTAGTTCTCCCTATGATGAGGTGATATGAAGATCCAAACTGAAATAATATAGGTCTCTCATGGTTGTTCCCACAAGAAGACAGTGGGATACCACCCACAAAACAATAAAAGATAATTATTTGGTTTTATTGCTTACATAGACATGTTTTGTCTTATACATATCAAATTATATGCAAATCTATTAGGAAGTGTGTTGAGCATTTGATATAGTTTACTTATTGATGTATCATAGTCTCTCGTTGTATATTTGTTATGCATATGAGTTGCACAACATTCCATGAACACGTGATGGAGATAGTTTAGATGATATCTCCTTCCTACATGCTTAGAGTAGTGCACACTCTTGATGGAATGTTCTAGTGGAGATAGCAGACATCTAGATAGTTACCATATGTGTTTGGGAGACATGTTTATGATTGTTGTGATGAGGCATTAGCCAAGATGCCTAGTGTAAACTATTGTCATTGCATAGAAATAAAAATTGGTTAAATTTGATTATGAAATGTCACTAATCATTGGACGGGATTTGAATTGTAGGGAAAATACCATATAATATGGCCTACAAGAGAAGGATGATGAGATTTGTTCCGATGAACAAGTAGTGGACACATGAATCACGTTAATATTCAAATTATGACTGTCATCCTAGAAGGATAACCTTGGAAGAAGATTTCACGGGAGTGAAACTAGAAGTGGGCCACCATCGGATCTTTGGTTGTCCAGTCTACATACATGTGCCCAAGAAGAAAAGGACAAAGTTAGAATATTCAGGCAAGAAGGGAACCTTTGTGGGATATAGTGAGTCTTCAAATGCATACATAATCTACATCCCATGATCAATACAAATTGAAGTCAGTAGGGATGTTTCCTTTGAAGAAGAGATGGCTTCCAGGAAAGATAGAGGATCAAACATGGAGATCGACGATGATAAAATGATAGACCCAAAGTAGATGAGATCATCTCCCCCTTCATCAGTTCAGAGGGAGTTAGTAGAGAAGAATGAACTCATTGATCCCATTGATCCAGTTGAGCCAGTTGATGTTCCCAGAGATATTGTAGTAGGTCGAAAGAGACCTAGATGGGAACAATAGAATTTGCAGGATCTAGAGGGGCATGAATCTCCACATGGTACTTTACTAGAAATTAAAAGACCTCAGAGGTTCTCCAGTATGTAGCATTGATGAGTCACATCATTGACTCGGAACCTACCACTTATGAAGAAGCATCCAAACACCAAGTTTGGAAGGATGCCATGGTGGAAGAATACCAATCAATCATGAAGATTGATGTGGGGGAGGTTGTGCCGATACCTGAGGGGATTTCAGTAGTGAATTCCAAGTGGTTATACAAAATCAAGCATGTAGCAGATGGCAGTGTTGAAAAAAAAGGCTAGATTTGTTTCCAGAGGATTCTCTCAAAAAGAGGGAGTCGATTATGATGACACATTTTCTATTGTGGCTCAATATACTTCCATTAGATCGATCATTTCTATTGCCTCAGATATGGGATGGAATTTGCATCATATGTATGTCAAGACAACCTTTCTCAATGGTGTTATTGAGGAAGAAATATATATTGAACAACCAGAAGGGTTTGTTGTCCATGGAATGGAATCTCACGTATGCAGGATGAAGAAAAAAAGGCCATGTTTGGACTCAAGAAAGCACCCCGTGCTTGGTATGGATGGATAGAAGTATTCCTGGTGAGTCTGGGATTCACCAAGAGTGATGCAAACCCCAACCTTTTCTACAAGTTTGTGGATGACGAGCCACTAATTTTGGTCCTTTATGTTGATGACATGTTTCTCACCGGAAATGAGAAACTTATCATATGGTGTAAGAAGAAACTTGCCTCTGAGTTCGAAATGAAGGATCTTGGATTTATGCATTGCTTATTGGGATTAGAAGTATGGCAGAGGAAGAAAGAGATTTTCCTACGTCAAGGAAAATACACCATAAATATTCTGAAGAGATTCAGAATGTTGGACTGCAAGTCCATGGCCACTCTGATGGATGCAAATTTGAAGAAGATGAGAGATTCTACTTCAGATTCAAATTTGATTGATCCCACTATGTATCTCCATTTGGTTGGATCATTGATGTATCTGAAGAACACCGGACCAGATATATGTTTTGTTGTGAATGATCTCATTCAGTTCATGTGTGAACCGAGGCAGATTCACCGGGTTGCTGTAAAACATGTGCTCAGATACTTGTGTGGAACTGGGGGATATGGCCTGAGATATGCTTCGGAGTGTGACTTGAGATTGCAAGAGTTTTTAGACTCAGATTGGGCTGGATGTGCTACAGAAAGGAAGAGTACTTTTGGATGTTTCTTTAGTATAGGTTTTGCGGTGATTTCCTGATGTAGCAGGAAGCAAAAATCAGTAGCACTCAGTACTGCAAAGGCCGAATATATGGATGCTAGCACAACAACCTGAGAAGTAGTATAGATTTGGAAACACATTGTAGGATTGTTTGTCCAGATTCCAGAGCCAACCGTGATTCACTGTGATAACCAGAGCTGTGTACAGATGTCAGTGAATCTTGTATTCCATGACAAGTCGAAGCATATAGATATTTGGTATCACTTCATTTGTGATATGGTGCAAAAAGGTGCGGTTGAGTTACAATATGTTCTGGTAGATGACTAGATTGTAGATGTTCTCACCAAGCATTTTCCCAAGATAAAGTTTGAATAATTTCGTGGAAGACTTGGAGTGGAAGACAACGTGTCCCTCCTTGAGAGGGAGAGATGACATAGAGATGTTTTCCCTTCTTTCACCCAGGTACCTCTACTTGTCCATGTTCTTAGCCAGGTATGGGAGAAATCCCATCGATAGATGAGATAGATAGGCAGTAAATGGTCAGGTTTCACCCAGGTGACTGTACTCGTCTAGGATTCTCAGCCAGGTATGGGAGAAATCCCATCAGAAGATGAGACAGATAGGTAGTAGATGGTCGAGTTACACACAGGTGCCTTTGCTCGTCCAGGTTCTCATCTAGGTATGGGAGAAATCCCATCAGAAGATGAGACGGATAGGTATTAGATGGTCGTGTAATGATTTCACAGGTACCTCTACTCGTTCAGGTTCTCAGCCAGGTATGGGAGTATCCCATCGATAGATGAGACAAATAGGTAGTAGATGGTCATGCACCACTGCTCGTCTAGGTTCTCATCCAGGTATGGGAGTATCCCATCGGAATATGAGATGGACAAGTAGGAGATGGTAAAGCAGATGGTAAATCCTATCTCTCTAACATCCAGGTAGGATGAAGAGACTACTCTTGGACTCATCGAAGGACTGGTAGAGTTGAAGAATGATGACACTTCTTGAAGGACTGAGACTATGATGAAAACCTTCAATATGTATAGAGATGATTAAGAATGTATAGATTTACAGATGAAACCCAGATGATTGTGATGTTGATGATGACCAAATAATACCTTCCTTGTTGAGAGGGAGTGTTGCAAATAGTGCAACTTTGGAAGTTATTCTTATTGTACTTTATTATATTATTGTTGTACCTCCTACGAGAGAAGATATTGATGTAACTGATCATGTAAAACCCTTGAAAGTATCATTGTAAACCTTGGGGATAAAGCACACAAAGAAAATAATGATTAAATGTTATTTTATCTTCCCCCAAGAAAAGTCATCCTTGTCAGTTAGACAAGTCGGCCCAGTGGGTAAACTGCCCCAAAATAGTGGGCATTCTGCCCCAAACAATGGGAAGAACTACCCGATTCAGGTAGGCCCAGTTTGGGAAAAGTCAGGTCGGCCCATAAAGGGAAAAAGTCATTTTTTCATGTGTATAAATAGAGAGGTCATATGCCTCATTTCAACACTCACTCACTCAACACAAGTTCGCATCACTTGGAGAGAGATTCACACATGCATCTAGGAGAAGACATTTTGGGGTTTCTACTTGGAAAGTACTTCCATATTTTCTCTCTCATCATTGTACTCTGCTCTCGAAATTATTCATCTCTATACGAAGGTTGCTGGGTTTTCTCCCGATTGGGTTTCCTAGGATAAATTCTTGTGTTCTTTGTTTATGTGCTTTGTCTTTCTTCTAGTGATCCTAATGATTTTATGCAATTGAATTATTATGCTATAATTGTGTGAAAATCTAACAGGTAACAATTTTTGGCAAGTGGAGGGCGTGAGAATGTTGAAAAATGATCTCGATCGAGCTATTGTTAAGCCCTCGATCGAGTTTTCAAAATCTCGATCAAGGGATTAATAAAGCACTCAATCGAGCTTTCTTAATAAGCTCAATCGAGGCTTTGAAAAACCTTGATCGAGCTATTGAGATCATCGAGGATTTATTAAAACCTCGATCGAGAACATGAGGTCATGTGCTTGATTGACCTTAGAATCTCGATCGAGAGATTGTTAGGATGAAATATCCAAAACAAAAGGTCTCGGCTTAGCAGGCGCCCATGGAATTTGAAATATCAATTGAGCTATGACGCTCGATCGAGATTTATAAATCTTGGTTGAGATCTTGACCTGTAACAAGTTGTAAAACAAAAAAACCCAGACCTTAGCTTATTTTAACATGTATGTTGCATAGGATCTTGATCGAGGAGTATAGACCAGTTGTGCCGATTTAACCAAAAAATTGTAATTTTAACCAAAATATTGTAATAGTAGTTATTCCTTTTGTACATGTAATCCAAATTTTAATTGAAAATAAACCAACATAGATCCATCTTAAACCTCTATCTATCAAGCAATGAGAGGGATCCAATTTCTTGAGGAGTAATTTTTTTTTAATCTTAAACTCAAGGAATTTGATCCCTCTCATGCTTGATATATTTGGGTTTAAGTTTTAATTTTTTATTTTTTAGGCGGACGTGGATTTTTAAAATTATTTTCATAATTTTTTATTGTATGAGCGGACATGTATTTTTTTTGTTTTTTTATATTTATGATAATGTAACATTAAACATTGGGTTATGTTACGTTACGTCATTAAGAACATATATTGGTGGGGAAATCCATTTATAGGTAGGTTTTTCTTAGAGCCTTTATTGTATTCAAAGGATCACGCATATTTGTTTTATCTTCATTATTTCATGCAGATCATTCTCCACAGCGGAGTTCTTCCCTCCAAAGATCGCGTTCATCAAGAGGATATGGTTTTGTGGCACCCCCTCACATTGTGAATGTAGTCGTATGTGAACTATTTACATATAGTTTTGTTTTTATTCAATTACATAAAGAAGTGAATTATTGTATACATGTAACTCAATTATTAATTGTTGTTTGTTTCTACTTTCATAGGTACCCCACCAACTAGGTTGTTTAGTGATTGTGCATCCGCAAGCATCGTGTCCAGTGTCTTGCATGATGGTCATGACACATTGACCTACTTTGAGCACGATGAGGAGGTTCTTCATCACACAGGTACATTAAATTCATATTTATATCATTTTCAACTACCAGTATCTTTATTTTGAATAAGTATTTTGTACTTTGATTGATATATTTTTTATATGTTTAATAGGTGTTGATCCTACTTCTCCATCTCCTTGGGAGGATTAGATAACAAGGATCATGATTGAGGATGTCACATAGCAGCGTGATTGGATGTGCACCTAGTTAGGGGCTAGGTGCTCTGATTTCCCATCCAAAAAACTGATCAACATGATGATCAATGTGGTTGATGGATTGTTGGAGGTCCACTAGAAGGTGGTTCCTCTTCATGACATATGGAAACCTGCTTACCAGAGGAGGAGGGACCAAGTATTGGGTCCTGACAAACGGTAGGTTGTCAAAGCTGCAACAAGAGCAAAGGATGTCAAGGGAACTTTGTTTTACATCCCTCCTGGTCGTGCTCCTGGACAATCGCTATGATTGCAATTTTTTAGGCTTGAGGTCGTTGCACCTCACATTTATGATAGGTTTATTGGAGCATGGGGCATATTCCCCACCATGATCATGTCTCATTGTACTTTTCCAAATAAGTGTATGCAAAGTTTGTACTACACATGCGCCTTGATTACACTAGTACGTCGTCATATTTTTATGGCATCGGGAGGGGACGTTGTTTTTAGCATCCTCGGGCTCATAGAGACCCTAATTTTGCACCACTACCTCCTCGACTAGTTCCCATTCCTAGTCGAAGTATTATTCGGTCGGATGATGTTGTTGAGCCATCGTAGCTCGAAGTTGAGACACAGGATTTGATTACAGGCACTATGTGCATTACATTGAGCAGTGCTACAGTGACCATGCAAGAGGACGGGTCTAGACCACGCCCTGGACCTGCAAATCCCAAGTTACCATGGGTGGAAGAGTCAATTATTCGATTGATTGACCATGATACTCTACTTATGTATGTTATGAGTTCTTGATATGCATACTATCATATGTATAAGGGATGTAGGCCATCGTCGATAGAGCATGTATATTTATGTACCTAAGTTTTTTTCAATAGACAACATTAAATATTCATCTTTAACACATGTACATAAAAAATATTCAATTGAATTACACCGATTTTTTTTTTGCTCCATGCAAAGGACCCCTTTATGGATTCGCTTAATGCCACTTCCCCATCAGTTGAGCATCCAACCTTTGTCCCTGGTGATGTCTCCATGGAACTCATGCTAGTTTTCTCATCTTAACTTTGTCAATTACATACATGCATATAATTGCAATCATTTTATCATAACTTTCTTCTTGTCCCTTTCTCAAATTGTACATGGTAGAGGCAATGAGATTACACAGGAGAAGTAGATGCATTCTCCCTCGAGTTACGACGATCAGCCGCTAGTCAATGCGATACTGTAACTTATGTTGCAATACAAGAAAGAATTCAATTTGATGTTTAATATATAATGTTCATTTATTATTCTTTTATTTATTACATGCATGATGTCACCATATGCAGGATCAAGTACAATTGGGAGTTGATACTACATTAATGCTCACAGAGGAGTGGGAAAGGTTGACTCTATATTGTCCCGGTGAGGATTCATCGACTCAGCATCATTCTAGGACTACCACGTAACAAGATTTGGACAATATCACCATGGAATCAATTCAAGTAAGTTTATCCATTCACTTAAAATTTTAAAAATATGTCATCTACATAATTTCAAGTACTAAAATCTAACAAACTTACATAGTACACAATTTTAATTTTTGCAGTCCCTATCTTTAGGCCCCAATTTCGATCATGCGCCACCCTGTCGCCAGCGACATGGTGCAAGTAGTAATGGAAGTGGGGATGACCACAGAGCCCACAAGGGGCCTGATCCACATATTTGACGAGATTTATTCATGTTGCACTATTTTTATTGTTATGCATATATATATATACTTGTTTTTTATGTATACATATGTACAAATGTACTTTTTTATATGCTTGAAGGACTATTTTGTATCATATTTTTTCTTCGTGGATATACGATGTGTGTATGTTATTTATGTTTATGGGAATTTATCTTTATCAAGTATGTTTATGTTTATGCACTTGCATGTTAACTTTATCTTATGTTCGTTTTTATGTCGACGATTGTACAAATTACAATTTTATAACTACAAGTCACACAAGCAGGATTGGATGTTACAATTAGAAGTGTCAAGTTACAAAGTAAATTTTAGAAGCTACAAGTTTATCTTATGTGCATGTTTAACGGTTATGTTATTTAAATCTTATGTTCATTTGTCATTTACAATTCAGGATGTCATATACAATGTACAAATCACAATTAAGATTACAAGTTACAATCTAATTAGATTTACAAACTATAAGAAAAAAACATTCATGAAGCTAGTTTCAAGTAACAATAACAATCTAATAACATTGATTATATTTACAGATTTTAATTACAATTCATGACGCTAGTTTCAATTAACAATAGCAGTCTAATAATGATGACTAGATTTATAGATTATTGCTTACAATAAAAAATTACAATTCGTAATACTAGTTTCAATTAACAACAACAATTAGAGTTACCGTTTACGATTTATAATCTACAATTATAGTTGCATTTTACAATATACAATCTATCATTGTAATTACAATTACAAATTACAATTGTACAATTAATCTAAATTACTAATTAGGCATGCACACATTACAATTGTACAATTAATCTTTAAGAAATTATTAATTAGACATGTACAAATTACAACGTACAATCTCATTTACAAATAAAATAAGGTAGAAAATAGGGTCATTGATACCATGTGAAATATTGATACAAAATCAGATAGTCTGAAAATAATTCTTCCGGCCATGCAAGTCTCCATAATACGGTCATGGTCAACGTCTTCCATCTTCCATCTCTTTGGTTCACCACTCTTCACTTTGATTGTCGTGATATGTGTCTGAGATTCCACCACCAAATGACTGTACTAGAAAGATATATACTTAGGCATATAGTCTTGGTAAATAATATAATTGCCTTGTTTTTTCAATTTTTGGAAAAAGTGGCCCATGACAACCAGGTTGCCAATTTGGTATGTGAAATCACCATCTTGATAGGGTTGCATAAAGCTGATTTTAATTTGTGTACATCATATTAAATAATATGTGATGTTCTCTTCATTGCTCAGGGGTGCAGTGACAACAAATACATCACCTGCCATAAAAATTAATTTTTGTTAAATAGATGAATATGCATTCAAGTACCAATTTGGAAGTTTGAGCATTCAATCGAATATTCCAAATAAAAGCATGTGATCTATATAATGAGTAAACTATGATTGATTTTCAGTTGTGTACCTTCCCTAACCACCTCAAAAACCCAATCGTGATCTGTGCATCCCTTGACATGTCGGAATTGGATGAGGACCCTTCAGAGTAAGAGAGACATATTTGCATTGTTTCACATGTCCAACATTTTTGCATTTATTAAGGCCACATCCATCTGCATTGATGCGTAACTCAAAAAACCATGCATATTTTCTTGTTTCTATGGAAAATATGTCACCCGCGTCCTTACTCCGGATGGAGTGCAATTCCCTCGTCCTAGGTATTGTCTCACAATATAAAGGAATAGATATATTCACATCGCTAATGGAAACATTCCAAAAGAACCTGCATCGAAATAAATGTACAATCAAATATATAATTTTTCAACTAAGACAATGTTTCAAAGAACATTCAAAATGTGAGCTTCAACTATACACAGTACTCTCTTACCTGCACACCGGAATTTCTTATTCATGACCTTTGTGTCCTAAATGCAATGTGCACAAATCAACTACTTATGCATATGATTTGATTCGGGTTGCACCATGACTCATCTGGTACCTTCTAAATGCTCATTTCACACAAGCACTTACACCATCATGCTCTCCCTTTCCATGCCTTATTTAAAAAAAACTCCAACTATGTCGAACTCTTGTCTCTTTATGAAGGCAACTCAACCAATAAAAAGAGCATGCTAATTAGAACTACCCTTCACACCCATCTAACCAAATCCATTGTTCTATAAATGACACCCCTTTCTTTTGAATGAGTTATAAATCAACCCAAAGCAATGTTGAAAGAACAATGTGTCATGTTCGCAATCATCACTCACATAAAAATGGTACTCTTTAATCACTTTGCATGATTGAGGAGTGTTAGCCCTGCCCTCAATGCTCACCTGAGCATGTCTGTACAAAACATGTACAGATATTGACACCTGGTTAGAGTGATAGTACTCACTATGTATCTCAGTTTGGGGAGAAAATGTGTAGTTCTCGGCGAATTCTACCATTGATAAGATTGTACATATCTCAAACATTTCACGAGAATGCTTGAATTCAACAGCTTTCAAAATACAATTGCAAGAGTGTTTGATATATTTCTAAATATAATTTTAGAATTTCTCATGAACTATGGAATAAGAATTTTGTCCTCAAGCAAGTCAATCTGTTTAGATGGTGCAGTTGAAGAAGACGATGCAACCATGGTATCATACTCGTATCTTTTCCATGTAATTGTGACATATGATAGTCCAACGTGTGCTAGATCGAATGTGAAGTGTCTATGGAACAATGGCAAGTTACCACACTCAAGGCATATTCTTCCACCTACACATATTTTGTTGAAAAACACATCCTCGGTTTTCCTTTTGCATAGTATAGTAGAAACAAGATATCACACTATGGGAGGAGCTAGTTCACCTTCCCAGTGCCTTTTGCAAAAGTCTACAAATGTGTCATAATAGATTTGAAATTCAACATGGTATCGACAACAACATGTGTCATGAATTATGTTCGACCTAATATACCATGGTTTTAGCTTATCAAACATGTCGATTGATACCTCAACACTAGGATTGGCCTCTTGAAATTCCTCAAAGAATGCAACTCCTTTCATCTCCATAACATGCTTACAATGCTCCACATAAATCCCTCTGGATAAATTATTCCATAGGACATGCTTTCGACCTGGTATAGCACGTGAATAGTTGTCCCAAAAATTTACCACCTTCTCTCTAATGCCTTCAAAAAGCTTGCCATGATAGGGTTTCCTGCAAATAAGAGCCCAATGAGAAGCTTCATTGTTTTCATCTATTTGGACCCTATTCAGTATATTTGTGCAATTATTTTTCTTGAAACATGGATCAATTTTGACACTATTTCCAACATTCGAATTCTTGATTTTGTTGGTGTCACAACAACAGTTGTAATTTCCCTGCAAGCAACTCAGATATCATGTTTTCTTGATTTTCTGAACGAAGATAATGCTTTTGCGATGTTTTCTACCAGGGTGTCATGTAGCATTTTACCTTTAGCATCTTTAAAACCCAACAAGTTTGTAGCATCTTTCATTCTTTTATGTTTTAGCAATCCATGTAGGATTTGAGCTTGTGTGATAACTGAGTGTTGTTCAAAAAGCAACTTGATAATGTTGCTAACATACTCTCTAATTGTCCAAGTAGGACTCAAGTTCCCGAACTCTTCTCCTATAGTAGCATCCACAAGTCCTTCTAAACAATCTCCACTTCTTACAAACCCATTGCAGCTCCCAATTACTCTTGAAGTTGTGTAAGAGGGAACGAGGTCCTATGATGGTTGATCGAGATCTATCCCCGCATATAGTCCAATTAAATTGTTGAAAGTTTAACTCTAACCAAAAAAATGATTTTTGTTCGATATAAGAACAAAAATAGAATCGAAGTAAGAAGCATTCAAAGACTATGGTCTCACCCATGACTATTTCAAATGCATCCAAACATCACAAGCAAATTAAATTTTTGAAAGTTCAACTCTGACCAAATAAGGGAATTTTTTTCGATAGAAGAAAAAAGAATTGAAGTAAGAAGCATTAAAATATAATGGTCTCACCCATGAATATTTCAAATGCATTCAAACATCATGTTTCATGTAAATTTTTTAAAGTTCAACTTTGCCTAATAAGGGATTTTTGTTCGATATAAGAAAAAAAAATAGAATCAAAGTAAGAAGCATTCAAAGACTATGGCCTCAACCATGACTATTTCAAATGCATTCAACCATCACAAGCAAATTAAATTTTTGAAAGTTCAACTCTAACCAAATAAGGGAATTTTGTTTGATATAAGAAAACAAATCGAATTAAGAAGCATTAAAATACTATGGTCTCACCCATGACTATTTCAAATGCATTCAAACATCACGTTTCATGTAAATTTTTGAAATTTTAACTCTAACCAAATAAGATAATTTTGTTTGATATAAGAAAAAAAATAGAATCGAAGTAAGAAGCATTCAAAGACTATGGTCTCACCCATGACTATTTCAAATGCATTCAAACATCACAAGAAAATGTATGGAAATTTAGGCTATTTAAATATGGGTGAAGACTACATTGCTTCCATGAACATCTTTCCTCCATATCCCTTGCCATGTTGGAATTGGATTTTTTTTCCATATGTAGATATACTTATATTTCAAAAATTTATCATATAATCTATCCATAAAATAAAATGTAAATAGGTCCCTATGACCTAATGTCCTTCCACTCAAACTGTAATTGTGCCTTCCAAAGGCTCTTGTTTTCGACGGTTGTGAACCCGTCAGATACATCATCCCGCGAAGGTAACAAATGTCCGGTTATAACAATGGGAACTAGGAGCAATGCCAACGACCAACAAAATCCAATTCAATTATTGTTAGCATCCCATGGTAGTAACCTATAGGGTAGATATCCTATGTTTTGGCCACTAGGAACCTTCGTCAAGTGGGGGGAAAGAATTTATCCCTCGAACAGTATTGTGGCTCCTCTTTTAAATAGGTGGTGGGTATCCCCCCTGAGAGAAAAGAAACACGTTACCTCGGGTTTTACCTCCTCTGGCATGGTGCCTCTTTCCCTGGGAATTCTTTTCCACTTGATGATAAAGGGTTTTTAAAGGATCCTTATATACAACAACTATGTTTCATATGAGAAATGATTGATGGGCAATATTTGGATGTCTAACCCAACAATCCTACCTTATACTAACAAATTATTTTGTGTCCTCCTATAGAGAAATTATGTCGGTTGGATTAAGTTGTTGTGGTTGATTTTTGAACGGCTTTCTTTGCTTAGTGGAGTGAGAATGAACATGATCATTTCTAAAAAAAATCCATCTAATTTAAATTATATCTATTTTATGCATATACATGTTAAATAATAACTAACTATGATACATACTTTTTTAAAACAAAATTCAAAATAGTGACTAAGCATATTTATTTAATACATGCGCACTTTCTATTTAAGATTGTGCGATAACATTTAAAGAGACTTTTAATCTAAGAGATAACATTTAAAGAGACTTTCTAAAATATAAATAATAAAATTTAGTACTCTACATTAAATGAACTTCTTAGTTATGTTAACTATGCTTTGAATTGTAATTATGTTAACTATCATGGTCACATTTTAAAAGGTGGTGTGCGCCATTATACATTTAACGATTTTACAATATATAGTGCGCATGGACTATCACACATTTAAAAATCAAGTGAAGTTTGTGAAGGTTCTATAAAATGAAAAGTGGAGATATTTTCAAGGTATATGTAGATGGATTCACAAACCTATGTACTAAGTAATTGCAATCATTTGTTTTTAAATCTATGTACTAATTTTTTTCTCTATTCCAATGTCCATCCCAAGGAAGTAATTTACAATACATGTCTCATAAGTTATCATTTTATATGTGAAATTGCACCCATATTTATATCTCTAGTTTAAGGATAAATCATATGCATAATAAACATGAACCATATACATAAATAAACATTACCTCTACTTTAGGGATTTTTTTTTCCACATGTATGTACATATTTGAATTTAAGTTGTTCTAGAGCGTTCAATGCTATGAATATTTCATTATCAATTCCACTAAATGATATTTGAAACATCCTATCAAAACCAACCTGGAGGAATAAAATTTAACACTACAAGAAAACTTTTGAGAGTTCACACAATTTTTTGTTATATCTAGATTGATAAATTGATTGTACACTAGCATGCAATAATATTCTCTAATAACACTCAATTCATGTACATGAACATTTCAGTACATTATTTAGTATATAAAAATTAATTGTGACCAATAAAAATCGTATATGATATCTTGAAAATATGATAACTACGAATCAATCAACATGATAATTTTGTAACTAATTTCGACATGATAATTACATAATTAATTTCAAAACATGATAATTGAAAGAATGAGGTAAGAAGTAAGAATAAAGAAACTTGTTTGAAATAATTATCATTCGAATAATGAAATAAGAAAAATACCCATATCGTCCTCAATTGGAGCTAGATCCACCAAAGGTTGATCTTCATCATCTTCTTGTTGTTCTCTCAATGTTGCTCATAGTTGCCTCATCCTTTATTTGTTATTTTCCCATATTTCTTCTTCATTAATTTGATCACGATCATGTTTCCTAATTTGAGGTTACTTGTTTCCCATGTTGATTGGTGAATAAGAAATGAAAATGTCCAATTTCCTTTGAAATCCTTAGAAAAGATATACTTTGAGAGACTCAATAGACTAAAAATGAAGTTACAATTCATAAATTTAAGTTTATATATGTGTTTATAAATTTGTTTATACAATATACTTCATGAATTGAAAAATGTGGATAGGTAGTTATCGGGTCGGGTTAGAGCGAAGTAATCAAGGAGAAAAGTTGGCGAACAGTAGCTCGATCAAGATACTAATGCTTGATCGAGCTATTTTTAGTATTCTCAATCGAGCTTTTAGACACTTGATTGAGCTAATATCTCGACTGAGATGTTTGCTTGATTGAGATTTCAGTTAACTGCACTTTAACCCTCAATCTAGATGTTTAAAAAACACACACAAATGCTCGATCGAGGGCTTTAAAAAAGACTTTTAGCTCCCTTTTTTAAAATTTGTTTTTCTGCTCTTTTTTCCAGACCTATACCCTAGCCTAGGATACACCTTATATCACGGACTTCATACCAATGGATCTGTCACTGAATCGTCTATTCATTGACATAATTTGCAAGTTTTTGAGTTTATATGATAATTTTTTGTTATTTTCTTCTGAAACTTATACTTAGAAAACTATGTCCACAACTTCAAATCAGCGCAAAGACAAATCAACAACAACAAAAAGTAGACAACAAAAAAATTTCAAAAAATGCATACGCCTAAGAGCAACGTGTGCTATTCAAAAGAGTATTTTTTATTTTTCGATTTTTATAACCAGTAAAAAAAAATTGTGTGCACACACATGTACGAATTGCAATTAAAATTTTCAATTGTCAATTTTTAAAATTTTTAAAAAAATTATGTGTTCCCTAGTGCATCTTGTGTAGATTATGTTAATATAATTTTTTTCAAAAATTATGCATTTATCACTAAATTATTTTACGTGCACACAAGCCACTTGAAAACTTATGCTGGAATTTACAAGAACAAACCTATCATTAAATGCAATTTTGACATATTAAATAATATTATTATTTAAAAAAAAATAGGTGGAAAGATGACATAATTCCCTACAATTTGTTTTTTTGTTGCATGTCAGGATTTACAAGGAATATATGAGTTTCGAGGGCTTCGATTTAATGCATGAGTAAAAAAATGAATTTTCACCGTCACTTTTGGCCAAAAAGTGTTACCTATCTTCATGGATTTACCCATAACTAATAGTGCATAACACATGTAAGAATAAGCATACAGATATCACACCTTCTACCATTGAAGATAACATCACAACATCTTGCTAAAATATGAGTTAAGTTCTAATCTAGATTACAAGATCTCATATTTTTAAGTGAAGCTATTCTTTGGAGGCTATAACATTGTAGTTAGACTCTTTGTTCACATCGTTGATTCGAAAGAGGTTCATGCGAAGGTTTTTGACAAATATAGTTATGCATATTGAATCTCTAGTTTAAGCTTGTTTTCACTCTGTCATGGGTGTAATGAACCCAAACTAGTTCATATACTGAATATCTAAGATAAATGGAACAACAATGAGAAATTCATTATTTATATATATATATGAATGATTACATGAACGAATATGTACGGAATTTATATGTCTATGGTGGCTACTCATGTACAATCACATCTTTATGAATTGTACAATTGAATATGTGAACAATTACATATGATATAAATCATACCCTAAGTTTTATATTCATATTCTATATATGTTATTTTATATACATAACATTGTCTATAAATTATGAATTAGAAAATGTTATGTTTGTGTTCTTGCTTGTAATTCTTTTACTTGGGGCTATGCACCTAATGTTATCATATATAAAGAAACAAAATAGTATGATCATTGAATGTTATCATACATAAAGAACAAAATAGTATGATCATTGAAGTGTTGAAGAGAACCATTAGATTGGGAAAGGATCAACCTATCATAATAATATTTTCTATAAAACTATACATTGTTACAAATATATTATTATGACTTTTTTTAGTATGATTTTTGGCATTAGTTTGGAAATAAGTTGAATTTGCATTTATGAAGGCAGAACTTGTTGCCTTATGGTGTGTTGCAAGAGTGGCAAACATTTTTGGCTTGGTAAATGTAAAGATATTTGGTGACTCTCGAGTTACCATCAAGTGGGCTAGAGGGGAATATGATCTTAAAGTATTAAATTTGACTGGTTGGTGTGATAGAACTAAGGAAGAACTTCATAAGTTGGGTGTGGTCACTTTGGAACATATATTTCGAGAACATAACTCACAAGATGATCTACTTTCTAAACTGGCTTTGGTTGGGGAAGATGAACTTTTATTTTGGGAGGAATTTTGTGAGAATCAGCTGATTGATTCTGGTAGCTATTATTTTCTAGGTTGATCATGCTAAGTTATGCCAAGGACATCATTATGTCTGTTTTTTGGCTTATGATGTATATATATTTTTTAATTTTCTGAAATACTCTCTTTTTTGAGAGGTTGATGGAAGAACAGTAGTTACACTGATATCATGTACTATTTGATTCAAAAGTGAATATCAATAGTATGCTTTTTTTCGCGGGGAAAAAAAAAGTTGAATTTGCATTCTTGGATTTTAAAATGTGAATAGAATTTTTATTTGTATGGTGAATTTTGATTTGGGAGCAATGAGGTTTTATATTTGGACTTCCTTTTAATATACTAGGATTATTAGTGGCAATAAATGAACCTTTGACTTTAATTGCAACTGATGGCTTGTTGACTATAGTTAAATCATCACTCAATTTTTCAACTTTGACTAGCTATGATGAGTTCCCTTCTACATGGTTTAAATTTTAACCTTGCCTACTTTCTAGATTCAACTAGATAGGTGAATGTTTTTATATCTATTCAAGTTGTTCTAGTTTTTTTTTTGTCTTCTTATCATTCTATAACTTCTTGATCCGTGCAAGTAAGATTTGACTATGACTTTTTAGGAGAGAATTTTCTCCATCTTTCTCTAATAACTCTTTACACAATTTTCAAAATTGTTTTTATACTAATTATTTTGTTAATTAGGAAATATTTTTGTTGGTTTAATTTTAAACCAAAAGTAGTCATACCTTCTACGATTGGGTTGATGCTTCTCCAAAAGTGATGCTCCCCTTCAATAATGACATCTCATTACAAGGATATTGATTTTTTTTAACACATCAATAATGTATTCTACTTAGATATACTTCATCCTTAAAACAAATGCGTTTGCCTTGATGTTATAATATTTTATTGATTTGTTTAGCATACAAACATATTTTAATCTCCAACAGAACATATTTGTCAAATATGTACTCTACAAGCGATTCAGATGGTGGATTATTTTCTTAATCTAAACAGATTGATTCAACAATTCCTATAATCTCTTTGGCATTTGTATATTTGATTGGCCACTGTTTATGAGAGCGATTCATGGTTTCTCTTTTATTTCCATAAGATGTTTCTTTATTTTGTCTGAGTTTTTGTTGAAAGGTTCTCTCTGGTTCTCTACAACACACTTCAGTTTATCTTAGGTATTTACATATTTTATCTTCTTAGCAATGAAATCAGTAGCAGAACTGGACACCTTTTACTACCGATGCAATGACATAGATTTACAATATGTAACAGTAATTTGAATTAATTCAATAGTAATAGCAATAACATAGAGGATCTGGCAGTTGAGGTTAGGTTGAAGTGTTGAATACTCGTTTCCACTTTTCATTTGCAGTGAAAGAGTTGTAGTGGATTAAAATATTATGGGAGAGGTTATAATTGAAGGAGAATTTACTATGTAACTGTAATTGAAGGAAACTTGCCATGGAATAGTAATTGAAGGAGAATTCATTATGTAATCATTGTGGATTTGGATTTCTCCATCACACAATGTGTAACATAAGCAACGTGTAATGTCATTTTTCTCACATTGTGTAACAATACTTGACAGCTTAGCCAGATTTAGGCTCTGGTCAGAAAAGGATGGGTTCAAATCCCACAACTTTCAATTTTAGAGAAAATAATACACATGTATTCACATGTCTCCATTCTTAGATCGTGATTTGAACTGGCTAGCGCCAAAAGGATCTGTGTGACCGTTGTAGTTTGATCACAGTTGTAGGTTTATAGTTGCAATGTTTAAACAGCCATCCTAAAATGGAAATGGTAATGACAATGAATTGAATTGGTTTGTTATAATCCTCTGAATATCTGGAAGAGGCTCTACCCTAAGTATGTTGTAAAAACAAATTTTGAATTGGTTCATTACATATTCCTTGCAGGAGTTTTGAGTCTTTTTGCTATCCTGTATAGGACTAAATTCATTCACTGTTTTGCAAGTTTAACTTTGAAGATAATAAATTTTGAAGTCAATTTATGACCACTGTATTGTATATCTTTACAGTGGAAAAACTGTATTAAGAAAAAGACCACTTGGGTGCTTAGATAATCATAGATAGAACATTGTCCAAAACACCTAGTTTGGCGTTTATACAGATTGATTATTTTGAAAGTATTGTGTCTAATTGCAAGAGTGAGCAGGGACAAAACCCAATTGCAAGAGTGAGCAGGGACAAAACCCCCTACAAGAGTATTGCAGCGAAATACAAGTAAATGTAGGAAGCAAAGCTATGCAGGTGAAAACGAAAACAAAAAGGGCATTTACATTGAATTTGAAATTGTCACATATGAAGGTTGTTTCTATGAATGTTTGAATTTGAAAATGTCAAAAATGAAGAATGTTTTTTATGAATTTGCGATGATCATTTGATTGGATGCACATTATTGGATTAAAGGGATCCACGTTATAGGATTCACATAGCTGGGAATAGATTAAGATGGTACCTAATTTGAGCTATTTATAGTCCAGGGTTGTTGATGGATCTTGGTGTTTTCGCAAAATCTGTTGTAGGGGGTTTTCAAGGCCTTAATTAGATTGCACCAACTGTAGGGTGGGTTTTTAGTCAAGATATATATCAGTTCATCTTGTAAACAAAACCAGTCAAGATCTATACTAAGTCATTCTATAGGAATGTGGGTGTGGCGTAAGGAAGGTACTTTCTTTACAACAAGAGATCCAGGTTTAAACCCCAACACCCATCTTAAAATTTCATTCTTTTAGTAGTTAGATCTATTCAATGGATGTGGCTCTTAAGGCCTTTGAGTATTTGAACCGTAGCTCTGATATCAAATGTAACAACCCAAATGGATAGCATATTTAGTTAATTCACAAATTTGTTAAGAATTTTTTTAGAAAAAACAAGTATATCAAGTGTATATTCATCCATCAAATACAACTTGGATAACTAGAAGAAATTAAAAATTACTAATAAAAAAGAAGAATCTCTACATACCTAATTGATTACTAGCTTAACCAATTTGCATGCAAATCATGTCCTCAAGCAATCTCCAACTCCTCTATCCGCAACAACAGTTTGGGGGACAAATCTCCACCCACCCAACTCCTAACAGAAGCTGAGGCCCTAAGCTCTCAGCAATTAATACTATGTCAGACCATGTGAGACCTTAACTCTATAAATATGTGTTCCACCCTCTCCTCCTCATTATCTTCCCTCTTAACAGTTGCACACTCAATAGAAAACCAACACAACAGGAAAGAAACCCACCAAAATAACCGACAACATTGGAGGCCCCCTACCTCTTGGTCTTGCCCCGTTTTTATTGTAATTTTTCATATTTTACTCAATTTCTTAATTTTGCATGGGTGAAACACTTGTCACCCATGCACTTAAATTAGTTACAAGTGTACATCTCTTTTTTATTTTTTCATATTACTTGGTCATTTTCTTTACTACTATCACACTTTTACTAATATCTAATATTGAGGTGTTACATGAATGTCTTACATATAATTCCAAAGTTACACAACACAATTGAAGTGACAATAATTTCACAATCTCATTTTCTCATGAGTTTGCTTATTTTTCATGGATCAATTAAATGAATGATGTTGATGATTTCTAATGTTTTATGGTCATAGTTCTTTTAATTTTTACATTCTTGAGAATCTTCTAAGTATTTGATCTATTGAATATTCACATCTCGAATGGTTAATTGCTTATTTGGGAAAACCAACTACACAACTCAACACACACATCATAATCTAGTTGACCTCAAGTCCCTCAACTCTCTTTAAATCAGATCCAATCTAACTTATAGGGAAGCCTCCCTTGGCCTTGAGAGCTTGCCTAAAAGAGGGAAATTAACACCGAGGTGACAATGGTGCTTCTTTTTGAATTTTCCCTTGATAGCACTAGTGAGTTAGGACTTCTTCACTTAAGTGCTAAATCAAGTCATACACTTTGGCATTGGTCCTAGGGATAAGTCCAATAAACCCAAGCTTGAATGACATCTTAATTATTGATGAGACCATCCTAATTCACAACCTAACTAGCTCATCTAGAAACTCCATGCAGGGACAAATCCCTTGTTCCTTGTAAATTTTAAAGACGTGTTGTTTGCCGGGTGAAACAAGCAACATTGTAAAGGCATTGAAGATTCACCTTGGTGACTCTATACTTTTGCAAAGGTATGAATAATGTCCCTCTCTTGCAAAGAGTAGGATGAATTGCTTGGTCCTTTAAATTTCTAACGCATTTTGAGATTTCCACATGAATGCCAATATGATTTATGGAAAAGGCATGCTCCTATATTCTATGGGAGAAATGGTAATGAGTCACCAGTCTTTGTTGACAACTTCCTTAATTTCATTATGAAATGTCATTTGGTTCATGAAGATGTTTGCTCTTTCTATAAGGAAACATGTGATGGAATGGTATTATAGTCTTCCTCCAAAGGAGATATCTTCATTATGCACTTTCCTCAGTGTTTTTCAAGAAATTTGGATGGATATAGATGATCAATGGGATGGAATAAATGATGCATCTCTCTAGGTTTACATTTGTAAAAAGAAAAAAAATAGAAAGTTTGATGCAAGGATATGAAACGAACCCTTCCAAGGCTCTCTTAGGTGAGATCAAGGCTAAAAAAGAATCCTTGCTTCATTTGGTTGATTTTGCTTAAGAAAAATGTGAGAACCTATGGTAAGATGAGCTTATGGATGAATTGCATGAGGTATCTCGAGAACATGTGCATGAAGAAAATTCTCCTAACTTCATTGAAGATCATGAAGTAGAACATGTCCTTGGAGAGAAAACCCAAGAAGAAATTCATGAGGATTCTTTTAAAGAAAACCATATATGATGAGAGAACACATCTTCATATTCTCTTTCCTCATGATAATGAGGGTTTTGTAAGCTTTAGTTTGACACAAAAAACTAAGTTAGACGATACAACTTGTTATGGTTTTCAGGAAGAAAGTTTTGAAAACAACCCCGTGTTTGATGATGAGAATTGTAGAGCATGTGTTTCTCCATTTCATGAAGATTTGGATGTAAAATTTTAGATTGATAATCATAGCTTTGGGGATCCCATATATGATTAATATAGTGAATCATCTAGTGAGGAACTTGGATATCTAGAGCCTTTAGAACGACTAAGCATGGAAGATGACTTGCATCCATATGCCCCTATCTACAATGTTGACTTTGGGTATAATGTTGAGCATGTTTTTGGAGATTTATTTCAGCCATCTCCTCTAATTTTTAGGGTTGTCTTGGGACATCATTTTCAGGGTGATTTCCATCTTCTTAATGCAGATTTTTGTAGGGATTTGGAAAATGTTTATGAGCCCAAAAATGCAGAAATTTTTCAGCCACCTAATCTTTCCATTTCTTTGCAGCAACCATATATGGTTGTTGGGTTAAGAAGCGGATCCGACTTCCATGCTGATAATAAATATATATGAATAGTGTAATAATTGATTAATAGATTATAATGATTACAAATGAAGCTCACCTTTATAGGCTTGAGCGTGTAAAATGAAGGGTTACACCCTTTCATATATCAATTAACTAAATTAATTAATATTTTATTTTATATTTGTTACATTGCCACCCCCTTTAAAGGGAGCTTGGTCCTCAAAGTTGTATTTGTGGACATCATCTTTTATTCTTGATTTGTGTTGATGCTTGATTTGATTTAAGTGATATGGATTGGTCTCTCTATCTTGATGATGGCCAGGGTCCTTTTTATGCTGCGACTCTTTCTCCTTGGGTGGCAAATTCCTTAGACCATACAATCGATACTTACTTCCATTCCATGTAAAACTCATGTATTGTTTTTGTAGATTTGTAGAGTACATCCCTAGTGATGCTAACTAATCAGCGCCTAATACCATGTCTACTTCCTTGAGTGGTAAAGCAATACAATTGAGTTGTAGGTGTAAGTTTTGTATGTGTAATGACACCTTATGGCATTTTCCTACTTCTTCTATGTGTTTATTAGCGATGGTTGATGCTTTAAGCCCTTTTGCAGGAAACACAAAAAGATTAAGTTCCTTTGCCTTATTGATGTCGATCAAATTATGGGTACTTCTAGAATCGACCAAAATTGTGACATCCCTATCTTTAATTTTCCCATTAAGTTGTAGTCTTTTTGGTCCTGAAATCCTTGATTCTATTACTCAGAATATGAGTTGTTCTGTTTTGAGGATGTCACGATTTCTCAACTGAGGTGGAATATATCTTCTTGCGAGTGCTTGGCTTCCTTTCTGTTGGGTGTACTCTTTCTCAGGTGCCTCTACGTTTTATTCCTTACAAACTTGTTGAGTACACGTAACCATCTCAACTGATGCTTCAGATGAGCTTGTGTCTGTATCTAAATTAGCTGTATCTACCTCTCTTGATACATGTACTTTCTTCCCATTAATTATTTTGCAATGGACTGTGTGATTGGTTTTGTATTTATGGCCTGGAAACCAATCTTCTCCACATCGACGACAAGTATTCTTCTTGTTTTTCTTGTCATTGTCGGTGCGACTGCTCGATGTTTTTTTATCTCTTTCCAACTTCATAGCCATATGATTGATATTTCTTACATTGATGACCAGGTGACCATGTATCTTCGCAATACCTACACTGGGTCTCTTTCTATCGCAAATATCCCTTGTTAAGGTTCCCTTGTCTTGATTGTTTGAATTTTTCCTCAATAAGTTTTGCTTTGCGCCTAGCCTTATCCAAATTGGACACGTTATTTAATTCTAATTTGTCTCTTATGTATGGTTTAAGATCAAAGATATATGTCTGGAGGCGCTGACCCTCTGTTAATTCTGGTACGTGCGTCGCTAATGCTTCCCATGCGTAGGTGTATTCTTCCACATCGCTTTCTTGTTGTAGCCTAGTTAGTTTGGTGAAAAATTATTTCTCTGTCACATCTTCGAATATTTTAAAGAAATCATTTTTTAATGTGTCCCAACTGTAGGCACATATCGTTGTCGTTTTCTTCCACCACATGTACCAATTGTATGCTCGTCCTTCAAGCTGCATGAAGGCGTATTTAATTTTCTCATCATCTGGTAAGATTTTGTGAATGTAGAAGAATTCTTCCGCCTTGTTGATCCATGCCACGCTTTGTTTTGATTCTCCATCGAACTTGGGTAACTCCAATTTAGGTTTCATTGAGTATCCTCCCGTCAATGGCATTGTGGCCCAATATGGTTTATGATGTTTGTAGTCTTTATGGTCTTCTGGGATCTCCACTTTGGGGGGATTTGATTGATTACCATTGGTATCGTTTGCATCGCAACATGAATGGTCTCCCTTTGGCGACTCCCTATGTCTAGCATCATCTATATCCTTAAAAAAATGCTTGATATTTTCTAGTCTGGCATCGAAGTATGCTTTCATTTCCTCTCGTACCTTCCTCATTTCCCATGAGACTACCCCAACAACTTCGTATTGCACTTTGCGCAAAAAATATTCTTTGTCTTCTTGAAACTCTTTGTCAATTTTTTCCATTCTAGAGTTTAGACCTTCCAGGATTTTCAAATCTCTAATTTGGTCTTTTTCTAATTTTTCCAGTCGGTCCTTCATTTCTGACATGGTTCTTACCCCAGTGTGTGGGGGTGAGTAATTGGGTGCAATTTTGGCTCATGTGAGTATTAAACTCAAGTAGTTATGTGGTTTAAGGGAGAAAATGAATAAAATAATTAATAATTATTATATTGAGGGAAATTATTATTAATAATAATTATAATAAAATATTATTCTTATTCTTATTATTTAAAAGTTTTAATAAAAATATTTTATAATAATAATAATAATATTATAAAATATATTTATATATTTTATTAATCTTTTTTTTGTATTGTGTGTAGGGTTACAGGAGGAGGTAGGCGTTGGAGGAGAAATGGTAGATGAGCACGGGAAGTGGACAGTGTGCAGCAGGCATGAGGGGAATGGTCGTGGGGCCGAGGGGCACAAGGGCCGTGGAGCTACGGAGGTGTGGTACGGCGGCATTGAGCGGCGTCGAGGTTTTGTAAGGGTGTAGATGGCAGTTGGAGTGGTGCAGGAAGTGCATGAGGGAGGCAGAGGGGCGCGGGAGTGGGAGGATGGAGGGGAGAAGAAGGCAGAAGGGAAGAGCGTAGCAGGGGGGACGTGAATGGAGGTGCAGATGCAGGAGGGCATGGATGGAGGTGCAGGCTATGCATGAGAGAAGAGGGAAAGGATGGACGGAGGGCAGGAGACAGTGGTGGCGTAGAGAAGAGGATGTGGTAGTAGTGGCGATGGAGGGCAGGGAGAAGCACAGATGGATGGCAGAAGACAAGAGACAGCGGAGAGGGGATGATGGAGGTGAGCGCGGAAAGAGAACATGGAAAATGGAATGGAAAGGAGTTTGGATGGATGGAGGGCATGAGGTGAAGCACATGGAGCGGATGAATGGTGGAGTCAAGGAGCCAAACGTGGCTCTGATACCAAATGCAGCAACCGTATCCGATTGTTGGGTTAAGAAGCGGATCCGATTCCATGCTGACAATAAATATATATGAATAGTATAATAATTGATTGATAGATGATAATGATTACAAATGAAGCTCGCCTTTATAGGCTTGAGCGTGTAAAATGAAGGGTTACACCCTTTCATATAATAATTAACTAATTTAATTAATATTTTATTTTATACTTGTTACATTCTTCTTGTATATGGTATGAATTTCCAGATGAAGAATATTATGTTAATGCATAAATTTGTTTGGAGAAACAATCTTTTCATTTAAGAATTAACTGTAAAAGTTTCCAGCAATTCAAATGGTGTTTTCAAATCCTAAAATTAGGGCTAATTTTTTTCTCTAACTCTAAAAATTTATGTCACATATTATGCTCGACTAATGTGAGAAATTTCATTAAGGATTCTTGTAATAGACCCTTATTTCTCAAGGGTGGGAATTATGATATATTCAGCCTTGGTCCTAGTCCTATCCAAGTTTGGATAGATGTAAGGCCTTTCAACCTTATTTCCTTAATTCAATGCCATAAATACACTAATTAATATGATAAGCATGCTTATAACCATGGAAATAACAAATAATAAAAGTATAACATGAAGTTAAACATTAACATACTGAAAAGTACCTATTTTAAATGTCGAATTTGTCCAAGAATGAAGTAGTCTTTCCATTACAACAAGCCTTCACCCTCCTTTGATACCCAAAATGGATCTTTTCCAACTAGGATCCTAGTTGACTTCCTAGCTCCAAGAAACCTTCAATTTCTTGGTCCTCTGTGCCTGTGACTCTAAGAAAAATAATGCACACAATATATCTAAGAACTTGCTCCATGAAAATATTTATTCCAAGAATTGTTCCACCTTTCAACAAAGTCAACCTCTCCACAACTTCCCATAAGAAAAAGGACTACCCCAACTCCTCTTCACCCTCTTTGTTTATCAAATTTCCATACACTTTTCCCAAGTCTCCTCAACCACCCTCATTTATGGGTCATCAACCACCCCTTCTAGATTAGGTTAGGATGGATACGATGATTATAGGTTAGACAATGAACATACTTAGGGGCCTAGGTGTGCTTATGAAATTTATGCTTAAAGAAAATATTCGAATACAATTGTGTATGCTTCATACTTGATTATTCATAAGTAGTGTGTTGTTGTTTAAAAGGTAAGAGTTAAGAATATCACTAAGGTATGATTGTAGTTTAATATTAAAGTGCTTCGTGTATGCTCTTTTGACTCTAACTTCGGGATGAAGTTTACTGAAGGAAGGGTGTATGTAGTGCCTTGTTTTGAGTTTCTATTAGCATGCGTACAAGGTATGCATATGCTAGCTACATACCCACACCTCGTACACATTGCGCTAGTATGTTTATTAGTTATTTATACTTGCTAAATTGTTGAGTGATTGGTAAAGTTGTATAAGGAGTATGTTAATTGAAAGAGATTAGATTAATGAGATAAATAAGTAATGAAGTAATAATTATGTTAATTAAATGAAATTAGTAAACCAAAATCTAGGACCATCCCAATTTAGGTTTTATTATATTATTATTTTTAATAATTATGAATCTCTCGGGGATTTATTTGAAGTTTGCATTATGATGTTTAAATGATAATTTATTATGTCATGTGAGATTTAATAAGATTTAATTTGAGTTTTCTTGATTGAAGTACTACCTTGAACTATGTGCCAAAGTTGTTAAATAATAATAATAATTATTATAACCTGAAGGGGCATTCAAGGGAGAGGAGGTGGCTTGGAAGTTGGCAAGGAATTCAACTTAGTTATAAAAGAGGAAATAGGAGTGGGGAGAGGGGGGAGGAAATTCTCTTTGGAAGCTTGTATTTTTAGACTGTGAAGTTCGGTTGTTGAAAGTAGAAGTTGTGATGCAAAGGTTGGGGTTTGGAAACCTTTGGAATTGAGTTTATGAACAAACAACCACTGTGTTCTTAGGATTTTGGGCACTATATCTAGGGAAAATCTTTGGGGTTTTTCTGGGATTGGGGAGCCGGAGATGCTATTCCTAGTGGTTGGGTGGTTAAACCAGTTTGGGGGAGTTGTTGAAGTTGTTTCATAGACTTTTGCTTACGGATTTTAAGAATGAGAGAAAAAGTGGCTAAGGACTTCTCAAACGGGAGAATATGGGCTGGTGCAAGGTAATGATACCCAATTATGACACGTTAGTTGCAATGACATGCTGGAAAAACATAAATATTATCATTAAAATGAATTATTAGAGGTACCTACAAAACTTTTTTGAATTAGGTGTAAGAAGATGAAACATAGAATG